>CM076578.1:1568095179-1568470689 GCA_034641835.2 Pinus albicaulis | reverse complement strand
CGCCGGAGGCGTTCTCCATTGGGGTCTTCTGGTCACCCCAGCCAATGAGAGACGCTTTTCGATGGCGCATGGAACCTATGATATTTCGCCACGTGTCTGTCATCTGTCAGATTCGGCAACATCTGCTTGGAGAATCCGACGGCTCACCTTCGTTTTGCACCAGATCGCCTGCGGAGTCATGTTTGACGGAAAATTACGTCTCTTCTAACAGCTGGAACGCCTATTCAGAATAGGGAGCTCTCGACTCATCTCCAGAAGTCACAGTTTTTGGAGCCGCTGATAGATTTTGAGGAAGAAGAAGAGGAGAATAAGGCTGGATCCAGTTTTGCAGCTCCAGAGCCTGTTGGTGAAAGGGGGCGAGACCGTTTGTGTCGGGACAAATCTGCCATCGCAGAACCAGATCATTGTCGCCACTCAGAAGCTCGGCTCAATGGGTAGAAGAAGAGACTTCCAAATTAGAAGATGAAGAAGCAGGGGATGTGGATGAGAAGTCCAAGAACATTGCCTCCTCTTCTACTTCTTCGTCCTCGAGCTCCACAAAGCGAAGAGGTTCAAAGCGCTGGAGTCTGAAAGATCTGCTCTTGTACAGAAGCAAAAGCGAGGGCAGAGACCACACCAGAGAGCGACACTCGGCTTTATCATTCGCCAATCCTGCAACACAGTCCTCGGAGAAACATAAGGTACCTAAACAAGCTGAAAAGCCTAAGCCTGCACCAGTCAAGAAGACAAATGCAATCCCAAGCTCGAATCCCACCAAGGGCCATTTGGGTATCTCGGTATGAATTCAACAGCGAGAAAGATATCTCAGATATCATGCAGCGCTCCGCACAGGCAGGCTTCAATACAGTTTTATTTCAGGTTGGTCTTAATGCGTTTAGTCTAATTCAAACTCCTCTCGTTTTCGATGAAAAAATTGGGGCCGCGTTTGATTAAGAGATGTTAGATTACAGTTTTTACTGCGTCATGGACTAGATGTGTTGTTATTTTGTTTAAAGAGTTGCCTCTGATAATAAATGGACCTTCGAGTTGAATTGGGTGTCCAGCAGCACTCAAATAAATTGCTAATGCTATGTAATGCAGGGTTACAATGCTATGTAATGCAGGGTTACAAATGTATAAACAGAATTCTCATTTAGACACATGCTGTTTGATTCTTTTTTTTCCAATTTGCAGCATCATACAATGCATAAAATCAAACGATTCCGCAACTAGACATATGAGTTTGCACGATTAAACATTGGGTTACTCAACAGTTAATGTTCACATTCATTATCACGAATATTCACAAACCATGTCATGCTCAGAATAGTGAGATTTAAATAACAGCAATACAAGAATGATATGAGTACTTATCTCTATTCAGAAGTCTGTCCAAGACATTGGTTGCGTAAGAGAGACTCACTTCATCGTTATAGGCACCTGCTGTGGATGCCACCCCAAACTTGACTGTGAGTCCAAATGTTGAAGGAGCAGCCACAGGGTCTAAATCCACTCAGACCAGAAAATATATAGATCCTGCTGTTGGGAATTTGAGTTCCTTGACGATATTGAAGCTGAATGACGGCGTTAAAAAACCTGAAGCAATTGGATGTGAGTAACAATAATTTGAGCGGACCAATTCCAGTCTTTGATACGCAAGTAGGGGTTAATACTCAGGGGAATCAGTTTATCAATACCATTCTCCCTCCTGGTTCTGCCCCGTCTGGTAATGGCAGCAATAGTGGATCTGGATCTCCATCTGGGTCTGCTGACAGTGCAGGGACTTCCAAAAAAAAGAACGCATCAGGTATGATCGTTGGGATTGTTGTTGGTTGTGCTGTTTTTTTTATCTTTGCAGTGGCTGCGATTCTCTTTTACTTGAGGAGGATGAAGCCCAAGTTCTCAAAGCTGCTGTTACATCCTCCGGCACCTCTGCGGGATACAATCAATGGGGCAGGGAGTGGTGAAGCTGGTAGCAACTTGGTTGGGTCTCATGGAAACGTCGTTTATCCTTTGTGGGTTCTTCAAAAGGCCACAAATAATTTTAGCCCTGAAAATCTGTTGGGCAAAGGAGGGTTTGGATCTGTCTATGAAGGTAAGCTCGAGGATGGTTCAACGGTTGCAATCAAGAGAATGGATCCTGAGCTTGTGAGTAGCAAAGGACTGCAAGAGTTTCAAGCAGAGATCAGCATGCTGGGCAAGGTCCGCCATCGAAATCTTGTTGCACTCCTTGGGTATTGCATTGAGAACAATGAAAGGTTGCTCGTATATGAATTCATGCCTTAAGGCACGCTAAGCCAACACCTTTTCCATTGGGAGCAGAATGGGCTCAAGCCTCTCAGTTTGAACAGTCGTCTGCTTATTGCTTTAGATGTAGCTCATGGGATGCAGTACTTACACAACCTGGCTTACAAAATTATCATTCACAGGGACTTGAAGCCTTCAAATATTCTTCTGGATGTCGAGCTGCGAAAAAAAGTCTCTGATTTTGGTCTTGCAAAGCTTGCTCCCGAGGATAAAGCATCCGTGGAAACAAGATTGGCTGGCACATTTGGATATCTTGCTCCAGAGTATGCAGGCAAGTTTTGATTGTAGTACCTTTAACTGTCTGTTTTGTTAGGGCAACAGTGGATGTTTTTTTTTGTCAATGTCAATTATAAAATATTAATTTCTGTTTCACCTCTTGACTATTGCAGCCACCGGACGTGTAACTACAAAATCAGATGTTTACAGTTCTGGAGTTGTGCTTATGGAGCTAATAACAGGCCAGAAGGCCTTGGATGAGAAGCGGTATGAAGATAAAGTTCATCTGGTGCCTTGGTTTAGACACATAAGTAGGGATCAGGAACGGCTCAGGACGTCTATAGATCCAGTACTCCAATCAATGGATGAGAACTGGAAAAACATTAATACCGTGGCTGAACTTTCCTGGCATTGTACCCAACGAGAGCCTAATGCACGCCCTGACATGGGTTATGTAGTTGCTGTTCTGGGGTCATTGGTAAAGCAGTGGAAACCTTCTGATGTTAACCCTGAGGACAGTGAGGACAGTTTAGGAATGACACCGGAACAAGCTTTAAAGAAGTGGAAGATCTTCGATGATTCATCAATGACGTCCTTTGGAGGTAGGACTACTGATGTTGGAAGTTCTGATCAAGCATATATTGAAGGACGTGGTTTTGTGAGTGCAAGATGATTCGGAAACTAGGGGATTAAGAAGCAAGTGTATGTGAGGAGGTAGATGTGTCATTTAAAAAGGCTTAGTCTTCTGCTCAATGTGCTATGGACGAGGATGCACAAATATTGAAATTACTCAGAACTACCATTAATATTGCATACCTCACATGACGTGTCTCCACATGTTTGCAGAAGTTACAGGTTCTGCACTGGATTATTCAATGCTTGAGAGTTCTGGTAAATTTAGAAATCAGGAGACAAGATTTTAAGGAAGCGAAGTTTTCTGCGAAGTGAGCAAAGAAAGAAGAAAGAATGCAGAGACACTCTGTTTCTTCTCTGGTTGCAAAAGTTAAAAACAATTCTATACTGATTGGCTGTTCCAATTAAAAAATCCAAAATGCTTTTTTCCTTTCTGTTTTGCTCAGTTTAAATATCGCCTTATATCGCCTTCTATTTCATTTGGTCTGGTGAGTTAGATAGCCCTTGTGCGCTGTGTTGTGAGCACATATAAGAGAAGATACATTGACAAATTTGATTTAAAATTAACATGTTTTCTGTTTTTCTTTGACTGATAAAATAAGCAAAAATTTGCAATGACATGAATTTTCAGACTGTGTTCATGTTTTTTCTGACAATACTTATTTTGAGAACTTTCAGAGACTTGATAATGTGATAATTCAGGAATGGGTGAGACTGCTTCCTGTGATTTTTTTAAAGCATGACATTCTTTAAAGCTGCTAATATTACTAAATTTATGTCCTTCAGAGGAGCACTTAATTCACTTTATAGGTCATGTCATTGCATGCTACTTTGCCACATTAAAATTGCAACCAGGAACCCATTTATGCTCCTTGCACCAAACAAATACATAATCTCAATTCATAGGTTGGTTCATTAGTGTTTCTGTGTAATCCTATAAATACTTTTGGGCAATGCATTTGCTCTTTTTTATATTTTATTTTCAAGGTTTGGATCTGATTTTTTTTATTTGCTCAATTTCTTTCACTTCACTTCACTGTTGAACATAATTCTTGATTCATCGCTCTACTTTGGCAAAGAAAAAATTGCATTAAAAGATAACATTATTGGAACTTGGAAGGTAAGGAAGGCCAACTCAATCTGGAATAGATTGGCATTCAATGGGCTTGTGGTCAAATGCAGTGAAAGGTTTGTAGTTGCGCAGTGTAAAGAAACAAATAATGGGCTTCAAGGCCTAATATATGAGATCTGTTTTTACGTTGCGAACTGTGAATAAACAAATCATGGTTCATAATAAGAGCGGATGATATATATTACAATTCAATGAGCATGTGGTCAAATGTGGTGACAAACAAGAAAGGCTTGGAGTTGCTCAGTGTAAAGAAACAAAATCATGGCTTTAAGGTCTAATACATTATAAATGTTTTTAGGCTGCCAAGTGTGAAGAAACAAATCATGGTTCGCAATAAGAGTGGATGATATATATTACAATTGTTTTTAAAGCGTGAAGAAACCAATCACATTTTATATCGGTCACGTTTCAAATATATTTATTTTATTTTATTTAAAATAAAATTAATTTAGCATTGGCAACACGTGGCACAAGTATGATGTGGTAGACAATGCCCTTATTAAGAGCAACAGATGGCACACGTCATGATGTGGCACGAGCAATTCACTCGACATGCTGATGTAGCATGCAGGTTTAGCAAACAAGCCAATCTAGCAAAGTGGTTGTGAAACATGTGGACCAATCAAAAGCCAGCGCGTGCTAGCTTCCGAATGGTGAAGAAGGCCCAACCAGACAAATATGATGTGGCAGAAGCAGCTCACTCGACATGCTGATATGGCATACATATTTGGAAAATATGCAAAATTGGCAAAGTGACTGTGCAACATATGACCAATCAAAAAGCCACCACATGGCAGCCTCTGAATGGTGAAGAAGGTTCAACAAGCTGGGAAAAGGGTGCAAAAAGAATCAAACTGCTGAGCTCAGCACCAAAAAAAAAATGTAATAGTTTACCAACATATTAACTGATGCCAATTGAAGTTAAAATGGATGGAATATTTATTATACGCAGGGTTAGATTATATTGTCTTTTATTTTGGTTATTTTTTTTTTAATTAGTTTTGAAAATTTTACATAGATTTTTTTTGAAGTTTATAAAAGTTTTGAAAAAAAAAAACAAAATATTATGCATGTGGCTGTCCACTATAATTTAAGTAAGTATTTGCATAAAAAATAGCGAACAACTATCTACATGTCATTATGTTGTGCAATAGCATTCATGACATTCTCGCATTCATTATTAAAGTTTAACCTTCAAAGACACTACAATATATCATGTGTTCTTATTATGGCATTTTGTACTCGGTTGAGAATTGTTTCTTGACATTAGAATCTATATCATAAGCTATTTTCAATTTAAATGGACAAGGGGCCTCGCAATCCAACCTGGACCTCCAATCTGTTAGCGATCATCTCGACCATTCAAAAGTGCAATAATTTTATTCCTTTGCATTTTTTTGTAACCCCTGGATAGTCAAGAGGATTGTTAAAAGTAATTAAATAATATATAAAATTTGAATTTATATATTTATTCTATTTTTAATAATTACATGCTACGATAAGAAAAGATTTCAAAACCAACAGAGAGAAAAAAATAAAAAAATAAAAAATAATAATAATAATAAAATAAATACATAAAATATGAATAAATAAATAGAAATAAAATAAAATAAAGATAGAATTAAAAATAAAAATAAAATAGATAAAAAAAAAAACTTAATTGCAAAAATAAGAATTAAATAAATAAATCAATCAATCAATAGAAACAAAATAAAACAAAGATTAATAAATAAATAAATAAAATGAAATAAAAAAAAAATTACATAAATTACAACTTAATAATATTAAATTAAAAATTAATACTTTTATTAAAATAAATATAAATATTTAAAATTCAAATTAAGTATATGAAAAATATGCTTTGAGATATGGTCTAATGACTTGTACTGTTCTTCTTATGGTTTCAGCTCCTTCCCGCGCTCGTCAGCTCCTCCGCGTCCGTGCTGCTGTCGCGTTGTCCCCTTTCGGCGTCTTGTCGGATCATTTATTAAAATAACCAAGCAAACACTGTTCACCCCAGCCAATGAGCAACAGTTATCCATCGCGCATGGGACCAGTCAAATCTTGACATGTGTAACTGTTGGATTTGCCCTACATGTCTGCTATTTCGCTGTTTTGATCTTCAACCCCGGAGGCGACGTCTCCGTCGGATTCTCAAAGCTCTCCCACACAACACCACCGTCATTGCTCTGCATCAAAACCAGCTTACCTAAATCGCAGGGCCGCGGAAGCACGCCCGCACCAAAACTAGACACATCCGATTCTACCGCTGGCCGCCCGGTGTGAACGCACTCTGGTGCGATGTAGCCCATGGTTCCCACGAGACCAGTCGCTATGAAGGGTCTCCAGTCGTGTTCAATCAGACGAGCAAGGCCGAAATCGCCGAGCCGGGCATTATATTCAGAGTCGAGCATGATGTTGATGCCTTTCACGTCCCGGTGGATCACTTGCTGCTCGCATTCCTCGTGCAGATACAGCCGAGCAGTCATACAATTGGGCAAGCGCGGTGCACCACATTCAGAGCTCGCGTCTACAACGAATCCAACATTGACACCTCCTTCGCCACTTCGGTGAAGGCAAACTGCCCAACCGTTGGTGGCGCCAACACCCTCTCGCCCTTAGATCTGGCCACGCCTACCACATCTGACAACAAGTTTTACACTAATTTGAGAAGCCAAAAGGGACTTCTGCACTCCGATCAGCAACTGCTTAGCAGAGGCTCTACAAATCCCCAAGTCATTTATATTTAGAAATCCAGCAGATTCGCAGTTGTCATCAATAAATAAAAATCACAACTCTACATATCATACAATCAAAACCATTCATGGTTGATACTTTCTCAGCATATTAATTGATAGGGGTCAACTTAATTCTTGGAATGCGGATTTGTAACATTTCTCTACCATCTCACATTGTTCAAATTTGTGAGCTCTAGAATGAACAAAATCTTATCTAAGACAAATTAAGTAGAAGTTTCTATTAAAAAAATTATTTCCAAATTTGTAGTTGTTGTCGTTCAAAATCGTCATATTCACATAATTTTATTCCAAAGTCATTTTCATATTTACATAAACAAAAATTCAAGACATTTTCATATTTACATAAACAATTTATATTACCTAGCTAGGGATAACACCAAAAAAAAATATGCTTGATAGTTTAAATTCCAAAATTCCATATCGTTACAAACTTTTCATTTTCATTAAATTACTTCCCTTACATATCTACCGCCCCGGCGTTCCTTTGCGCCTCTTGGTGCAATTGCTATACTAGTTGAAATGAAAAGTAATAGTCACTATCATTATAAATATTAATTATATATCATGATAATAGAGTTTACCTGAATATTATTATCTCATAAATAATTAATAATAATAATAATAATATAGTTTATGTAAATAATATTATTTCATATACAATTTTAAGGGTTAGTTTAATTGGCTGAGTTTTCATTGTTAAAGAATTTTGTTAATGAGAAGTTATATGGTCAATTCCCCTCAACACTTTTTGGGTTAGGCTCTGCTAATGAGTAGTGTTTGTGCAAACTTAGCAACCACCAATCCCTAGTGTCCATGAACCACACATAAAAATAAAATAAAAAATATTATTTCATATATAATATTAGTTATGTATAATAATAAATATTATCTCATGTATATATTTCCTTTTTAATAAAATTTATGTAAAATACTTTAATTATTCAAAATGGATTTGTTGAGATTCAACAAGATGATGAGCTTAGTGAAAAGAGTCGTCTTCACTAAGTGGGCCCGCAGGCTATTTTTGGCGCAAGTCTATTTTTAGACATGGTTATCATATTTCAGAAGTTGTAGAATGCTATTTGTGGATGGTTGGTCAAGTTGGAAAAATAGATGAAATTCTATTTTTAGAATATTGGGCAAAGTCTATTTATAGATCGTTGATCTAAAAATAGAAGTGTCGATTATTATTAGCCCTTAATAATAATTCGACAATAAACAACAACTTATTCTCTTGGAACACTTAATTTCAGTGCACAGATTTGGCAAATCAGTGGGCTGAAGGAATTACACAATTCCTAGGGTTAACTGGTGGTTCATGCATGGAGGACTCAATTAGAACTAAAGTGGCAAAGTTATGACAGAGTTGGAAGAGTAGTTCATGGAGTTGTATTCAGTTTAATTAAGTTAGACTCAGTTGAGCTAGTTGTATCTAGTCTAGCTCAATGATACACTAGTGAGAGTGGAGTGAATTAATTAGTTAATTAATTCACAAATAATAACTCATTAATCAACTGAACAATACAACAGTTAACTACAGTTCATGTCAGTTCCAGTGGAGACCCAGTGGAGAGATAGGTGAAAGGGCAAGATGGACTATTTGTTGTGACTATAGTGATGTATTGATTGCACCACACACACATTGGAGTTGCCAATGAGGATTGCGCAATCAAGGCAAGGGTAATTTGAATTCATTCAAAGCTATTCTTAAGCAGGGATTGTGCAATGGAGGCACGCTAGCAGGAGGGCAGAGATCAGCGCATGGATTTGCAGATTTTTTCTATGTTAGTGTGCGACGATTGATTGTATTGAGAGCTTGATGTACTAAGATTTGTATGACATTTTTACATGATCTCCATGATACATAGTATATGATATTTGGGGTTTTCAGCTTTAGGCTTTCTCGTTAAACAACTGTGTTATGTGTGATTGTTTTTATTTATGCTTCACATGTGTTTGCAATTAATTTTCCACAAAAGATTAACAGTAGAATGATTCTGTATTTTGCAAGAAGTTAAATATTGTGAGATTAAGGGAATCTGGATGTATGCATGCTTAGTGTATACTAATTTCTAAAGGATTAATAATTTTTTTTTTTTGTATATTAAAAAAGCATTTAAATATATTGATGAAGATGGTGGTGATGATGAAGATTAACATCTTCTAAAGCTTATATGGTTTATTAGATCTTAAGAAGGTAAGAGATTAATTATATTTCTTTGACATTTTATTTCTATGCTCAAAAAGAAGTGAGAAAAGTGTTCATATATCACTAGTTTTGTTGACTTAAGAGGTCTAGAAAGTTGGTAGTGTGGAAATTTTTGAAAATTAAATCAAATGTGAGTATAAGATGGACAATCTAAGAGAAAGTGATTTTCATCTTAAACCTTCTTAAGTTGCATGAGTGATAGGCTCTTTCATCCCATGGAATTTTGGGAATTTACCAATGCTTAGTTTCACTATGAAGTTCATGAGAATGAGTTTTTATCCTGACAATGTTCATTTTCTTCTTAACAATATTCAAGATAGAAAAATAATTCTGGTTCTTGGGATTGGGGTTGATGAGCTCCTTATAATATCTTAGTTTCCTTTTTTCCTTTAACTCTTTATCACCCCACAAATTTTCCTTACATTTGGAAGTAAATATCTTTGATATTATTTGAATTTCGTATTTTGTAATATGATTTTCTCCTTTATTCCAAATGGTCCAACCAAGACTAGGCATATTTATGCCACCCTCACTAGAGCTGAAGGTGGGGGTTTTGGCTAAAGTTAGAACCAATTTTAGGAAACCTTTTGGAATATATACATTTTTCTTATACATAAAGCACCTAGTCATAGCCACGTGTTAAATGGGAAAAAGACTTTCTTTTATCTAGAGATAGGGTATGGAGGATTTCCTTTAATTTTGAGTTTCTAGGTTATAAATTACTTTTGGATTTTTTCAATATTCCTCCATATACTACAACCCCAAACTTCACATCCATATAAAATAAGAAGAGTGACAAGAGTCTCAAAGAAGAGTTTTTTTTAATCCCAGTATAAGGATCTGTGAACTTACAATTGTTTTCAAACTCATAATAAACTTTATAACCTCTATTTATCTTTTTCTCAATCCTATATTTCCAATTGAGCATATGATGGATGTCAATTCCCAAATATTTGTGTGAAGAACTTCCTCCAAAGAGTTGTTGTTATAAATGAAAGTATCATAGGCCACCTTTTCAGATTTAATTATCATAAACTTAGTTTTGTCAATTTAAAAGTCATACCCATATTGGAGTTGAAATCTTGGAGGATTCTCACTTTCTTGCCAAGATCATAATGGTTTCTTGCTAAAAGTACAATATCGTCAACACAAAGGAGAAGAGATATGACCATACCATTGAGCATATTCGAAAATTTTTTCTAGCTTATCAATATATATACCAAAACAAGTAGGGGATAATGGACACCTTTTCTTGACTCTATATTGTATTGCATTTCTTCCCACCAATCCTTAAGGGACCTGAACTTGGAAATAACATTCAAATTTATTAATAGCAATTTATTAATTCAAAATTATTTTTATAACTGATAACTACACAATAATCCACATCATTAAGAAATTCATCCAATCCATTCATATTACTTAAAATTAATTTTCATCTTATTAATTTTATAATATAAGCTTAATTTATTTAATGTCTTTTCAAAACAAATTTAATAATTTAAATTTAAAATTATCTCTCTTTAAAATTTCGTCTTATTTAATGTATTTCTTTTAATTAAGTGAAATTTTCAAATATATAAATTGTTATAACATTTTTTCTTGAATTTTCTAGTTTTTACTCACATCCATTTTAATTTTCAAAATTTATGTCACAATACCAACTTTCTTAACTTGTTAAGTCAACTAAACTATGGTGATCTAGAAAGGCTTCTTTCTCTTCTTTTCAATCATAGCAATAAAATGTTAAAAAATATTAATTAATCTCTTAATTTCTTAAATTAATCTTAATAGATTTAAACACCATCATGATAATTTATATTTAATTAAAATATAAATATAAATTATATTGCTAGTTATTACTATTAAATATTTTATTAATATATAAAAATTTCAACGTTATTATTAAATTATTATTATTATTATTAAATAATAATAATAAAAAAATTATTAATATATATTTATCATAACAAATTTCTTTAAATGGAATTTCTACAAATGCTTTTTATTTAAATATGGAGTTGTATTTTGTGCTATTTTTTTGGAGTTTCCAATGTGGGAATATGGGAAAATTTTGAGGTGAAATTCTTATTTGTGATATTTAAATTAGATTTTTGCTTATATAAATTTAACATGAAAATTTTTAGGGCATTTCAATTGTGAAAGAATTACCCATCAAATTTGTAATTTCAATAAATTCTTGCCATATTTTAAAAAAATTTAACCATAAAAAACAACTCATTTAAATATAAGCTAATTTAACTAATATAATTATAATGAGATATACATTTTTCCAATATATTTAAAAAATTCAAATAATTAGCAGTCCATAGATTGCATTCTACCAACTTTATATTATACGAAATAAAAATTGGATTTGGACTTCTTGATTTAATATAAAGAGAATACCATGAAAAATACTTTTGATGTGTAAGGCTACTACCTAAGAAGGTATCACTCTCATTAAATCCATAGAAGCATAAAGTGTTACATTTTTTAACGTAAGTTGTTTTATTATCTATGAATCATAATATATAGATAAAAACGAAAAAGGATGAATCACTAAAACCAAAATCAATTTATGTAATACGGCAAAAACCATACCACCATAAAAGCTTGTTCAAAAGGAAATTAGGTATTTGTGCTTACATTAAATTATACAGGGTTAGTTTGCCATTCAGAAAATCAAACTTATATTGCGTGGAGCCTTTTTATTATAAAAACAAAATGGAAAATAGCAATAGAGTTATTCATAATGAAAATTGAAAACATATAACTTGGAAAAGATGGCGAAGATAAGGCACTTATCCTAATCGAATCAAGAAGATGTCAATGGGTTTTCCTCAAGTATTTAGCTGAATCCTAAAAAGAGGGCACCATCATTTTCTTTTTGCAACAAAGTATAGAAAACAAACAGGTAGCTCTGTTTCTTAGGTCTCCATGTACTGCTTGAGCTCAAATCTATCCACTTCCTAGGGGAGAAAGCATGAGTGACAAAAGTCTAGGTGTACTAATACAATTCCAAAATCTTAGAAAAAAATAGTAATCTTAGAAAAAAATAGTATTTTCTATTTTATTAGTTCTAATGTTAGAGTTTTTAACTAAGTGATCAATCTCCTTATTTTTACAATAATCCCTTTGTACTTTCACATTTTCATTCAAGGCATAAACCTTCGAATTTTGAAAAAAATAGTATTTTTTATTTTATTAATTCTAATGTTTTAAGTATGAGGGGTTTCCGCAGTGCATTATATTAGATATCATTTTTGGGATTCAACTGCATTAATTTAGTCATTCATCTATGACCATTTCCATGAGAGGTCGTCGTAACTAACTAATTTCTCATGATTTTTGAATAGTCCACTTAGCACTCATTGTATTCGGTGATGCTCACAGGGGTGAAGAAGTGGGATTGAAACTAGTGAAATGAATCACATAGCATCAATCATCACTTCCAAGGCTTGCACTCAGTAACCAAGACTTCCTGGGAGGTCACCCATCCCAGAACTCCCCTGGCTCAGGCGCACTTAACTAAGAGTAAAGGGATCTCTTCTTGAATGGTTCATGAAGCACAATAGTTGCTAAGGTTTTGCAAATGGGGTAGCAAGCTAAGTGGGCTTGATTGTGCGGAAAAATCCACAGTTAAACGCACTTGAGCCAGAGGAGTTCTGGGATGGGTGACCTCCCGGGAAGTCCTGGTTATCGGGTGCAAGCCCCGGAAGTGATGATTGACGCTATGTGATTCATTTCACTAGTTTCAATCCCACTTCTTCACTCATGTGAGCATCACTCGATGCAATGAGTGCTAGGTGGACTATTCAAAAATCATGAGAAATTAGTCAGTTGCGACTACCTCTGATGGAAATGGTCATAGATGAATGACTAAATTAACGCAGTTGAATCCCAAAAATGATATCTAATTCTAATGTTTTAGTTAGAGTTTTTAACTAGGTGATCAATCTCCTCATTTTTACAATAATTTTTTTTCACTTTTACATTTTCATTCAATACATGAACCCTCTATTTCATAGATAGCCAAAAAGTGCAATGGAAAACTTTCACCATAACCCTTGTTAACAACAATGCTTTAGTTTGGCAAGCTAGGGCATTCCCACATTTTGTAGTGCAAAGACAACTAGAAATAACAAAAGATAAACAACATGAAAACAATGGAAAAACTTCTTGTAGAAACTAAAATTAGTGGAGCAAGGCATTGGGATAGAGGGAGGGGTTTAGAAAAGGTCATTAAACAACCATGGAAGTGGAGCAGGACTTTCCCCATATACTTTAAATTAATGGCACTAACTTCAATTATAGGGAATAACAATTTGTGGATTCACATGAGATGGAGCATGCTCTACTTTCAACCATATATATAACATTTTTTTTAAATAATAAATTCAAAAGTAAATAAAATAAACATTAAGAATATAATTTATTATTTATATTTATGATTGATTTTATTTATTTAGAATTTTTATTTGAATAGGTTTGTCTATTTTGTAATAGAGTTTTCAGAATTTTAATTTAATTATGAATATTTATTATGTAATTTAACTTCTATGAAATATCTATACACTGTTGTTAGCATATTGTTGTTAGCCATACCGATTGAGATTTGTCTCAAGAGGAGTTATACCTTTTTAATTTATTTAAAAAAATGTCATGGTCACTAGTGTCATTAAATTTTTATTATTTGTTATGTTTTAGTATGTTTTTCTCAAATGTATATATGTTTAACTCATATATTGATTTTTTTTATAATTAATGATAATACAATATAGTTTAAAATAAAAATATGATTAGTTAATTTTTATGATTCTTTTAAATTTTGGTAATATGAGACATATCATTAGATAAGTGTTTTTATGTCTAATATGAATTGATATTTATTTATATTTCCCAACATTTAATTTATATGGTTTTACTTACTATCAACAATTTTAATTTAAATTAGAACCAAAATAATAAATAGTAAAAACATCTTTTACCACTTTAAAAATGATAACAACCAATATTTACAAGTTCATCATGAATCATAAATATTGAGGCAGTATATGACCACTATTGGATTGAAACATATACATTATATATTTGGAGCAGTAAGTGTCCACTATTTTGTAATAGAGTTTTCAGAATTTTAATTTAATTATGAATATTTATTATGTAATTTAACTTCTATGAAATATCTATACACTATTGTTAGCATATTGTTGTTAGCCATACCGATTGAGATTTGTCTCAAGAGGAGTTATACCCTTTTTAATTTATTTAAAAAAATGTCATGGTCACTAGTGTCATTAAATTTTTATTATTTGTTATGTTTTAGTATGTTTTCTCAAATGTATATATTTTTAACTCATATATTGAATTTTTTTATAATTAATGATAATACAATATAGTTTAAAATAAAAATATGATTAGTTAATTTTTATGATTCTTTTAAATTTTGGTAATATGAGACATATCATTAGATAAGTGTTTTTATGTCTAATATGAATTGATGTTTATTTATATTTCCCAACATTTAATTTATATGATTATACTCACTATCAACAATTTTAATTTAAATTAGAACCAAAATAATAAATAATAAAAACATTTTTTACCACTTTAAAAATGATAGCAACCAATATTTACAAATTCAGCATGAGTCATAAATATTGAAGCAGTGTATGTCCACTATTGGATTGAAACATATACATTATCTATTTGGGGCAATAGATGTCTACTATTGGATTGAAACAGATACATTATCCATCGGGAGCAGTAAATGTCCACTATTGAATGGAAACAGATACATTATCCATCAAGAGCAATATATGTCCACTATTAAATTAAAACAGATACATTATCATTATCCAGAAATAAATATATACTACCCTGTATTAATAGCTCAATAACCTGATAAATATGCTTTGCCTGATTATCAAAATCTTGAATCTTGATATGTGTTGTGCCCCACCACCACATTGCTGTCAACTTTCATGATTTGAAATTAGATCCACATCTGTACTCTCCATCTCCTTCTGAAAAGTAAAAGGAAATGAAAGCCCCTTGAGCCAATGGGCGCGGGAGTTGTAACCACAATTATCGCCATGGCTTTCGAAACCTAATCATTTTCCAGGGCCTACCTGGTGACAAATGAAGATTGAATCGGCCTGAGGATCAGGAAATGGTGGGCATGAAATGCTTCCTAACCTAAGTGGGCCTCTGATGTCTAAACAGAAACAAATAATTAGAAACAAAGATTGCTAGTGCTCCAGAGAGATCGAGGGAAAAACGAGAATTAGGTACAATACGAACCGACATACATACAAACCCTATTTCTCCAACTCCTTGGAACAACAAACAAACAAACGCCAAACGCCAAACGCCATCTCAAAATATTCGGGTCCTCTGTCTCAAATTCCGTAGTGAATAGGAACAGGCCATTTTCTCTGTGAACCTCGATACCCGTGTGTTGGTTTTATCATACAAAACTCCAGAGAGCGCGTGACCAGCTTTGTCTGGAGACTGTATCTCCTTCAGCTTTTTATTATACTAGTAATTCATTTATCATCTGATCACCAGTCCCTCCCTGACTGACTGACTGCCCACCCACCTGCCTGCCTTCTGTGAAGCTTTATCTTATACCCAGATGAAGCTTTATCTTATACCCAGATGTGATTTCATCAAAGCATGAATTAATAATGTTCCCAACCCTAGTCTGTCGGGGTGTGGCTACCTGTGACATTGGGGGAATTTTCTACAATTAATTCAGGGCTAATTCTCAGAGGACTTTTGTATGAGGTGTCACTCAAATTCCCAAAAATCCCATTAGCCAGAGTTTCAATCCAACTATAATTGGGTGTTTTCGGTTAGAAAATCATTAAATTGTGCTCAATTCAACCAATAATTCGATTTGTGCCATGTCTTGTTTCTAATTATCGACGAGGTTTTCGCGATCTAGTTCTCTATATCTTCTGCGGATTGAAATTTTTCCCCTAACTTTCGTTATTTAAGTTACGAAGTTATCGTGAGATTGTTATCAGCCTGTGTAGATATGTCTTCCATGAATGTCCAGCAGCAGGGGAATACTCTGTGTGGCTCTCGGGCCCCCCCTCCGACCCCGAGCCAGGGAGGCGGCAACTCCTCCTCTGGCACTTCAGTTAGTAACGACGCTTTCTCGGCTTTTCTTGAGAAATCGCTCGGCATTTCGAGTCTGGTTTTGCCTGAATCCCCTCATAATACGAGTGTGAGGGAGTGCGATCTTCCTGTTATTGATTTGTCTTCGGCGAGGGATGATTTGGTGCGCAGGATCGCGGACTCTGCTGCGGAGTTCGGGTACTTTCAGGTGATAAACCATGGCATTTCTTGCGATGTGGCCGAGAGGGCCGAGAAGGAATGCGGTGGATTGTTTGAGTTGGCTCTGGAGAAGAAGGAAGTGGTGTCAAGGTCTCTGGAATCGCCTTTTGGATTCGAGGATGGTGGATGCGATACCAGTACTTCGGCGAGGCAGGAATCGTTCTGGTTGGAAAAAGAGGCGAACCAGATTGAAGACTTTATCAGAAATTTATGGCCAGAGGGATGTAGCAACCTCAGGTAGGTTTAGTGTGGTTTTTTAATATGCGATTGGTTTTTATTATTTTTATTACTTTTTTCCTCATTTGCAGGAATATTATTAACAAAAATAAGGAAGATTATAGTCAAGATAATCAGTACAAAGGCTTGTAATGAAACATCATGTTACAGTCCAGTCAGAGTAAGAATCGATTTGTAATGAAGCATCATGTCACATTGAGAATTGAATCTGAGTGGGAGAGATTATCATTAAACCCATTAAACCCTTAAAAGCTTGCAATGAAACATTATGTTACAGTAAGAGTAAGAATAAGTTCGCAATGGAATATCATGTTATAGTAAGAGTAAGAATCAATTAGTAATGCAACATCATGTCACATTGAAAATTGAATGTTCATTAAACCCTCTCAATCATTTAGAATACATTCAATTTAAATATACCAAACAACAAAATTTGTAATTCAGTTATGTTTTTTTAATTTTGGGTTTTGTTGTTTTAATGTTGGGCATCGATATTTTGATGTAGTTTACAGTAAAATTTTCAGAGAAGGTATGGTGTGGTTGATCCAGACTGTTACATGTGAAAAAACCATTTGTGTTCAAGTTTGATATAGACCTCGAGTTTCAAAGGGCACGGTGGCATTGATGATGAGGAAGCATGGGGATTTATCTTAGGTTGTTTTTAATTTTTCCATGGCATTGAATGGTGATAAATGCAGTGTTTACAGTGATATGGTGGAAACCTTAAAAATTTACAAACTCAAGTATGAAATAGTGTAACTCTATGTAAAAAACCTGATGCTTCAGAACATTATATTCCTTTTCACAGTATGGCAAAGCATTCCTGAAGTTTTATTGTATTTTCAAAGGTATTTGTATTTAGTGAAGTTTTATGGTATTTTCAAAAGATATTTGTATTTAGTGATATCTCATGTGCCCATTTACAGAAACCAGTTTTATTAGGATAGAATTTGTCTGAAATGTTGTTGTATTGGAATGATTTTTGTATGTGTGTAAAATTTGTTCAAGCTTTTAATCAGAAATAATGATGGTTTCATAGAATGTAGTAAATTTAATGATGGTTGACTATTTTTAGGTCAATATTCATTTCTGGAAGCTTTGGTTTAAAATGTGTTACAGCTTTTAGTCCAATTCAGCGTTCAACTAGAAGAGAAGCTTTTCACAACTCTCTTTTGTGTGCTGTTTTATAAAGTTATTTTTAAGAGTATTTTGGAAATAACGATGCTTTAATTTATGTTAGATTGTAGATTTTGGAATATTTTGGAAATTAAATAATAGATACAACTGAATTGAATTTAGAATATTTTAAAATTCTAACAATAAATAAGAGTGAACTTAATTGTTTAACTCCACTCTTATTTATCAAATTTCCTAAATTTACAGTAAAATTAAATTGAACAATTTTATAATATTTTTAAATCTACAATTGAATCAAATCAACTATTTTATAATAGTCCCAGTTACAAATTAAATTTTGAATATGTATTTGATATAGGGAATATATCCACTAACACAGATTGATCTAAATTTGAAACTAAATTTAATATCTAGACAGGCAATAAATGTAAAATAAACTGAATTGATTAGATGATACTAAAAGTCTTATACACAGAAGTTAAGTATTGATGCAGGTTAGTTCATGTAATCTAAATATCTAAATTACTATTATTATTATTATTATTCAATTTTAAGGTGAGGGTTTATTTAGATATCAAATTGATGTATAAGACTTTTTTTATTGCTAAATTTACGAAAACATACATACTCTACCTCTATAGTTTTAAACATATAACTTTTTAAGAGAAAACACATACAACATATTGCCTTCAAAACACACCAATTAAAAATAGCACTAACCAATTCTCCAATATGTTCTGAATGTTCTGGTTAACAAAAACCATAGGAATTTGGTGACTGTCTGGACAGACTATCCTTTGCCAATCCATGGTAATTTATGTTGTAATATTCATAATCGTTCAATCCTCACCGGTTTTGAACTATGGTATCCAGCTCTGCATTGGGAGACTATTCGAACGCTATGGAGAAAGTTGCAGGCGAGATCCTAGATCATTTGCTAGAGGGGGTTGGTGACTGGGACCGATCAAGTTTCATGGCAGATATTGTAGCCAATAATTCATCTGTGATATGTATATCGAACCAGAAAGGGCCTGCAAAACCCCAATCAGCCCGTCTGAAGCATTCATATCCTTTTATCCTAACCTTACAATACCAAAACTCCTCTGATAGCTTCGAGGTGTACGTGAATCGCAGTTGGGTTCGAGTCTCCCCACAGGCGGGCACTCTCTTGGTCACCCTCGGCGACATAATGAAGGTAATCAATAGTCCCTCCAAAAAACTCAATACTGATATGTTATGAAATTGAAAAAAGAAATAGCAGAATGAGTAATATATTAGCCACTGACATTTTTTAATTATACTTGCAGGTTTGGAGCAATGGAGAGTACGAGAGTACTGTAGGGAGGCCTACTGTGATAAGTGACCAGGCTTGCACTTCCATGGCCCTAATCTACTCAGCACCCACAGAGAGCATCATCTGCCCAATACCAGAGGTCTTGAATTCTGATCAGAGGCCTTGCTACAGCTCTTTCTCCTTCAAGGATTATGCATCTCGGCTGCGAAAGCAAAGGCTTTTGTTTAATGATCCAGTGGAACGATACAGGATTTTATAATTTAAGTGTGAGTGCCAAACATATGTTTGAATCAGTTTGAATTCAGTGTGTGATTCGTTGTATTCGTTTTCAGAGTGTTTCTTGATTCAAAGCTTGTAAACCACATTCAAATGTTTAAAGAAATTGCTTATCTTTGATTTGTGTGCCACAATCAATCCGATAAACATGCTTGGTCTCTTTGGAATAATTTAACATCAGATTAATTGTGTGGGTAAGAATAATATTCAAGGACGAATCAAACTGGGCATGGTATTAAAGTTGACGCTATATTCAAAACACCAGCAGCTTAGTTTAATAGTTCAACCTGGACATGGTATTATTAAAGTTAATGGCACTATATTCAAAACAAAAAACCAGCAGCTTAGTTTAATAGTTCAGCTTAGTTTAATAGTTCATTGGATATATTTCAGAGGAACCAATTAAAATATTATTATCGTTTATAAAATAGGTATAAATTTATGTTTATGGTTGATTGGTAAATAAGTTGTTATGTTTAAGTAATTAAGATTCTCAAAATATAGAATACTTTATATGTATAGAGATAAGATTTTATATATAATAATTTCTATAAAGATTTTTTTTTTAATTATATGAAATTATTTATAATGAAATTTTATTTATAACTTTTATGTATAGGTATTTGTTTTTTTAAGATACTTATATATTATTAAGTTAATTTTAAGTTAGATAAATTTCTAATTTCAATATAATGTAAAATGATATTATTAAGTTTGTTTGTTTGTTTTTTTTTTGTTGTTTTTTTTTTTTTTTTTTGTTATGTCTTTGGGTAAGTTAGGCTACTTTATTAATTCGAAAAAGAAATGTTACATATGCTACATGCTGGGGTGGCAGGTTGTGCTTAGTCAAGTCCAGCCTTAGTTACACAGGTTCGGGGCTGCCTCAAAGGAGGAAACCAGCTTGAACCAAACTTAAGACAAAATATTACAGTATGCGCAGTAGCACTGATGTGTCTAAGTATCATTGAATAAGCAGAAGCAAAAAAACACTGGTGGCATGTTTAACAAAAAACATGGAAGAGTTGTGCAGTTACGTAGGCCTCAATATTCATCTTCATCATTAATGTTGGGGACCTCCTCCTCAATGGGGCAAGCAGGTGCCTACGCAGTCGTTTCCTCCCAGTCTGCCCCTAAACGACTGGGTTTTTCGACTGGTGCGCACAGGATGGGGGACTCCAGGTCTGCTCCATCAGGGACACGTGTTTAGTTTCCATCGGAATCCATCACCTAGACATCTAAATCATTGTCTTCCTTCTCCTGCACCGACAGCAGGTCAGTCTTGCGGGGCTGGGGGTGCACCTAGTGCGCTATGGTGGACTTCCGCAGGCCGCGCCTACCTCTCTACACAGCTTGCTTAGGGGTTGCTTCCTTCTGCTCGGGGTCGGGGCTCTGTCGCACAAAGATGCCAGAGGAAGAGCCTTCCATCGACTCCAGTCGATTATCCTTGCCACGATGATAACAGCCTGGGAGAGCCCCTCTTTGGCCACCTCAGATGGTTCTCTGGCGTCATCTGGGGGCCATTTCACAATGATGCCGAGGGGGGAAGTCAAGGGAGGGAGAAGTAGCAGGGGGACAAACAACACTAGGGATCCGGGGGTCATAAGGGTTGGGGAAGAGGTGCGTAGAATGGGATGCCACAGCCCAGAGGGGACTGCACAGCGCATCACTGAGAATAGGGCTGCGCAACCTTCTGAAAACGGGGGAGAGCCAGAGCAGAGTTAAGAAAACAAAAGGCATAGGGAAAATGTTGTGTGTTGCTCGAGGTTGAGAGCTCATCCTTTTAAAGGGGCTTGGACATGTGCGAGGAGGATAGCGATTAGTGTGCCTCGCACGTAGCTGCGTGCCATGATCGATCCCCTGAGCAGGCTCGAGGGAAGGGGGATGGCTAATATACGAATTAATCATGATAATCATTTAAGGTAATGGATGTGGGAGGGTACCCTGGACAAGGTAACGCAGTTCCCATCGTCTCATCATCGTACCTTCTTCTGTTAGTCTCGTGCGGATGGTTAACGGTTCGAGGATCCGTTGCAGGTGAGGCTCTGCGCAGAGGATTTATGACCTCCAGAATGTGTGAGAAATGATTGTCATTTATGTCAGTTCTGTCACCCGCATCCGGGGATACTATTAAATTAATTTTAAGTTAGATAAAATTTCTAATTTTAATATAATATAATGTAAAACGATGATAGGTAAGAAATCATATTTGATTCTTTAACATATCATTTTTATATTTTTATTTATGAAAGTTTTATATGAGGATGAAAATCTATTTGTTTAAAAGTGGTCTATGACATTAATACATATTTTTAAATTAATTTAAGATTTTTTCCTAAAACAAATTTGTATAATTGCAAGGAGAACCATTTGTATTTTATCATTATTATTTTTGTAAATATATTTATGTTAATCAATATTTTGTAAAAAAAAAAAAAAAACAAATTTAACATAACTTTAAAAGAGTTATAAGATAAAAAATTTGTCCAAAATTTCAATGTTAGCAGAATGAAAATAAAATAATTTTTAATGTATAAGTCAACAACTTTATATTTTAAAATTATATATCGGTAGAAATTGCACCACATGTTGCAAAGGAAACGCCATAAGGCAATAGCATAGGAAAGAGTAGCATAGAAAATAGAAATAAATATTTTTTGCAATTTTAGTCATTTATTGGGGGCGATGAGTGTGCCTCGCACATAGCTACGTGCCATGATCGATCGCCTGAGCAGGCTCGAGGGAAGGGGGATGGATAATATACGGATTAATCATGATAATCATTTAAGGTAATGGATGTGGGAGGGTGCCGTGGAAAGGGTAACGCAATTCCCATCGTCTCATCATCGTACCTTCTTCTGTTAGTCTCGTGCGGATGGCTAACGGTTTGAGGATCCGCGACAGGTGAGGCTCTGCGCAGAGGATCTATGACCTCCAGAATGTGTGAGAAATGATTGTCATTTGTGTCAGTTATGTCACCCGCGTTCGAGGATACTATTAAATTAATTTTAAGTTAGATAAAAATTTTAATTTTAATATAATATAATGTAAAATGATGATAGGTAAGAAATCATATTAGATTCTTTAACATATCATTTTTATATTTTTATTTATGAAATTTTTATATGAGGATGAAAATCTATTTGTTTAAAATTGGTCTATGACATTAATACATATTTTAAAATTAATTTAAGATTTTTTCCTAAAACAAATTTGTATAATTGCAAGGAGAACCATTTGTATTTTATAATTATTATTTTTGTAAATATATTTATGTTAATCAATATTTTGTAAAAAAAAAAAAAATTTAACATAACTTTTTAAAAGAGTTATAAGATAAAAAATTTGTCCAAAATGTCAATGTTAGCAGAATGAAAATAAGATAATTTTTAATGTATAAGTCAACAACTTTATATTTTAAAATCATATATCACTAGAAATTGCACCACGTGTTGCAAAGGAAACACCATAAGGCAATAACATAGGAAAGAGTAGCATAGAAAATAGAAATAAATATTTTTTGCAATTTTAGTCATTTATTGGGGTTTATCCATGTAAAAACCTTAAAATAATAACAATTTGAGACCAATAAATGCATTCTTGGAATGAAAATCACAAAAAACATGCATTATTTTGTAGAAAAAAATTTATTCATTTCCAAAACACTTTGAGGTGATCCATGTCAAAACCTTGCAAAATAATAACTATTAGAAGCCAATAAATGCATTCTTGGAATGAAAATCACAAAAAAATATGTATTATTTCATAAAAAATAAAATTATTGAGAGTATTCAAGTACTGAACACTGTAAATAACATATATGTTTGTTATTAAAAAAAAAAAAGGTAATAGAGACCGTTGATCGCCAATATTTTGCATAGGAAAGAGTAGCATAAAAGATTGAAGTTAATATTTTTTGCAATTTTAGTCATTTATTGGGGTTTATCCATGTCAAAATCTTAAAATAATAACAATTTGAGACCAATAAATGCATTCTTGGAATGAAAATCACAAAAAAAATGCATTATTTTGTAGAAAAAAAAATTATTCATTTCCAAAACACTTAGAGGTGATCCATGTCAAAACCTTGAAAAATAATAACTATTAGAAACCAATAAATACATTCTTAGAATGAAAATCACAAAAATTATGTATTATTTCATTAAAAAAACATTTATTGAGAGTATTCAAGTAATGAACAATGTAAATAGCATATATGTTTGTTATTAAGAAAAGAAGAGAAATACACAGCGTTGATCACCAATATTCTACCTATCCAAAGGCCTTATTTGAAAATTTACAAACTGGATTAGTAATTTCCCATAATAAAGCCATATAAACACAAAAAAGAACAAACAAATATCTAATCTCCCATGCAACTCCCATAATAAATCCATGTAAACACAAAATATATATATATCTAATTTTGCCATGAATTTAAAATTACTAGATAATTTGTCTTCAGTTTTGAACTGAGATATGTAACCTTTCAATTTTTTAAAAACGAATTTGAAATCTTTAAATATTACCCTATTTCTTATAAGCATGAAAATCATTTGAATTGTGCCTAATTCTATTTTTTAACATGAAGAATAATATTGTTTAAGAAAGGATTCTTTACCTTGACTCTTCTCTTAAAAATCATTAAAAATCGCTCAACTCTTTGCAAATCTTCAACCAACCACAACATAAATGAAAATACCAAGAAATAGGGTGGTTTTCATCCCTTGACAGTTTGCAAATATTCAACCAACTACAACATAATTGAAAATACCAAGAAATAGGGTGGTTTTCATCCCTAGCATTACGAAAATTAATAATATGACATAGACGGCCACAAAATAAATATAGTCATAAAAGGAAAAAAATCACAAAAATAAAACCAATAAATGAGGCAAACTTGAAATGGGTGTAAAAATACATGCATTACAAGATGTCGGTGGATTGCTGAAATTTAGGTACCATTGAGCTAGATGGTTTTTTGAAAACCAAGACGAGTTAGTGCAACGGAGAGCATGTTTTATATGAATGAAAATCAAGACATGCTATTCAATATCAACACTTTGGCTTCCCTTTTCTACAAATTTAAGAAAGAAACCGAGACCCTCTTTTATATCAATAAAAACTAAGACTTGCATTAATTCCTATTTTCAAGATTTTGATTTCCTTTTATGTTGTATTTTGTTTTTTTTTCTTATAGTAGATTTTTCAGATTTATTTTTACACTGTATTTTGAGTTAAATTTATTTTGGTTATGGTAAATATTTGGTACTACTCAATAAATTAATGATTGGTTTATTAATTTTACATATTATCAATTAAATATTACTTTATTCTCATACAATACACAATTAAAAAAAAAAAACATCAAAAATAGATTATTGTTAGTCTTTTGTTAGTCTTTATTTACATATTAACATATGCTAGTCACATATTACCACATACCGTTTGTAAAAAGTTAAAAATATTATATACTAAAAATTAAATATAAGATTTTATATGTAATACATTAAAAAAACAATAATTTCCAACAATGTGTTAAGTCTATTTATTTATATTTGTTAGTTAATACCCAAAAGAGACCAACCGTTTCCATCATTCTATTTTCTGCAACTTTCAAACCGTGATAAACCTGGAAGGTTCTAACTAATTTCAAATCACTAAATACATTCACTGAGCTGCACCTGGTTAGTATGGTCACCACTAGAACAGTAGTCCTGGGCAATGCGTTGATTCAAAGTAAACATGGTAATAACCAGCGAAACGAACTGTCCAAGACAACGAGAAGAAAAAAATAGTAATTAACCACAACGAAAAGAAAAATGGTACAGTAATTAACGATAACTAAAAGAAAATTAGTAATTAATTATAGAAGCAAAAACACCCTACAAATATATTTATTTAAATAAATTCATATTCTGAAATAACAACAGCAAATCGAACAGATAAATTAAACCTTCCAAAATCTATCATATGGGTTTAAACCCTCTACTGCGAAACTCAGTGTATTGATAGGTTTAAACCCTCTACTGCTAAACTCAGCGTAAATGAACAACATAGATTAAATAACCCTTGCACTTTCGACTCACTAAGTTCAAGCTTTCAAACAGCGTATGCTAATAATAAAATGACAGGGTTGGTATAAAACTTATTGCTCCAATGATTCTTATGCTTTCAAAACCTAAAACCCTCACAGATAAGACCCTGGTCACAAAAGTTAAACCATTGTTGCTAACCGAGCAAAAGATTTAAATACTTGGTGTTGTAGATGCAAAAAACCAAAATGAGGACTGTTGAATCTCTTCCATTACCGAGCGAGGATGGATTCGACCACCAGAGTTGGCATATCCTCTGAACCCTACAACAAAACAACTCTTAAGTTAAAGCTTTCATCATTTGAGTTAAAATTATAAAAAGAAACATGCAAAACTTGATTCTATTTAACCAGTTATCCAGTGTCGATCATGAGGGATGATTTCCTTTTCTTGATCAAGAGTCATAGTATAAAGTTGATCAAGAGTCACAAAGGTAAAGTCAGATAGTGGAAAAACTTTTACCGTAAAAGAAGTTGAACGAGATCGCGCTGAGGGTTGTTATTTTGGAGCCACAAAACAACAGAAGGTTGAGGGTTGTTATTTTGGAGCCACAAAAACAATAGTGATAACCTCAAATTTGTGAGAAAGTACATGTAGAACCTCTTATGGTTGGAACTGTACCTGTAGAGCCTCTTACAGTTGGGACAAGAACACAGACACATGAGAGGAGGTGGAAGTAGGTTTTGGTGAGTTAGTTAGGTAGTTATATGTTAAATGAAGGAGGCAATAGATCTAATGGCCTAAAATGTTTCAATCGTCTAACATTTGATCCAATGACACACACAAAGACACACTGACATCTAGGATAGTTGTTTTCAAATAATAACACATTACAGCGTAAAAATAAAACTAGCAATTGCACCATATGTTGCAAAGGAAATGCCGTAAGGTGAGAGTGTAGAAAAGAATAACATAGAAGATAGAAGCAAAATTTTTATGCAATTTTATTTATTTAAAAGTGTTCTCTGATCTCATTAGATTAAAGAATAGATATTCTTATTTACAAGAAATTTTAAGGTAATATAGAGAAATATGGAAGTCTCTAGCATGTATAGCATGTAAACTATCAAATTCAAAATATCAGATTCCACTTGATTAGCATACCTACACATTGTCTTTTAAAAATTTAAATCCATTCCTTATTTCAATTCATATGTACTCTGAGATTCATGGATGTACCATTACATGCTTGGAGATTCACATAATTCCTAAATAAATAAACAATGTCATATAATTCCAAATTACCGTAAACACTTGCCAACCAACTAAACACGAACTGAAAAAGAGAGATTAATTTGCACTGCTCTCTGCCTTTCGAAAGATGTTGACTTCATTACATCATTGAATTCTCAAATAAGAAAATGGAAAAATTATGAAAATCAAACTTACATCACCAACTGAAACAAAACAGAAGAATATACTATTTTCTCATTTTGTCCTAGAAGAGCGACTCCTCCTGAAAACGCTGATAAAGAGTTGGGCCAAAACACCAGCGACCTAGTATAGAAACTAAAAGCAGTAAAGCAGTGGGAAAGTTGAGCGTGATTTAGTTTAAATGATAAAGTGATTTAGTTTGAGTGATTTCACTTTATCTTTTTCTCTCTCAATTTGAACGTCAATGTTCTCGCCATATGTTGAAACCCTCGCATTTCCCAAATTTAGAAACAATAAAAAATTGTTTAACTTTCTTAGAAAAAACCCCATGAAATGACCCAAACCAATAGAAGTTAGACACATTATCTACTAGGTGGCATCCAGTTTGTAGATAACTTATAAGTCAAGTTGGGTATGTCAGATCAATTTTAAAAAACATGAAGAAAAAAATTCAGAGATTGTGTCCATACCTTCGTGGAGGCTAGTACCGGCAAGACGAGAATGACCGCTAGAGGGGTTGTTCACCTTCTGTATTCTCCAGGCCACCCACCTGCAAACTTCAATGATGTACTCATGTGTTCTATTTATAGTTATTAAACTCCCTTAATAAATTAAGTTACAATTTGATATATTTAATTTAATTTGGTATTGATAAAATAATAATGATAAAAAAATTAGAAACAATAAAAACTGTTTAACTTTCTTAGAAAAAACCCCATGAAATGACCCAAGCCAATAGAAGTTAGAAACATTATCTACTAGGTGGCATCCGGTTTGTAGATAAATTATAAGTCAAGTTGGGTATGTCAGATCAATTTTAAAAAGAATGAAGAAAAAAATTCAGAGAGCTGGGCCAAAACCCCAACAACCTAACATAGAAATTAAGAAGAATAAACTAGTTGAGCTAGTTTTAGTTTGAATGACTCTCTCTCCATTTAAATGTCAATGGTATTTTTTTTCCTGACCGCACGTTCAAACCCTCCAATTTCCCCGAGTTAAAAACAATACAAACTGTTATCTCCTATAAGCAAAACTATGGAACAACTCAAACCAATTGAAGTTAGACCATAGAAAAAAAATCGGAGATTGTGACCATACCTTTCTGGAGACGAGGGCCGCTCAGGCTAGGAAAGAGAGACCATAAAATGGACAGTTTCACATCAAAAACATTGGGTTTATTGTTCACCATCTGTATTCTATTCCCCCATAGCTACGAAGTTGTAATGTTGCAATAGGTTTACTGTGAACGATACTACTGTCAAGCCAACAAAAATGGTGGTGTATTATTTGATTTTGCATTTGATCTCGTCATGGTCATGGAGGAAAAATACAGATATAATGCTCCCCATGAACAAAGAATAAATAGGATAAACTGCCCCATAACCCAAGCCTCCCAAACAGCCTAATACGACTTGCTTCCACTCCGAAGCATTTAAAAGAAGCAGTCGATGGAATGAAGGGGCGGCGGGGGCTTTATCTTCATAGACCACTTCTTGATGGCCTGTTGTAGATGTGTTCGAACTGGATCTCCTATATAACCCAGAGCTCTTCGCTCTCAAAGACGAGGGTCGGATATTGTCCCCTTCAGCTGTATCGTCTGGAGTATCTGTTGTGGCCTGTTGCAGTTGCACCAAAGTAGCGTATGCTCCGTTGGGTTTATATATGAGAGCTCCGTTGGGTTTATATATCAGATCTTCATGCGAACCTGTCTCGATCACCTGACCTGCTTGGACCACTGCAACCATGTTTGCGTTGCGGATGGTAGAGAGGCGATGAGCAACAATAAGGGAGATACAAGAAATTTGGAATCGCCAGAGGAGTCACAACTGCCTGGCAACTACCAACAGGTGGCAATTCTAATCTATGGTTGAGCATGATTGAATCGTCTAACAAAGAATCCAATGGCACATATTATGACAGAAAGGCACTCAGGAAAGTTTTTTTCAAATAGTAATGCCTTACGGCATATTTAAATAAAAAATAATTAATTTTCTATAATTGGATGTTTATTTATACATAATTTAAAATTATATATCAAAATAAAAATAAATAAAAAATAATTAATTTTCTATAATTAGATGTTTATTTATACATAATTTTATGGCCATACATTTATATAATTTATTTTAAAATAACATGAAAAAACAAAATGATTGAAAAAAATGAATGTTTATTGTTTTTGTGATATGTATCATCACTTGAGTGGGCCTAATGGTTAAGAGCAAGTATTTACTCCTAAGAGGTCACTGGTTCAAAACCAAGAGGGGGTGGAGTATGCATGCCTTTTTAGACTTAACAATCAAATTGTATAATAATAATAATATTATTATTATCATCATCATCATTGAATTTTTGTCTAGATATATAATTAAATATATAAAATAGAATAGAAAGAGTTCTATTTATGTGAATGGGGTATTTTTTTAGATTATATAGAATTAAGAATAATACAAAATTTACTTGTAACTTTCATGTATAGATTTTCTTCCTTAGAAATATACTTTTGTAAGTAATTATTGAGTTAATTTCAAGTAACTATATAGAATTAACCCTAGATGGGGGTGTTATGACGAAGGGATGGGGGTTTGGGGAAATGTGCTCACCACCTTCGAACTCATAATTGTGCATTTATGAGGGAAGGACACAACTAGCGTCTCACATACATGAACATGCGGTCCTCCAATTGGTGGAGATATTATGTAGTGGTTTGGATGGGTAGTGAAATCATTTGTGAAGGAAGGGTATGGGTTGAGGTGAGGTCCTTGGAGCCCTGGAGTAATTTTAACGCAAAGGTTGCTTGTGTCAAGGCTCTAGTATAGTGGGAAATGATGATCTAGGCTAAGAGGAAAGGAATTCATAGAGTTTATCCTATCTAGAAGCTAGTAGAGTGGGTCGTTTGCTTAGCATGGTCTCGCTAGAAGACAAAGGTCATCAATCAAAATATTTGCTAGTGATTTCAACTCATAAGCTCTTTGCGCTCATTCCAGTCTCATCTTGGTTACACTTGGGTTGCTTATTTAACTCTTTATAAGATTTGGTCTTCTGGGTCTAGAGTATTAGTCTGTAGGTATTGTTTGTTTATTGTGCGCTGGAAAATTCGTCGGGATTGCGAGAGTGGTTCTATAGAATTTTAATTGTAGATTCAAATTACTCATGAAATTTACTAAAACATAACACTCAAATCTACTCTACCAATATGCAGAATTAAATTCATGATCGAGAACACAAATCAATAACATGCATCAAGATTCAACACACATACATAGAGATATATCTAGGGGAAAGAAACTGCTCAAAACCCCTTACTATCTGTATTGCATTAATCAAAGAATCTGGATGATACAATATGCTCTGCTCAACCTTGAGCTCAATCTGCCGCCTGTATCTTCTATCATTTTCCTAACTCACTGAACTTGGCCAATACTTTGCCAATTTTCCAAGTGTCCAAGCTCATATTACCTTCTGTTGTTTCCTTTGGGAATTAGGCCCCTATTAATTAGGAAATTCCTCAATGAGAATTGCATAATTCCTTTTGGCCTTCCTTTGACTACATGCATGACCTATACAATTTGGAATATTCTACCACTCATAGTACATTGCCCTTGAACTCCAATCTCAACAAGGTAACTCGAATTGTGTGCTTGCATGAGTTAATTTAGGCCAATTGATCAGTTAACTGGTTAAACACTGAAGATGCACCCCACTACTAGACCTCCCACTAGTTCCTCCAACAGTTGGAACTAGTTTAACTCACCTTAACTCAATTTAACTGAATCAAATTGTTACAACTAAAATTAACTCAACCCAGGCTCTTAAAAGTTAGGAATCGTTGTAAACAACTCAAGTTCATCCTTAAACTCAAATTAACTAAGCTAATTGAGTGATAATAACTCAATTAATTCATTCAAGTTGTTTGTTGATGTGAAATTTTGATTTTCTCCTAATTTAATAAAAGGAAAATTTAATTTAGGAATTTCTTGCTACATTTTAAACACTCCCTCTTAGCAACAAAGGGATTATTAGATATCGCAATCCTATTACAATGGAACTCAATCTTTCCTCTTGAAAAGGCCTTTATCAAAATATCTGCATCATGTTCCTTTGTCGGAATGTACTGCAACAATATGATCTTCCTTTGCACACAATCTCGTAGATGGTGGTACCGGATATCAATGCGCTTGGATCGACCATGAAAAATTGGATTCTCGGAGAGTTTGATACAACTATGATTGTAATAGTGAATCACAATAGGATCCATCGTTAGACCAAATAACCTAACAAGACTCTTTCTCATCTAGATAGCTTCACAAGCTTCTTGACTAGCAGCCGCCATGTACTCTGGTTTTGCTTAACTGAGTGCAACTGATCTCTGCTTCCTGTTGTACCAAGAAAATGTTGTTGACCCAATACTAAAAATTCCTCCTAAAGTGCTCTTCCAATCTGCATTTTTGAAGCCTTGTAGCTTCACTCCCTATGTCTGCATGTAGCAAAGTCCAAAATGAGTGGTGCCTCTCAGGTACTGTAGTACATGTTTAGCAACCCTCCAAAATAATTTGGTCTTGCCTCAACCGATTGACCACATAACACATGTTTGGTCATGTGTTCACCAGATACATGAGTGAACCCACCAATTTCCTGTACATGGTAGCATTCACTTCCTCCCTTGAAGTGGCATTCTCTTTCCTCCAGTTGGTCCCTAGAGGAGTCTCCATGTGTTTTCATTTTTCCATGTAGAAATTCTGAAGTATCTCGTTGGAATACTTGCCCTAAGAGATCCTAGATCATTTACTAGAGGGGCTTGGTGACTGGGACCGATCAAGTTTCATGGCAAATATTGTAGCGAATAATGCATCTGTCATATGTATATCGAACTAGAAAGGGCGTGCAAAACCCCAATCAGCCCATCTAAAGCATTCATATCCTTTTATCCTAACCATACAATACCAAAACTCCTCAAATAGCTTTGAGGTGTACGTGGATCGCAGTTGGGTTCGAGTCTCCCCACAAAGTGGCACTCTCTTGGTCACCCTCGAGACCCTATAGCATATCCTAGATCATTTACTAGAGGGGCTTGGTGACTAGGACTGATCAAGTTTCATGGCAGATATCATAGCAAATAATGCAACTGTCATATGTATATCGAATCAGAAAAAATGCTGGAAAAACCCCAATTAGCCTATCTGAAGCATTCATATCCTTTTATTCGAACCTTACAATATGAAAACACCCTCTGATAGCTTCGAGGTGTAGTTTACAGCAATTGGGTTCGAGTCTCCCACAATGAAAATCTCTGATAGCTTCGGTGACATAATGAAGGTAATCAATAGTCCTTGAATTTGAAGAGTACTAGAGTAGTGTGGGGAGGCTTTCACATTCATGGCCTTAATCTACTCATCACCCACAGAGAGCATCATCTGCCCAATACTAGAGGTCTTGAATTCCGATTAGAGGCCTTGCTATAGCTTTTTCTGCCTCAAGGATTATGCCTCTCGCTTGCAAAAGCAAAAGCCTTTATTTTCCCTGCCCATGAAGGTATATAGCAATCGCTATGCGGTTGACTCCATATTAATTACATTGAATTATTTTTCATATCAGTGATTTAACCAAAGTTTTGCATGCCACTTAGGAGTGTACAAGGGATTGTAAAGTTTATCCTAAGTTTATATGTTGTTTGATTGGGCAAACAAATGAACCTCTTATTGCAGCATTCCTTTAATTACCGTGAACAATGTATTGTTTTTACACCATTATCCTAAGTTCTAATTGCCATGTAGGACTTTACAACCTTATCCTAAGTTTGATAACTTTAGGATTGATAGTGGCCTTTATGTATCATATCCTATTCTAAGTTTTAAGGTGACCCCAGTCTAATGGTGTTGAGTAAAGAGCTCTTTAGCTATCTATCGTTTTTCAACTGTGATGTTGGCCAGATATATTTTTCAAGCTCCGCCTCTAGTACTTGATCTCGCAAGTACTCCCTTTCTTGGTATTTGATATGCAAGCAGAGGAGATGGAAATACCTCGCTCCTCAATCAAACTCCTTCCCTTCCTCATCTCGCCATCCAAACTTTCAAAAAAGCGAATTTAAATGCCCAGTAGAGAAAAAGCGTGAAGTTTAAATAGAAATTGCCCAAATTCATATCACTAGTAAAAAAGATGAAATTAATGACCAGGTGACTAAAAAAGTTAGTCACCGCTATTATTTCAAGTGAATTACTACTAAATTTGAGCAATTTTAAGTAACCGAACTAAAAATGACTAATTTAGTCTAGGAATAAAATATACGACTAGATAATAAGTGACTAAACTAAAAATGACTAACTTAAATGACTAATTTAGTCCAAGGATAAAATATATGACCAGATAATAAGTGACTAAACTAAAAGCGACTAACTTAAATGACTAATTTAGCCTTGGATTAAAATATATGACTATATAATAAGTGACAAAATTAATAATGATTAATGTAAATGACTATTATAGTCAAAGAATAAAAATATGACCAATATAACACGTATATGAATTAGTCATTTATGTCAATAATTTTTTATTGTGTCATGCCATAAATGAAAAATTGCAATTTTGGTTTCGAAGTGTTACATTTCACTACAAGATTCTCTGAATCCATCTGCAGTGTTAAAATTCTCTCAGCTGTGTCCAATACTCTTTCCATTAGGTTTTTGATAAGTATGTTGGGAAAAAATACTGAGAGGGGGGGGGGGTGAATCAGTATTTACCGCATATTCAAAACTTTTCACTTTTTTCTGCTTCTAAAATGCATACGCTACTTTCCTGAACCAGACTTGCGTATATACGCGGATACCCTTTACAAAACTCGCGTATACACAGATATCTATTTATGTCATTAATTCTTCACTTAAATTATTCCTTCATTTATTCATCAGATATTCAATAAGCAGTAAACATGTGCAGTAAGAACAGAATAAATCATCACACAAAGCATCACACATGAACACCAGGATTTAAGGTGGAAACCCAAGTCGAGAAACCACCGCAGCTGTCAAATTTCTTCAATATTTTATTATAGAGAAAACATATTATAACATATGTCATACAGACACTGAAGACGTTGTGCAATTCCACTCGCGCTCGTTATCAAACTTCTCTCCGGAAGGGAGCCCCAACCTCCACTCGCTTACCAGCCTTTTCCCGGGAAGGGAGCTACGACCCCCTGATCTCGTTTACCAGCCTCACCTGGAAGGGAGCTACCACCCCCTGACCGAAGGCTACAACCCTCAGCACCTCTATGGACCACGTTTCATCAATTTTCACACTGGATCCAAAGCTTCCTTTAGGACACCACTTGCAGGCCACATTTCATCATATTTTCAAACCGGACCCTTTCCATACTTTTATGCTCAAACATATGACGAACCGATATAGACAACTCAATGTCGCAGAATACGATAGCGTAAAACCAGCAGAATAGATCGTACATTTCTTGCTAGTACGCCTTCAAAGAAAACCCTAGTTTGCATACGCGTTTTTACTTCACCGATGTCGCGTATATGCGCATGTCGCGTATATACGCGCTTCCGTCCACACAAACCAGCGTATACCTCAGTGTATATTTTATTGCGCATACGCGCTTTCTCTTCGCTGAAGCCGCGTATATACGTGCTTCCTCCACGGCGAAGTAGCGTATAGATCTTCAATCATTACAGAGCAGCATACTTCATCAGATCAGATATTCAGTTCAGATCTACCCTTTTGCTTCAGACAGATGTTTGCCTAGATGCTCGCCTCATCACAGATCTAAGCCTTCCATAATCAGATCTAACAAATACAAGTACATTTCAGATCTAAAGATCCCGCTTCATCATTTCTTCATAAGTGCTTCATAGATTCAGATCTATCATCAAACCTTTACCCTTTCCATGCAGATATACTTCATAGAGAAGTATTCATTCAAGCTCAGACATCTTGCTCTCACATTCTCTTTTTGCACAATGAATTTCTTCTCCTTTTATATGATTACCCTTTGTCAATACCATGAGCCCCTTTTTTCAATACCATGGACCAAAACAATACCATAAGCCCAAAACTACTTGGACGGGGTCAATTAGGCGGATCATTACCCAATACAATGGATTAATACCATGGTGGCTACCCTTGGGTTTGCACTTTTGAGCGCTTTTGCCCATACGCGACTTGAAACGTTATTTTCCGAGTGTATACGCGACTTCCCCTAGGCAAATCCGCGTATACAAAGAGACATACTCTTTTCATCATATTTTGAGCACATTCAATTCCTTTCTTCATTGCCTCTCGTACATACCTGTAGAAACATCATATTTTCTTCATCGCATCATATTCTATCAATCACCACTTCATCAAGTAAGTTGCCATCTTCTTCATCAAGAGAGTTGCCTTTCAATGACAACACTTAGCATCACATTGCTAACTAACATCATATCACTTCAAGTCAAGCATAACTTCATCAGGTGTATTGCCATCAAGGACAACACATGTCAACTGTCACATGTCTTCATCTTCATTCAGTGGGTTGCCATCAAGGACAACACTCTGCATCATATTTCCAACAATCTCCCCTGGAATCACGTGGTTCCTAGGGTTTGATGGCATCTTGCATGGTTTACTTCAGTTAGACTTCAGTGGCAGAAGTTTTGGAGGAGTTAACGGGACAAATAGTGGAGTTGTGTTCTATTTATTTCAGTTGAACTAGTTGAGATTAGTTAAATAGCTAATCAATTAGATATGAGTGGAGTAAATTAAATAATATTTAATTTACTAAATATTAACTCATTAGTCAACTCAAGAACACTTCAGTTCACTACAGTGCATGATCAGTTCAGTGAAGACCAGTGAAAGAGATAGATGAAAGGGTAGAGTTAGCTATCAGTTGTGACTATACTGTTGCTATTTGCAACACATAGATAGGTGGAGTAAGCTATGAGTATTGCAAAGTTTAGGCTGGTGGTTTATCTATATAAGGAGGCCATCACCTAGCATTAAACACGCAATCAAGGTTGGCTATCAAGTGGCTAAGGATTGGAGCAAGTGATTTGCTAGATCTAGCTTGATAGTGTGTAGCAGGGGAGGTAGTGCATGAGAGCTTGTGAAGAGTTTTTGTACTATGATTGTTACATGATTTCTCCATTATAATATACACAATAGCTGCGGGGTTTTCAGCTATAGGCTTTCCCCATACATACTGAGTTAATGTGTGATTGAATTGATGTGAGATTGCTTCTGTTATTTTCGCATGTGACAATTAATTGTAGAAGAAGGTTATGTGTTATGTATGCAATTCGAAATTGATATATGACCAGGTTAATCTTCAGTGAATAAGTGATTTATTCAGCTAATTTCTACAAAGGCATCCTAAAAACTTCCACCAACAAATCATCAAGGCATCTTCATCAAAACATTAGAAACAAGACTATGAGAACTGAACACCACTGTGAGATACCCAAGGACAACAAAGACGAGATACCAAACAGTATCAGAGATACCAAACAGCATTGTAGCTGTGCTGAAGAGAGCTGAACCAACCAAAAATTGTTAGCAACCAACCATACGCGGTTTTATGTGCAGGAACTCGCGTACATACGCGACTGTGTTTCAGGAAACCCGCGTATCCCAAGCCATCTTCTAAATTTCAACCAGATCTGATTCTTTGTAAGGCAAAGACAGTGTTCAGCTTCTTTCTGAGACATTTGAATGCTTCCCTGGACTACAGATAGATAGAACAGTGTAGTGGTGTCTTCAAGCGTCATCCAATAGTTGTAGCAAAGGCACATTAGTAACCAAGCCTTCAGATTCTTTGCACCGTCAATACAATCTTTCCAAGAAAGTTTATCATACCAGAACAACAACTTCTCATAAGTGTCAAGCAATCATTCATGTGGTCCACCACCATCCTACATCACCATGACCTTTAAGATTTAACATGAAGCAACATATGTAGGAACAGATCTCAGCCATAGTAACGACTATGCATGAACTATTCTTATCTCTGAATCATAAGACTTCCAATTTTATCCAACAGATAAACTTCAGCAAGCAGTAAACATAGTTCATCTCAACATCTCATCATCATGAACCATGTACCAAGCCATCATCATTTGAGCATGAGTATCACAATAACCAAAGAATAAGCAGTCATATTGCCAACAATGCAATCATTAGTATTCAACCTGCCGCTCCCCCTAAACCAATGCTCTTCCTTAGCTTGCAATCTGAAGCACCTTCAACAGCAAGTCATCAGCAACAATCTCTGAATTATAAGACTTTCATCTCAACAACGAATGCTCTTCATCATAAAGCAACCAAGCTTCATCCATAATCTTCAACACAAGAACCCATGTATCAATTCATTATCATGAGTATAACCAGAATGATGCTAACAGTGCAATCATCAGCAGTCAGACTGATGCTCCCCCTGGACCTCTGCTCCAGATCTTCAGTTATCAGATAAATTCTTTTATCATCAATGCATACGCGACTGTGTCTGCTGAAACTCGCGTGTATACGCGAATTTTGTGAATAGAACTCGCGTATGGAAAGTGTAATATAGAAAATTTCACACCTTCATCTCCTTCTGCAAATTTACCTTCTGTTCCTGTCTTTTCTTCACACCAGATGCACTGTCAGAAATACATATAACCAGAATAATCAAATCAACCATGAGAGACATCATACATTGCTCCCCCTGTGACGATACATTACTAAATCTCATAAAGTATCCCCCATCATTCCTGCAGTCAATAAGCAAAGTCAGCTTCAGAAGCGGATGACTGCAGTAGGGTCAGAATTCCCTATGTTTCTGATCGGTCCTTCATCTTGAATTGAGTTTTTTCTTCAAGAAAATCATTGTCTTCTAGAGCATCCACAAAAACATCCTTTTCTTCTCTAGATTGTTTCTTATTCCATCCCTCCATCTTCTTCCAGATTTGTTTTCTATTTGTGTGCTGAAATTTCTCATATTTGTTCGACCTGCATTCCTTTCTTATATGTCCATACTTGTTACAAGAATAACATCTCATGTGTCCAGAAAAATAAGCATAAGAATCATAATGAGTATTTCTATTCTTCCTCCTTTTACAATCAGCCGCTTTGTGTCCATACTTGTTACATGAAAAACAATATCCCTTGAAGAAACCAGAGTACCTTTCTATGTAGGAACTGTTTGTTTGAGGCTGAAATGATCTGCTCCTGCAATTTGCTGCAACATGTCCATAATTATGACATTTAAAGCATTCAATGTTCTTGAATGAATTTCTTTGAGAATTCATGATTGTTGGTTGAGCTTTTGTCTCTTTCAACACTTCAGGTTTTGCATTGACATCCTCTGAATTTTTGGCACTTCCTTGTGAGCTAGATTCTCCTTTAACAGTTTCATGGAAACCAAGACCATGTTTGATAGCAAGAGACCTTTGATTACTCAGAATATTGTCCAAAATGTTAGTACTATCATGAAACCTCAAAAGTTTAACCTTTTCTTCTAATTTACCTTTGAGAATATTTACCTCAACCTCCAAGGCTTGACATTGCTTTGTCATGCTTTCTTCTTTTCTTCTTCCATATTCAACTTGATCCTTCAGATTTAGAATCTCTTCTTTCAACCAATCTTCATTTCCTTCACATGTTTGTTGCAGCTCTTCATTCTTCTTATTTGATTTTTCCAGATCTTCTTTGAGAGAGATGATTTCTGCTTCAAGGCCTTCTTTTTCAAATGATTGTAGAGGTTCCTTATTTTTCTTACTTGATGCTTCTAAATCTTCCTGAAGACAAATGATTGCAGCTTCAAGTCCTTCATTCTTCTTGCTTGATTTTTCATGATCTGCTTCTAGATCTTTAATTCGATTGGATGCATAAGTATGAAACCTTTGATACTTGTCCACCTGTTCATTCAGCATTTCTATTTGATCTTTCATTTGTGAGATCATCTCTTTTTAGATAGTTTCTTGCTTATTGTATGAACTTTGTAGTTCTTCTTCTTTAATCTTGAGAGCTTCTTCTAGATCCACAACTTTACTTTCACTATCGTTTGCACAAAGAAGAGTATTACAAGTGGCCTTCTCCTTTTTCTTCTTTGCCATGAGTGCTTGTAGATCTTCGTCGGAATCTGTTTCATCTTCTTCAATTTTTTCTATACATGATTTCTGAGGTATCTCCTTTCCTTGAGTAACCTTCTTCTTTTGCTTCTTAGCCATGAGCACTTTCAGATCTTGGTCAGAATCTTCTTCATCTTCACTGGACACTTCATCATCATCTTCTTTTGCATAATAACTCTTTTTCTTTTCAAATTGTTTCCCTTTACCATGCTTTTCTCTATAAGGACATTTAGCAGCATAGTGACCAACTTTTCCACACTCAAAACATTTGAAGGGAAGCTTACCTTTGAATCTTCCAGTACCTAGTTGGAGCTTTCTCACGAAATTCGCTTCTTCTTCATCGGATATATAGTTGGATTCTTTGACAACTTCCTTTTCCTTTCCTTTTGTAGATGCCTTAAAAGCAGCTTCTCTTACTTGAGAAGGGCCTCCTTGTCTCATTTCAAAAGCAGTCAGAGTACCATGTAATTGAACAATAGTAAGAGTTTGCAAATCTTGCCTTTCTTCAATAGCCGAAACTTTAGAGTCAAATTTTGAAGTCAATGATCTTAAGACCTTTTCCACCAGAGTAGTATCAGTTATGGTTTCACCCAAATTTCTCATTCGATTTACAATATCATCCAGACGAAGAAAGAAACTGGCAACACTCTCATCACTATGCATCTTCAAATTTTCATATTCAATTTTAAGAGTTTGGAGTTTTGCACTTTTTACCTTTGTGTCTCCTTCATAGCTTAGAATGATTTTGTCCCATATTTCTTTTGCTGAATGTAGCTGCATCACTTTAGCAAATTCTGATTCAGACATGCTTCCTAACAAGACATTCACTGCTTTGGCATTGATTTCATACTTCTTTCTTTCAGCTGCATCAGTAGGAATACTTGCCGGGTATTGATAACCTTCTTCCACGATTGCCCATACATTTGCACCAAGACTTTGCAGATATGCTTTTGTACGTACCTTCCAGAATATCAGATTGCTTCCATTGAACAGAGGTGGCTTTATAGACATTACTCCTTCTTGACTTCCCATTGCGACGGATCTCCTTCAAGCGATCAAGCTTCTGCAGAAGGACCTGCTTTGATACCAATTGTTGGGAAAAATACTGAGAGGGGGGGGTGAATCAGTATTTACTGCATAATCAAATATTTTTACTTTTTCATTCCTTAAAACCCATACGCTACTTTCCTTCAGTAAACTAGCATATATACGCGGATCCCCTTTATGAAACTAGCGTATACACAGAGATCTAGATCTGTCATTAAATCTTCACTTATATTATTCCATCATTCATTCATTAGATGTTCAATAAACAGTAAACATGTGCAGTAAGAACAGAATAAACCATCACACAAAGGATCACACATGAACACTAGGATTTTTAGGTGGAAACCCAAATCGGGAGAAAACCACCGCTGCAGTTGCTCAGCCTTCAATATTTTATTATAGAGAAAACATCTTACAACATATGTGCTGGCGCAGACTTGACCAGCACGCAGGCACCCACCTGCGCTCGTTTACCAGCCTCTCCGGGAAGGGAGCTCCAACCCCCTGACTCGTTTACCAGCCTCTCCTGGAAGGGAGCTACGACCCCCCGATCTCGTTTACCAGCCTCACCTGGAAGGGAGCTACGACCCCCCGATCTCATTTACCAGCCTCACCTGGAAGGGAGCTACGACCCCCTGACTGAAGGCTACAACCCTCAGCACCACCTTGGACCACGTTTCATCAATTTTCACACTGGATCCAACAACTTCAATAGAACACCACTTGCATGCCACATTTCATCATATTTTCATACTGGACCCTTTCCATACTTTTAAGCACAAACATACGTCACCAACAGATACATATCAACACAGATCAGATAGCAGAAACACAGCAGAACAGATAAGATATTTCATACCCCTTGCTTCAGAAAACCCTAGTTTGCATACGCGCTTTCCCTTTACTGATGTCGCGTATATACGCGCTTCCGTCCACACAAACCAGCGTATACCTCAGTGTATATTTTATTGCGCATACGCGCTTTCTCTTCGCTGAAGCCGCGTATATACGCGCTTCCTCCGCGGCGAAGTAGCATATAGATCTTCAATCATTACAGAGCAGCATACTTCATCAGATCAGATATTCAGGTCAGATCTACCCTTTTGCTTCAGACAGATGTTCGCCTAGATGCTCGCCTCATCACAGATCTAACCCTTCCATAATCAGATCTAGCAAATACAAGAGCACTTCAGATCTAGATCCCCTTCTTCATCATTGGTGCATCATACATTCAGATTTATCATTCAAGTGTAACCCTTTCCATTCAGATATACTTCAGAGAGAAGTATTCATTCAAGCTCAGACACCTTGCACCACACCTCTGTTTTGCACAATGAATTTCATCTCCTTATATAGGATTATCCTTTTCAATACCATGAGCCCCTTTTTCAATACCATGGACCAAAACAATACCATAAGCCCAAAACTACCTGGACGGGGTCAATTAGGCGGATCATTACCCAATACAATGGGTCAATACCATGGTGGTTACCCTTGGTTTTGCACTTTTTGAGCGCTTTAGCCCATACGCTACTTGGCACGTTCTTTTCCGCGTGCATACGCGACTTCCCTTAGGAAAATCCGCGTATACTTAGAAACATACTCTTTTTATCATACTTTGAGCACATTCTGAATTCCTTTCTTCATTGCCTTCTGTTCATACTGTAGATACATCTAATTTCCTTCATTAAGGACATATTCTATCAAGCACAACTTCATCAAGGAAGTTGTCATCATCTTCACTGGGCAAGGTTGCCTTTCAAGATCAACACTTAGCATCATATTGTCAACAAACATCAGATTTACATCATTTACCAAGTCCATCAAGTCAAGCATAACTTCATCAGGTGGATTGCCATCAAGGACAACACATGTCAACAGTAGCATGTCTTCATCTTCATTCAGTGGGTTGCCATCAAGGACAACACTCTGCATCATATTTCCAACAAAGATTATGAATGACAACTATATGATGTCCAACATCATAATCAATGCATGAGATACATAAAACAAATTGGTTCTTCTCACAAGTGAAAATTCCCTTCTCACAAAGTAGTTCTTCATTCCATGTTTCATGTAGTACATTGAGCATTGAAATGCCCTCATCTTTAGCCATGTTGGCCTTGTAGGTTCCAAGCATAATTCCAACATCATGAAAAAGGAGAAATAGATACATATGGGTAGACCAAATATTCAAACCATATTCTCCCAATAGTAGCCACCGGAGTAGGGCCTCTTGCTGCCATCCTCCATCTCCTCCATGTAAGATGGACAAGCCAAACTCCCCCAAAATCAATCGAAGAAATAAGAGATCTTGCCACCTTTTCACCTCCTCATGTGCATCATGGAGTAAAAACATACTGATATACATGTATAAATTCACATCATCCCAATACAAACAAACACCATCAATACACATCATGAGAGTACCATGCCAAGTTTTACACGATACAAAACACATGGACATAGGAGATGTCATGTGATGGCCAAAATCTCTTAAGGGAAACCAAAGTGAAAATGCCTTTTTTTGCTACATTCTATCATTGATACACAAGGCATGAATCAGAAAAATATGTGCTATTGGGTGGTAACCATACTCACCCAAGAGCAGCCAGCACGGCCATGCCTCCTTCTTCATTTCATGAGTGGTTTTCAAGGCATGGATCAAAGAAATAGGAGCCTTTGGGTAGTAACAAAACTCACCCAAGAGAAACCAACGTAACCAATATTGCTGGCCCATGTCATATATTTGAAAGTGGTCTTTCAATCCCTTTCTTATCATCCTCACCCACCCATCCCAATGTAGATGATGAATGATGTCCTGCATAAACATGGTATCCTCCCTTTGTAGAATACCATCCTTCCCAAACTGATGAAGAGCCTTTCACTCCATGAAATGTTGAAGTGCACCTCCAATGAGATATCTTAATGAGACCTTCTTCTCATCAATGGCCCTCCAAAGCCAGTGAGGTTTTGGATCTGCTGGAGGTAGAAGTTTCTCTTTGAGCTATGAGATTCCCAATGAGAAAGTGTCATTTAAAAAGGAGAAAAGATTCCTCATCTCAAGATGTCTACCATCTATCATCTTACCCTCCATTGCTTCATGAGTGAATATACCTTCAGAATGCTCCAAGAATAATGGGGCCCCTTCATTATCACTGCTACTAAGTGACAGCATTGTAGATCTACATGGTGATACATATGTTGTCTCATAGGAAGGTACATTTCTGAAATCATAGCCAGCCATTGTACATAGGATCATTTTCATCCCATCTTATAAAACTCTACACTTCAACTAAAAGGGTTGAATGTAGCTCAAAAATGATGAACTGGGATAGCTCTTCTTCTCCTCCTTGATTAGATCAAGAGTCCTCTGTGTTGTGATAGATTGCTGCTTCAAATCAACATTTTGTTCTAACCCTCGGGTATGCAATGGACCTGATGGAATTTCATCATAAGTTTCAATAATATCTACTGAAACAATATGTGATGAATATGTATGCATACCTTGGATCAACTGATGTGTGGGAACCTCTTTCAAGAACACAAGAGTTCCTCCAACCGAGACAATGGTGTCTCCAACTGCTAGTAAGAGTGATGGCTACTCTTCTCCAAGTGTACCAGCATTGGAATCTACCTCTTCTTCCTCATGCATCTCCTGAATCATGCATGGGACTCTATGTGTCAAGAGCTCAAGACTATCTTGAAAATTTTCAACTGTCTCTTCTCTGGATGTAAGTACTTCTACAGCTGGTGGTGAATGTAGTGACCCCTTGTCCAGAGTGAAAAGAATGACGTCCTCCTTTGTTCCCTTAGGAAATGTCTCTTTGTGACACATCTTTGGTTTTATCACATCAAACTTCCTTCTCAACTTGTGAAAGAAATCTAAATATCTAGTCGCCTTTACATGCTCCATGTGACCAAACCACCAATCCTTAGCTTCACCTAAAATATAAAGTGTTGCAATTTGGATAGCCTTTTTTTCAGCCATAGAATGTAGCATGAAAAATGTATCTAACTCTTTCCTCCAAGCCTTAACAATGCCTTAAGAAGATCCATCAAATGTAGGAAAATAAAATCTAGTATGCCTCCTTCTTCTATTGCTGCTATAGGATCTTCTTTCTTCTTTGAGTTTGAAGAATTCTTGGAGAGTTAGACTCTCTTTGAATGCTCTAGACTATGTTTTGTACTCTTTAAGGTACAGACTGAGAGTCTCATGAGTCTCAGGTTCTCTTCTTTCTTCATTTCTATACCATTCACCTTCTTCAAAGAAAGTGGGCATAGTAGATCTATGAGGAGATCTATGATTCTTCGATTTTCTTTTGTGCTGATGGGAAGTGTTTAGAATCTTCTTTTTGGATCCTCCTTTTGCCTTTCTCTATTCATTTGTTTGACCTCATTGGAGATATATTGCATGGATCTAAAGAGAGAAGTGGAAAAACTACAATCCTTCTTCATGATAGATCTCATCTATCTGCTTCTTCTTTTGATGCAAAAGATGAAGTGTCCACAAGCTGAGCCAAAGATCATGCTCCAATACCACTGTAATATCCCAAAAGGGTAAATGCAGTAATACTAAAACACAGTATAAGAACTGCAACTAAGTAAAAAATAAATATAAAGACAACATCAGAATGTACTGAGAAGCTAAGCCTTTTTATTATGTGGAGAGGATTCAGTTACACAATGTACAAAATATTAGGGAATCTAGCCAAAGAGATGGCCTAGAATCACCCTGCAAACATGCTACAACTAGCACTGTGTAACTGGTGAGCTTACAGGAAGCAATACTGTGCCATCCCTTTTTTTGTTGATGTACATGAAGCTGCTGCAAAAGGAAATGAAGGTATATGGAGCTCAGGAGCTTTGATGATGCCAAGATTCAAGATCTGGCCAATGTGATGGGAACCCAAGATAACCCAAAAAGGATTTTCCAGATCTACAACTTTGGAAAATCACCCTCCTAGGGTTTGATCCTTTGACTACTGGGTTATATAGATTTGAAGCTAGATCTGATCCAAATATGGCTACAATATGTTATACAACTAGATCTATGCTTTGAGGGATGATCCATCCTTCAGATCTACAAGCTAGGAGCTTGAGATCTTGTCTCCTCTTCTTCCTCCTGTTAGCCACCTATGAATTTTTGTCAAGCAAATAGGTGGCTAAATTGTTTTGAGCCTTCAAGAGATACATTTTCTAAAAAAATCTCTCATCCTTTAAGCCTTAGTGTGTCCATTTCCTTTAAAAATATCCTCACTGTTGTTTCCATCCAAAAAGCCTCACTGAATGTGAAAACATTGTGCTCAGAAAGGCCTTCATTTGTCCCTTGTACCCCTGGAAAATTCCCTATTTCAACCCTTTTCCCATATTATAAGTTCCCCCTTTAACCCCAAAATGTCCCTCCCAAAATCTCCTAAACCACCCATTTCATTCTTAGAACCAAGTGAAGTATTTTCACTTGAGTTTTAAATCCCTCTTTCACCTCTACTGAAAACCTCCTTTTAGCCTTAAAACGCCATCTCTAAGGCTAGAAACCCATTTTCCTCTATAAACAGGCTAGCCCCCTTCGGCCTAGCCCCAAAAACCACTTCCCCACATGACCCAGGCGCCAAAGCATAAGGCACTTATCGCAATAGGAGAAATGGTCGGGAGCGCATTCCTGTGTTAAAACGAAAAAATCTAATGCGATGGCGCTTTGATCTATGAGTCCCGGGAGTGATATCCACCATCGATCTTATTTAGATTTGACGGCTAGCGCTGATCACAATCGTAGCTCTTAAACCGTGCCACCTACTACATTCCCTGATTGCGATCCGCCGATTGCACACCCACCGTCAATTCACTTTAAATCTGATGGCCCTCGCATCCCCACTTCGATCGTAGTCGCAAATTTCAAATGTAGCCACCTTCCGTTCCTCCTGATTGCTACCCTCCGACACGATCCTGGTCGTTGATCTCACATAAGATCCAAAGGTCATAAGCCAATCGCACCATCGCTCATCGAAGGTGTTAACCCTCCCATCGCTCCCCTCCTATTAGATCGCAGTCATCGATCTCCTCCTGAGATCCGACGGTCTTGATTGAATCGCCCTCCACCCATGGCTGGGTCCCACCATTCAAAATCATTCCATATGTTTTTCATCACATTTTCATGCATTTTCTGTGTATTGCATTCCAAGGTCCGAAACCTATGTTTTGCATTAAACATTAGATCATTCCGCCCTAACATTTAAATTTTAATGTTTTCGTTAAAGATCATTTCATTTCGTCCAACCTTTATGAGTCATGTCGTTAGTCAATATCCATCGTCGATCATCACCTCCAGTTATGATCAGATGATCCATTTTCCATTTTCATTCACCATTCTCATCATGTTGCGCTACCATTCTCACAGTCTTCCATAGAATCTGACTCCCCTACATGGATTTCTTAATAGACTTGTGGGTTTTGCAGGTGTACAGGCGGTGAACACCGCCATTGTTCACAGTCACTGTTATAGTGGTGCAGAGCGCAAATGAAGTTTTTTCTTTCAGAGCCTGAAATTACAAAGAGCCTGGTAGGGTGTTAGAGCGTAATTTTCATTAAAGGTACATGGTTTAACTGTGTGAAACCTTCCCAGCGCCATCAAAGCTCATTTCACTGACAGAGACAGTCATGAAGCGGCAAAGAGTATTAGTATAGAGTTAAGGAGTTCTAATGCACATTATTGAAATATGGTAAGCCTTAGTTCAGTGTTTTAAAGGAAAAATACCAGATTGAAGACCTCATGGATCACACGGAAGGCCTAATAAGGCCGAATGCGCAGAAAAAAATATCATCAAGGTTTCACATCAGCAGAAGTCTTCTTCCGAAAAGGGACACAGTACTCGTATTGTTTTTACTCTACATTGTGTCCATGAGAAGGTTTCCACCCTGACAGCAATCCTCACGCTACCAGAGCATTTTTTATGCAGTATGGCAGACCTCAAAGTCATTTATCTGCCCCTTTATTTATTCACCAAATTACTGCAGAGTACTGCAGCGAAATCACATCAAGAACATACCTGGAGTAAATTGCAACCTGTCGAAGACCACACTTTCATCCAAAGAGTACTGAAGATTAATGCTCATATATTAAAACAAAATGGGTTTCGACCCACTTCTTCCACTCTATTTTTAATGTTCATTTAGTGTTTCATCTACCCCCTCTGCCTCTCTTTCAGCTATAAAACTCATGAAGAAACTCATAGTAAGGGTTGTTGATCATATATCTATGAATTGTAAGTTGTTTCTCTGGAGACATAGTCTCTGTGTAAAGTTGTAAGATAGGCTGAGGAAGATGTTTTCAGAATGAATATCAAGCTGTTGGAAATGTCGTACATGACTGGTGTTTCTCTTTAATATGACAAGCACATTTATTTGGATCCTGATTTAAAGCAGCGGTGATGTTTTTCTTACTTTGTCTTTGTTTTACTTTGTAATTCATCACATTTCATTTCTTTGGTAGGCATCAAAAATCTGGTTTAGGATATACCCTCGCATGGTACCCTAAGATTTTTCTCTCCCTACCTTTAATTTTTTCTGCTACATGTGTTATCTGAGCACTAATTCAAGTTAATTTAACTAGTGTAGTGGCTGATATTTACTGCTAGTTGATGTATGAATTAATGAATATGTTCTTAGATGTTCTTGTTAGGCTTTAATTGAATGAATTGGGATACTGGGAGTTTAGAAATCTGTCTCTGTGTCAGTAGGGTCATTTTCAATTAATTGAACCTTTCTAAGTTCCCTTAAGCTGGATGCCAAAGCATTGAGAGTTCAAAGTCTCTCTCTGATCTCAGGTTTTCACCTTTGTGTTTAACTCTTTAATGTTTCCTTGTCTGAAGAGTTAACCTTTTAGGTTTAGGATCACAGGTTGTCCAACAGTATGTCCAGTCCCTGGATCTTATTCTTGAAAGGTCACCTTGGAGGTTTCCTTGCCTTTCGCCTTCTTTCTTGTCATTTCATGCCATACTATCATCTTTAAGATCCAATGCTTTAGATGACTAGCCCAACTGAAAGCCTGCATATTGAATAGCAAGTAAACCCTAACCTGACTCCATTTCCCAATGGTCTTGAGTGTTCTCTGAGTTATCTCTCTTTTCCTACAATCCTCTTTGCTCATCGTTGTCTTATATTGAACCCTTCCTTCCTGATTCCCAACAACCAAACAAAAATCAAACAAAAAAACCTGCGCCTCATAACTAGCCTAAACCTTAAAATAGAGCTTCAAAGACATAAAACCTTTTCCTATATAGAGAGATCCATCTCTAGACCCAGGAGGGCTAGATCCCGAGGTTTGAAAGTGGTTCTGATGTTGTCTCATCTTTTGGTATTGCCAAACTTGCGAAAACATGGGAACCCCAACATAATGGCGACTCCACTGGGGAACTTGAGTAAAACACACCTTTGAACACTTCACAAACTCAAATAATACTGTAGTAGCCTTATTTTTGTGGTTAATCACTGTGGTGGACAGTATACCTCCTCGACACATTCCAAACCTTCCACCTGGTGACTCCATAGTTCTTCAACAGTTAAAAGACTCCACTGGTGATCAGTAGGCCTGCTGATTATCTTGGTTCACATAAGACTCCACTGGGAGATCGGCCTCCATTAAAAAATTAGCCATAATAGAAGTAATAGGTAGGATTAAGCTCCTTTGTTTAAAGACAACATTCTGGCTTCAAGAACCATTCATACAAGAGCTTATCCTGACCTAAACCCACCCGAAATAGTTGACAACCCTGAGAGCATCATTAGGAAATCTCCTACACCCAAAAAACCAACTATTTCCCGACACACCCGTAGAGCTAACTCTGCACCTGAAGACTTCAAAGCTCTATTAGACATTCATTTTGACTTAGAACTACCAAGCAGTCTACCAATAACTAGGTCATTCAGTGTTGTAGACCAGCCAGACCTTGAGCTTCCTGATTCACCACCTCACAGTGGTCAACACATTAGGCTCAAAGATACGCCTCCGTCTACACCTCCTGATATCCATTTCATTCAAAACTTGGGGCTCTGCCATCCTAAATCTGCTCAACAGACTTCTTTTGGTCCTAGTATTCCAGTCATCCACATACCATCTACTCAAAATAATCATTTTACCTCCTCAAAATACCATTATGGTAGCCTGGTATGCACCTCTGGTGTTACCCCAGCCCCTAGTTCCCTTACCCAATGATTATCAATCAAAGATCCCACATTTCACTGCAAAGGAGTCTACAACAACGCAACACCATGTAGATAGGATGGAAGATTCCTTTGACTATATGGAAATAGATGATGAGTCAGTCAAGAGGAGAATCTTCGCACAAAGTTTAGGAGGCAAGGTGAAGAAATGGTTTAAAGGCCTGCCTCCTAATACCACCCATGATATTCCCTCCTTATATCAGACCTTCATAAATAAATGGGAAGTTAAGGCCAACCCTCTCTAAATCTTAGCAAAATACAAGAACCTGAAAAGGAATGTAGGAGAGAGTGTCCATGAATACTCTGCAAGGTTTAATAGCGTTTACAACGCTCTTCCTCCACACATGAAACCTCTGCAAGGTATGGCCCTAGTGAAATACCCTGAAGGCTTTGATGCTGACATGGCCTACCAGCTTAGGGAGAGAGATTACAACACATTGGAAGATATGAAAAAGGGAGCAGTGAGTGTTGAGGCTAACCTGATTGAGAAGAAAACCAGAATGAGGGCTGAGAAAAGGGTAACATATAGAGATGACACCGTATCTTCCACATCTAACCCCAATTGTGACCGTCTATCTAAAAATGTGGAAAAACTACAGTAAATGATGGAAAAAATGGTTGTCACAGTTAGTAACCAAAACAGAAACCAAAATCATAACTAGAACTAGAACTTTAGGAGAAACAATACCCCTCCCAACAGACAAAGAGACTCGGACCAACAAGTTATTCCACTATTTTAGGAGAACTTTCTTGATGAAGATGAGGGAATCATAGAAGAGTTTGAGGATAACACAATAAATATGTTTGAGACAGATAACTCATTCCACAATTGTTCCACAGAAGAAGATCAACCCTCACCACCATATTGGGATGAGGAAGGATAAGAATTTGAGGATTACAGGCTAGGATTTGAAAATGCCATCTTGCAGGTCAGAGAACAGTATGAACTTAGAAGCAAAAGAGCTTGGAAAATTCCAAACCCAAAGCTTCTGAGATTACCATTAAGAAAATGCCTGAGAAAACTTCTAAAGTGACTGTTGAAGGTATCAAATCAGCAGCTGAGAGTTCTGGGAAGGACAAAGGAAAAGACAACCAAAACACTGAAAAACAAAGTCAACCAACTAGCAGCACTAGTGCTCCTGATAAAACAGTTCATAATCCTGTACATAGTGAGAATCAGCACACTCAGCCTGCCACTAAAGTAGTGGCTAACAAAACAGAGTTGAGCATTACAAAGAGTCAATCCCTCTTCAATTTGGAGAGTGAGATTGCTAAAATTAAAATATTTGTCCCACTCTCGGAGTTGGACACTCAGGATGTATATAAAGGCCAAAATTTGAAAGCTTTAAATCTAGGGGAAAATAGTGACACTGTCAATCTGAGTGATGATCAACCAGCCCTTCTGTTTGGCCCAAAGATAGAGGGGAAGTTTCAAGAAGGGGTAGTCCCTCCTTTTTATATCAGTCTCAATATCCATGACAAGATCCTTCACAACGCAATGCATGACTCTGGGGCATCACACAACTTAATTCTTAAGGTAGTTATGGAGTGGTTAGGCCTAGAGATAACCCGTCCTTATAAAGACCTATACTCATTTGACTCTAGCCGAGTAAAGTGCCTTGGCCTAATCAAGGACATGTGTGTGAACTTGACCCAGATTCCAGCAAAAAGTATGGTCATGGATGTTGTAGTGGCAGATGTGCCACCTAAGTATGGAATGTTACTATCGAGGCCATGGCGAGCCAAGCTGCAAGGTACAATGCAGATGGATGGGGCGTATGCCACCATCCCTGTTTTTAACCAGCTTATGAGGCTATATAGAGAGGCACAAATGAAATTTCTGGTCAGCAGCCCTGAAAAGCCCGAAAATTATCCTCTGTATGCTATGCACACAGATCTGAACTCCTTTATCCTTTGCAATGATGAATCCTTAGAAGAGCCAGAGCCAGAAAACAGAGATACTAACAATGAGATAGAGCCCATAGATTTCAACATAATGGCCTCTAGACTTAGAAGAAAACGGGGATGACACCTGTGGACTGTGCGTTGAAAACGAAACTCTAAGTAAACAAGAAACAGAATGCAAACAACTAACTGGTCAACTCTCTGAACTCCATACGCATCATGAAGAACAAAACCCTCTGTTAGTTCCCAAATCCACCTTAGGCTGAAATAAGGCAGAAAAAGGACAACACCAAACCACGCTCAGCCTTGTAGCTAGCCCTACAAGGACAGGAGAGGGCTCTCTCCGGGTCGATCTCAATTAAAATATTTAAAGGGGCTTGAGATGACTAAAAAAACAACTAATATTAGGCTAGATAAACAAATAGGAGGGTTTGATTTTGATTTTTAGGGGTTTTTGTTGGAAAAAGGGAAAAACAATTTTGGGCTTGGGGATGAGGCCAAATTCTTGCAGAGTTCAAGTTGGGGCAGGGTAGGCAATGACTTTGATGTCTTAGATTTCAATGAATCGATAGAAAATACTACTGAGGAGTTGAAGAGGGCAAGAGAGTGCAAGGATCCTCTTCAAACTGACGAAAAACATGTAAAACTAAACAAAAGTTTAAGGCAGAGCACCAGCAAACTAATGAATTCTACCTCAATTACTCATTTGTTTAATTCAAAAGAATAGAGAAGGGAAATGGCATACATATAAAATTAATGAAACTTACAATAACATGAGAAGAACATCATCAAAACTCAGAAGCCACAAGGATCCCAACAAGTGTTGCAAAACTCTGGTCTTTCCTTTGCCAAAAATCTGAAATGAATGTACAATGAGGTGCCAAACTTTTCCCAAGTATCCAACCCTGAAAATGTCTCAGAAAATACAATATATAGACCATCCTAGCCCCATCCCATGCCTCTAGGGGTCGAGCTCATCCTTCTAGGAGCTGTTTCAACCAATTCTAAACATGGAGCTAAAATCTAGGCAGTGAAACAACTTGCCTTTATATGCTAGGAAACTGATCCATTCACTTAATTTTCACTTTTTAGTGAATGAATCCTCTAGAACAAGTAAAAACATGCCAAATTTACATCATATTCATCAAATTACATCATGGTAGGTCAATCATCACATGAAAAATTAAAACTAGTCAAAATTGGGCGAATTTCTGAGCTGAAGAGTGAAAATCAGGCAAAATTTCTCTATGCGCCGCGCTCAAAAACTCAATGCGTTGTGCCACTTTGATCCTATTTTTATGGAACTTCCTGAAGTCAAAATTGAGCTCATGATAGCTCATTGGAAAGCCCTAGATGTCTTCTATCCAACCCAAGTGGAATTTTGCAATTTGGATGTCATTTTCCCCTCCGAAACTGCAATCTCCCAAGACTGGTTCCTGCTGGTGCAAAAAGTGGCAGAAAGGCCATTTTCAAGGTGTTTTTGGCCCTTTAGGCAGCCTAGAATTTGATGAAATGCTTCGGCCATTCCTGAAAATACATAATATATCATAAAAAACCCAAAAATGCAAAGTTTTCCTCCAGAAGATGTCCCAATCATAAGCGTGCGTGGGGTGGCGCGACGTGTCGAGCGGAAAAACCTGTTTTGCAACCAAAATTTTCAAAAATGAAAAAATCTTCTCCAAATTTGCTGAAATTTGGAGTGAAGGTCTCCCATCATGTCTCATGCTCAGCCAAGAAAGCTTCAGCCAAGATTCGGAGTGAATCCAACCTTTTCCGACGTTTCAGTGCTTTTCTCAACCTCGCCTTCAGGATCTTCATTTTTGCTCTACAAACGTGTGTGCGGGCCCAATAGTGATTCTTCATGTGTCTGAGCATGTCTTTGTCCCTATTGGCCTTCACCAATAGCTTCTCTAGATGAATGTTGACTCTTGTAAGGCAAGTTTCCCGCTCAAAAGGTGTCATGTCACCTGGTCTCTTTCGGGCCAATTCCCAGTCTTCACGGATTTGCCGCAACTCTATAAGTGCCTGCTGATCCTCCAGTTGTTTATTCCACTACTCCAAGTAATTTATAACCCACTGAGCTCTCTGCAACTTCACGGTCAAAGTGTCAATCTCAGCTTTTTGTTCCTGGATGGTCTCTCTCATCCTTGAGCTAGGAGAGATCAAATCAACATCGATGAGTGTAAACTCAGTGTCTTGGCCTCCTGAAGGGCCCTCATCGTGCATAGGATTCTTGCCTCTGTCCTGTACCTGTGCTGATGTAGAAGGCGAGACCCCTTCCACGTCAAGTGGAGATAGTACTCCCACTGCTGATGAAGATAACGAGACCCCTTCCACCCCTGGTGGAGATAGTACTCGTCGTGTTGCTGCAAATAAGGCTCTGTGGCCTCTCTGATATGTCACACACACTGGAGCACTGATAGGCTCAGTCTCAGGAACCTCAAACTGATGTCAAGGCTCTGCCTCATCATGAACGATCTCGGGAGGAGGCTGGGGGGCTGCAAAGAAGTCACGGGAAATGAACTCATCCCATGTGATGCCCTGCAATCCAAGCTGATGTACTACAATGATTTTAATGAGCGCATAATGATAAATGTTGTTATGCTGCTGCTCCGGAGTCTTCTTCTGCACAAGGGTAGTCATCCACTCTATGTTTCGGCACATGAAGTATGGCATATTCATCAGTCGCACCCTCGTGAAATGCATCAAGAGTCTGACATGGTATGCATAAAGGCGCGAGAATCTACCCTCACAGCTGAAGTATTTAATGATGAGTTTCATTAATGGCGCATAGGACTCCTTCAGAAACTGGAACGGGAATACTTTGCTCAACTGCCTCAAATATCCAGGCCTGATGTAAGGTTCATAATATGCTCTATCCAGCTGCTGTCTCTTATTCCACTCCTCACCAATGTTCGGTATCCCGGTCGCCTCAGAAATGGTCTCTGGTGTCAAAGTGAAGTTCACTCCAGCAAGGTTTACATGATCATCACGCAAATGTAGGACAAATAAGCGAACCAACTCCAGATGGTGCTAAATCTGAGATATCATCTCGCAATAATGAAAACATGAATGTTGTTGAAAACATGTCATTGCAAGCGGGCAGGCCTGCAATTGAACCAAAGAAGTGGGCTCCTCTCTGACGTGTCTGCCACTTTTATGAGACCTCCTCGGTACATTTAGCTCTGTGGTTTAATCACTGTCCTGCTCATATCCCTGCTCATATGATGAATTTGTCTCTGACATGATGCTGAAAGCAAGGTGTTCAACAAGTATGTGCTGATATATGTAAGGTGAAAACAATAGTTTGGTGTATGCTTTAATGCCAAATGTGTCACATATATAATAAGGTGTTGTGGAGAAATGTCACAATGGGAAAAAGGATTGTCAAGTAAGATTTAAGTATGAGGACAGTCACTGTTTGAGGGACTTAGGGATTTGGACAATTTACAAGTGATATAGGAAAAAGTGATAGTGATGGGGGTATGATTAGGCAATAGAGACAGCCTTTGAATGCTTCGGAAATTAGGATTTCACCAATGATAGGAAGGGAGGGAAATGATGGCAGATGATAGGGTTTGAGGATTCAAAAACATTGGAACAAAGGGTAAAAGGGATATGGGACAGTGGGAATAGGAGAAAAAACTATGGTATGATAGTGTGACAGTGAGGAAAAGGAGAATATAGTGGTCAATAGCAATAGTATAGCACCAAACAACTTTCAACACCTCTCTTCAAACCCTATGGAGCAGATTTAATATGGGTATAGGGTTATATTTTCACCATTTCAATTCTCTGATGTCTTAGCTTCCAAACCACAGCACACATAACTAAAAATCATTGAATAGGCTTTGTCAACTTACTTGGAGAAAATTGAGCTGAAACAAATCGAGTTCTTATGGAGCAGAAGTGATTTTGGCCTTTGGGGTTTTGTGCACCGCGCACAAGCCCAATGCGCCGCTCTCTTTGGGTACGCCGCGCCCTTTAGAAATTACACTGTGTATTTCGGCTCTATGCGCCGCGTTGTGTGGGTGCGCCACGCCCTGTCCCAATGCGCCGCGCTGAAATCAATCACACAGTCTACCCTTCTAAAACACAGTTTCGTCCTTCCAAACTTCAAACTCTAATTTTCTCTTGGATTTTATGAATATCTTTTGATGCAAATGAATGAATGGCTTTGAGAAATATCTCATATAGACATGGTTTTAATTTTTGCTTCTTCAAAACCCATTTTGTAATGTTTTTGACTTTGGCGCTTTTTCATTTAATACAACTTTGTCTTTTGTTTCCTTACTGACTTTCTGAGCTTTGAATGATGAACTTGGTTGATTTTTTGCAGGGATGTTGGCATCGAACCTTGGCAAAGTAAAACCAGAGTCTGCTTTGAAGTCTTCATGATGGAAAAATACATATTTATTACAAAAACAATTTTGACAATTTCTTCTTCAAAACAGAGTTTTGAAGAAGCAACATCCTCGAGCATATTTGACGATGTAAATCCTGAAATGACACTTGTTGAAAACATCCTCATGGCCTGCGGGCATTATTTAACATTTCGGAAGACCACACCCTAGACCTAGAAACTAAAATAACTCTTTTTTTACCAAAATAGCATCTATGACTATAAATGACATGAACTGAACTTTGATGAATTTTGATTAATTTTGACCAACCCAGTAGGTACAAGCATGAGGGAAAATGAGATAACAAAACCCTTCCGTCAGACAATGGCATGCCCCTAACGGAATGCAAATGAATGAACGGAATGAGACATCTAAACAATGAAATGAAATAAGAGAAATGATCTCTGACGGAGGGATGTAAAGACCGACTCTAACACCCTCCACACCACGAAATAGACCCACCATTGCAGCACAACAATGAAACCAACGCTAGTAAAGAAACAAATGATAAACCCAAGAAAGAACCTTTGTGGGAAATGAATTTCGATGGGTCTTGTACTAGAAAAACTGCAGTGGCAGGAGTGTGGTTGCATAACACGGAGACTGACTATGCCAAGAGTCATGCCTTCAATCTGAACTTCAAGTGTACAAACAATATCGCAGAATATGAGGCTCTTATTCTAGGACTAAACTTACTGAGAAAACTAGGAGCCTGTAGGATAGCTGTTTAGGGAGACTCTGAGTTAATCATCAAACAAGTGAATGGTGAATACACAACGAAACACCCTAGGTTGAGAGCGTACAGGAATGACGCTATGTACTTATTGAAAACCTTTGTATAATATGAACTGGTGTTTGTCCCTAGGATTCAAAACGTAATTTCAAATGGATTAGCCTGCATAGCTAGTTCATACCATAAGACTCCCAGCGATGAAAAAATCATCATTCAGACCAAATTCAGACCTGCAATGCTGGATAACGAAAAATATTGGCAGATCTTTGAGGGTGATAAGCAGATTGAGGACTTCCTGATGGACAGGAACGAGTTTGAATTCTCTGATTTAGACTCTAAGTCCAATGATAGCTGCCCAAGTGAAGAGCCCTCGGATGAAGAAAAATCACCCCATAGCATAGAAATAAACACTTTAACTGAACAAATTGGAAATCCAACAGAAGAGTATGAGAACGCAAATAAAGAGGAAATAGAAGTGTTGCAGGCCAAAGATAAGAACATACCCCGAGGTCTGGCACCTTTAGAAGATCTTTTCGATTTCGATGATGTAGCACAAAAGCCCACCATAGAACACACAGACTCTGACATCAAGGAATGCAACATAGGCACAGAAGATAAGCCCAAGATGATTAAATTGGCTAAGTCCTTACCCGCAGACATGAAAAAGAAATATATTGACCTGTTCAAAGAGTTCATCAATGTTTTTGCCTGGAGCTACGAGGAATTGAAGGCCTATGACACAAACATCATACATCACAAAATACCTTTGAAAGAAAATCAGAAACACTTCAGATAGAAACTTCGCAGAATTAACCCAAAATATTGCCTGCAGTGGAAAAATAAATAAAAAAGATGTACGAGGCCTGAATAATAGTACCGGTGAGGTTCTCCAATTGGTTTTCAAACCTAGTGGTTTTGAGAAAGAAAACAGGTGAGATCAGACTATGCATTGATTTCAGGAACCTTAACAGAGCCTCACTTAAGGACAATTACCCTTTGCCAAAAATGGAACACATTCTTCAGAGAGTAGTAGGCTCAAAAAGGATCTCCCTGTTAGATGGTTTTTCAAGTTACAATCAAGTTTTAGTACTCCCAGAAGACCAACTCAAGACCGCTTTCACCACTCCATGGGGCACCTTTATGTACGTAAAAATGCCTTTTGGATTGATGAACGTGGGTGCGACCTTCTAACGAGCAATGGACATAGCCTTTTCAGATGAAATTGGGCACTTCATTGTCATCTATCTGGATGACATAACATTCTACTCCAAGAATGATGAGGAGCACCTAAAACATCTGAGAATGGTTTTCGAAAAATGTAGGAAGTTCGGTCTGTCATTAAATCCCAAAAAGACTGTATTCGGGCTGCAGGAGGGAAAGCTTCTCGGTAATATCATATCTGAGAAGGGAATTAAGATAGAACCACAAAGAGTTGAGGGAATACTACAAATCACACACCAGAGAAACATTAAAGAGTTGCAGTCCTTCATTGGGAAGATTAACTTCCTAAGGAGGTTTATTCCCAACTTAGCTGAACATCTCAGAAATATGATCAACATGCTGAAGAAAGGTGTAGAGGTTAGGTGGAGATTTGAGGCTAAAAAATATTTTGAGTCAGTTAAAATTGCACTCACTCGGGCCCCAGTCCTAATCAGCCCAGATTTCTCAAAATATTTCCTGATATTTTCCTTTGCCTCCGAGCATACAGTGGCTGCAGTTCTGCTGCAGAAAAATCCAGAGGGAATGGAACATCCCATTTCTTTCTTCAGCAAAGCTCTAAGGGATGCACCCTTGAAATATAAAATAATGGAAAAGCAGGCCTATTCTTTGGTAAAGGCCTTGAAAGACTTCAGGGTGTATATACTGCATTCTCACACCATAGCCTACGTGCCTAACATAGTGGTTAAAGACATTTTGTCCCAAGATCCTGATGGAAAGAGGGGAAAATGGATTGCTGTAATATTGGAGTACGACCTGGAAATAAAACCCACCAAACTAATCAAAGGTCAGGGCTTAGCTCGATTAATGGTTGAATCAAATATACAAGCCCTTGACATTAACATGGTAGATGCCTTGGATGAGCAGGAAGGACTGCCCGACCCTACAGTCAAGGAATAATATCAAAAACTCTCCTTGGTATTCTGATATCCTGTATGTGCTCACAAATCTCAATGCCCATCCTGAATTATCAAAAACTAAGGCCAGATTCCTGAAGCTAAAAGCCAGAAAATATTGCATACTGAATGAATGTTTATACTGGAAAAATACAAATGGCATGTTACTTAAATTTTTTCCTGAAACTAAAGCAGAGAGGATTAAACAGGAGTTCCATGCAGGAAAGTGTGGAGGCCACTTAAACTGGAAGGCCATTGCTAACAAAATACTCAGAGCTGGCTATTACTGGCCAACACTTTTCAATGACATACACAAAATGATAATTTCCTGCCATAAGTGCCAGATTTTTTAGGGCAAAAGAAAGCTCCTCCCTTTGCCATTACAACCCATTACTGTTGAGGCTCCCTTCCAACAATGGGGCCTAGATTTCATAGGAGAAATACACCCTACATCTTCTTCTCAACACAAGTGGATCCTTACAGCCACAGAATACTTCACAAAGTGGATAGAGGCCATACCTTCTAGGAATGCCACAGATTTTGTTATCATTGAGTTCCTAGAAGATCACATCCTCTATAGGTTTGGTTGCCCACGAAAAATAATCACTGATAAAGATACTGCTTTTGGATCCAAGAAAATGATTGATTTTTGTCACAGGTATCAAATAGCACTCGGTCATTCAAATGCTTATTACCCACAAGGTAATGGGTTAGCTGAATCATCAAACAAGAGCTTGGTGGCCATCATCAAAAATATGCTTCAAGAGAATAAGAAGTCATGGCATAACAAGTTAGTGCATTCTTTGTGGGCTGACAGGCTTACAACAAAGAAATCCATTAGCATTTCACTGTACCAGCTTGTCTATGGGACAGAGGCAGTGTTTCCTACTAGCCTTGGGGTACCAGTGATTAAACTAGTCCAAGAGATTCAGACAGAAGAAGACAGTATGGTAAGGAGAATAAATCAAACAATTCATCTCCAACAAACAAGGGAAGAAGTCTATAACAGAGCTCTAAAGTTTCAGGAAAATATAAAGAAATTGTTTGATAGAAGAAAAAAATCTTGTGACTTCAAAATTGGAGATAAAGTTCTGAAATGGGACTCTAGGAGAGAGGACAAAGATAAGCATGGAAAATTTGACAATTTTTGGTAGGGTCCTTATGTCATACAGGCCACTGTGGGTCCAAATGCCTTTTTTCTACAAGAGCTAGATGGTACAGAGTTGTTTGGAGGTACTGTCAATGGTAGGATTCTCAAACACTACTACTGCTGATTTCTGATTCCTTGTTTTCATTTCCATTGTAAATACCGTTGTTGTGTTATATTTTCAAGAAAAAGAGAAAATGTTTCAAAAAAAAAAGAAGGGGAGGTTCAGACATGCTCAAAACATGAATCTCGGAAGTGCAAAGGACTAGCTCCAACATGATCAAAACCTGAGCCAAAAGAAGTGAAGACAGCTAGTTCTAACATGCATAAAATCTGGACCAGTAAAGAAGAAAGAAAATCAGCTCTAACAAGCCCAAAACCAGAGCTGAGATGGAAAAGAAAGTGACTCTAATAAGCTCAAAACTTGAGTCACGAAGGAAATAAGGATGCTTCAAAGCTTCAGAATTTCAAGCCTTCAAATTTTTGTTTTCCAATTTTCTACAATTTCGGTCCAAGTGCAACTGTCCTTATGCCTGGGATCCACAACGAACTAGACTGTCTAATCCTAGTTTGACTGTTTTTGAATTTCTGTTGTAGAATGTAGAGAAGAAATCTGCTGGACATTTTAATCCCAGCAGATACGAGATTAGGTAGAGAAACATGTGAGGCCAACAGTTTAATCTAGTCTCATGGAGTGATAAGGGTAGAATTAGATTAGTGTGTTTTCTGTTTTCAATAAAAAATGATGAAGAAGGACTGCAAATTCAAATGCACCTTGAAGAAAAAATGTTAGGACTGTAGGATGGGTAGGAAGATTGTTTGGGGAATTTTTTTTGCTTATTAATATCCATCATGTTTGTAACAGCTGAAATCAAAGGATAAAGATGGTTCAAGGATCAGGCATCTGACCTACTTCAAAGATTATTTTTTGAATTATTGACACCTTCAAGAAGATGTCATCCCCATGTAGAGCCACTATTAGCCACTTATGAATTTTTGTCAAGAAAATAGGTGGCTAAATTGTTTTGAGCCTTCAAGAGATACATTTTCTATAAAAATCTCTCATCCTTGAAGCCTCAGTGTGTCCATTTCCTTTAAAAAGATCCTCACTGTTGTTTCCATCCAAAAAGCCTCACCGACTGTGAAAATATTGTGCTCAGAAAGGCCTTCATTTTTCCCTTGTACCCCTGCAAAATTCCCTATTTCAACCCTTTTCCCATATTCAAAGTTCCCCCTTTAACCCCAAAAAGTCCCTCCCAAAATCTCCTAAACCACCCATTTCATCCTTAGAACCAAGTGAAGTATTTTCACTTGAGTTTTAAATCCCTCTTTTACCTCTACCGAAAACCTCCTTTCAGCCTTAAAACGTTGTATCTAAGGCTAGAAACCCATTTTCCTATATAAACAAGCTAACCCCCTTCGGCCCAGCCCCAAAAACCACTTCCCCACATGACCCAAGTGCCAAGACTAGGCGCCAAAGCATAAGGCGCATATCGCAATCAGATAAATAGTCGAGATCGCATTCCTGTGTTAAAACAAAAAACTCTGATGTGATGGCGCTTTGATCTATGAGTCTCGGGAGTGATATCCACCGTCGATCTTATTTAGATCTGACGGCCAGCGTCGATCACAATCGCAACTCTTAAACCGTGCCACCCGCTACACTCCTCGATTGCGATCCACCGATTGCACACCCACTGTAGAAATTTGAATAACTGAGATATTATTCACTGAGATTCTCCTGATCACACGCTATTTTAGCTTCATGCATAATACAGAATCTCTTCTACCATTGATCATCACATGCAGAAATAAAATCAATTGCATGCACACATTAAAACCACAAGCAATCACACATATGAACACAGTATTTAATGGGAAAGCTTAATGCTGAAAACCCCAACTATCTGTATATTATACATGCCATGGAGATCATGTAACAATCATAGTACAAAGCTCCTCACAAGCTCTCATGCACACCCTCAATTGCTACACACTATCAAGCTAGATCTAGCAAAACACATGGTCCGATCTTTTGCCACTTGATAGCCAGCCTCTATTGCGTTTTCAAAGCTATGGGATGGCTTCATTAAATAGATAACCAATTGGCCTGAACTGCGCAATCCTCATGGGCTTACTCCACCTATCTGTGTGTTGCAAATAGCAACATTATAGTCACAACTGATAGTTAACCTGCTCTTTCACCTATTTCTACATTGGTCTCCACTGAAACTTTCCATGCACTGAAGTTAACTGATGTATTCTTTAGTTGATTAATGAGTTTATAATTAGTGAATTAATTAATAATTAATTCACACCACTCTCACCAATTGTATCAATCAGTTAAACTAGATACAAATAGCTCAACTATGTTTAGATTAGTTCAACTGAATACAACTCCACTAACTTCCTCAATCAACTCCACCAAACTCTATCACATGAGTTCTAACTGAATTCTTCATGCAATAGCTCCACTAAACCCTCAAGAATAGCGTAATTCCTTCTGTCAACTGCATGTGCCACTTCTAGGCATCAAACTGAAGTGCTCCAAGAGAATAAGATAATGTTTAGAGACTAAATATTATTAAGAGCTAATAATATTTGACATATCTATTTTTAGACTGGCAATCTAAAAATAGATTCTGCCTAGTATGTCTAAAAATAGAAGTCCATCTATTTTTCCAACTTGAACAACCATCCACAAATAGCATCCCGCAACTCATAGAATATGATCAACATGTCTAAAAATAGACATATTCTAAAGATAGACTTTGCGCCAAAAATAGCCTGTGGGCCCACTTAGTGAAGGCGACTCCTTTCTACTAAGCTCATCATCTTGTTGCAATCTCAACACTCCCTCTCAACAAGATATGGATTATCTGCAACCCCTATCCTGCCCCTGTGGTATTCGAATTTGCTCCTGGTGAGCGCCTTCGTCAAGATATCAGCATCCTGATCCTCCGTAGGAATGTATGAAAGTAACATGATCCTCCGCTGCACACAATCTCTGATATGATGATACCAATCCGTGAAGCCATGCCGCCTCAACTCATCCTCCTGTCTGTACCATGATCCATATCCCGATGTGCCTCTGAGATATCTCAATACATGCTTGCCTGCCTTCCAGTAGAGCTTGGTAGGCTTAACCATAGCTTGTGAAAGCTGGTTCACAACATAGCATATGTCGGGTCGTGTATTGACCAGATACATAAGCGACCCCACCAACTGTCGATAAACAGTGGCATCCACTACCTCCGCCAAAGTAGCATCCTCCTTCCTCCAACCACCAAGAAGAGGAGTATCAACAGGCTTGCAGCCATGCATGTTGAACTTCTCCAGTATCTCCCGGGCATACTTACCCTGAGAAACAAACAGTCCATCACTGCGCTGCCAAATTTCCAATCCCAGGAAATAATGAAGGAGGCCCAAGTCCTTCATCTCAAACTCTTTTGCAAGATCCTCCTTGTATGAGAGTATCAACAGCTCATCACCTATCAAAATCAAATCATCTACATAAATTATAATGATTAGCAACTTAACCTCCACCACAATCTGGTATAGGTTCAACCGCCTCACTTCGTTGAGAACCAAAGTCTGGTGAAATAACTATCTATCCGTGTGTACCAAGCACGAGGTGCTTGTTTCAACCCATACAACGCTCTCTTGAGCCTGCACACATGCGACTCGCTGCTGAAGATCTAAAAACCTTCGGGCTGCTCTATGTACACCTCCTCCTCAATGAACCCATTGAGGAACGCAGTCTTCACTGTTGAAAATGGCAACAAGAAACAGTGAAGGAAGCCTCCTGAAACATCTTTCCTGATCCTAGTTGGAAAGTTATCACCTAAACTAGGTGGGGACCACACATGTGATTTTTGTCGAAAAGTCTATTTTTAGACTATGTCTATTTTTAGACATATGGAGCATGGTCCAGGGGTTGCAGTATGCTATTCTTGGAGGATTGGTCATGTTGGTAAAAAATATATGGACCTCTATTTTTAGCATTTAGGTCGAAGTCTATTTTTAGACAAATATTATTTACCCTTAATAATATTTGGACTCTAAACTTCAGTTTACTCTCTTGGAGCACTTAAGTTTGACCCCTGGAGGTGGGGCATGCAGATTCCAAAAGGATTTACGCTTTTCCTATGAGTTAGGTGAGCTAATGCATGGTTGACTTCAGTTAGAGCTCAAGTGGCGGAGTTCGGTGGATTTGATGCGACAGTTAATGGAGGTGGTGTTCTGGTTAACTAGTTGAACTAGTTGTATTTATTTTAACTGGCTAACACACTAGAGATGAGTTATGTGAATTAAATATTATTTAATTCATAAATTATTAACTCATTATTCAACTAAAGAACACATCAGTTCAACTCAGTGCATGGACAGTTCAGTGGCGACAAGTGAAAAAGGTAGATGAAAGGGTTGAGTTAGCTATCAGTTGCGACATCAGTTGTGCATGATATTTGCACCACACTTGGAGGAAATTACCAATGAAAATTGTGCAGTTGGAGCCAGTGAGATTCGAACTTGGATCTCTATTTAGACCAGCCTTGACTGCGCAATAGAGGCAGGGAAAGTAGTGGGTGTGTTTTGAACCTGTGACTTGTTCAAAACCAAGCTAGTTTTTGTGTAGCTTTGGGAGATAGTACTGAGTACTTGTGAGGAGTTTGTACTATGTATTTGCTGCATGTTATCTCCATTTATAATATACTATAGCTGGGGGTTTTCAGCTATAAGCTTTCCCCATACATACTGTGTTAAATGTGTGTGATGATTTGATGTGCTATCGCTTCTATTCTTTCCGCATGTGACAATTAATTGTAGAAGAGATTATGTGTTATGCATGAAATTCGAAATTGATGTGTGATCAGGTTAATATCCATTGAATAAGTGATTTATTCAGCAAATTTCTACATGGTATCGGAGCAATATTAATTATCAAGATCTATTACGGTGATTGCAAACTTATTTCCTTGGACAGAGCCTGCATACGGGCTAGATAGCCTCCGGATTCATTTTTCTTTGGAAAGTGAAAGGTTTGGTAAAATCCCATGCAGTCAATCTCTGATTTGGAAATAATTTGTTCTCAAGTGTAGATCGGAAGCGATTGAGTTATCAGCTGGTGGTGAAATTCGAATTTGCAGATTTGTGTTCTTGGTGCCGCGGTGAAAATGTCTTTCATCGGTTTGCGACACGAATATGCCTTGGAAGGAAGTTCGAATTATGTTGCATGGAAGGACCGCATGGAGGTTGTATTAGATGATAATGGGCTGTTTGAATTCATAGAGAAAGATATTCAAAAGCCTACTTCTAATGATGCTGATGTTGTGGAAGCCTGGCGAAAGAAACAAGAAAAATGTCGAAGGATTCTGTTGGAGGGCGTAAAGGATCACATTGTATCCAACCTGCATGGAAAGGCTTCTCCATATTTGATGTGGAAAGCCTTGAAATATCTGTACCAAAGCAAGAGCGACCAAAGGAAGCTGGCGCTCAAGGATAGACTAAGAAACATCAAAATGGAGAAAGGCGACAGCATCGCAAAATACCTCACGAAGTTCACTCAGTGCAGAGATGAGCTGGGAAGTGTGGGGGTGACTGTCGAAGATGAGGACATGGTGGACCTAGCTCTCCTTGGTCTTCTGAAGGCTTGGCATTCCTATCAGGATAGTGTCAATGGTCGGGAGAAGTTGCCGGGATGGGAGCGACTGTGGTCGGATCTCATGCAAGAGGAGATCATGAGGACTACCAGGGACGGATCTTCATCAAAGGTATCTGATGAAGAAGACTGTGCTTTGGCTGCCAAAGCAAGGAAGGGGAAGGGAAAGGAGAAGGCTTCTCAATCCGGTGTAGATGGTAAAGAGCGTGACATGTCAAAAGTGAAGTGTTTTCACTATCACGATCATGGACATTACGCCACGAATTGCCCAAAGAAGAAGAAGAACAAGCAGGCTGCTGGAACTGCAGCTGGTGAGGCTCTTGCCTCACAATTTGAGCTGGACTTCTCATTGATCGCATGCATGTTGTCTAGTGCATTGGGATCGGGGTGGTATATTGATAGTGGCACTTCTTTTCACATGACGGGAGATGCAAATATTTTCAGTGACTTGGTGGAGAAAGGTCTCCAGATGCATGTTGAGTTGGGCGACGGTGGACGATACAATGTGACCGGCATTGGTACCATAACATTTCAGAGGGATTCAGGTAAACTCATTATTTTACAAGATGTATTGCATGTACCAGGTCTAACAAAGAATTTGATCTCAGTCGCAATGTTAGAGGATAAAGGGTATGAAGTTGTCTTCAGAGAAGGAAAAGTTTTCCTTCGGCACAAGGCAACGGGACAAGTCAAGAAGTTTGGGATTCAGGCAAAGAATCTCTACATACTTGAAGTATATGGGATGTCTACGGAGCTTACTACTGTTGGGAAGCGGGAGAAAGACATGAAACTGAAGCTTGAGAGGGAGCAAGTGTTGCATGCAGGCGAGAAAGACATGCAATTGAAGCTTGAGAGGGAGAAAGTTTTGCATGCAGGCGATAGTGAACCTCGGGATGTGGAGCAGCCACAAGAGGATCATGGAGTGGAAGAAACCACTCATGCAGAGAAATTTCGTGCCAGACGGGCAGAGGGAGTGCATGCAGCTATACCACCAGGTGTAAGGTGGGGCGACATGCATGATTAATCCCATGAGGAGATTTCTGGGCAGATTCATGAGATGGTGTGGATCTCATGGATTGAACCTGGCTACGAGGTGCCCACATCACAGTAGTAGCAAGATCAGTTGGAGTGATGCAGGCAGATCAAAGTGATAGTGTCGGATACTGGAGCGCGGATCAGAGTTGACAGCAAGTGCAAGAGTGCATGGGTGCAAGAGTTCAACATCGCAGTGGTTCCTGATGACATGTGCAGTTGGCCAAGCAGAAGTCAAAGACTTTGATGATAGATTCTAGATGCATCAAGAGTGATTGAGTTGTTTGGAGCCTATTCAGTTTAAGAGGAGTTTCAGAGCAGATGCATGGAGTTGCATGGCGCTTGTGGAGGTTGTAGGGCGAATGCATGGAGTTGCATGTCGCATGCAAAGACAGTCCTTTCTTGTTGAGAGGGAGTGTTGAAAATGGAAACAAGAAACAGTGAAGGAGGCCTCCTAAAACATCTTTCCTGATCCTAGTTGGAAAGTGATCACCTAAACTAGGTGGGGACCACACATGTGTTTTTTTTCGAAAAAATCTATTTTTAGACTATGTCTATTTTTAGAAATATGGAGCATGGGCCAGGGGTTGCAGTATGTTATTCCTGGAGTATTGGTCATGTTGGTAAAAATATATGGACATCTATTTTTTGGACCTATAGGTCGAAGTCTATTTTTAGACCGCCTCTCCTTAAAATAGGGAAGTCAAATATTATTTACCCTTAATAATATTTGGACTCTAAACTTCAGTTTACTCTCTTGGAGCACTTAAGTTTGACCCCTGGAGGTGGGGCATGCAGATTCCAAAAGGATTTACGCTTTTCCTATGAGTTAGGTGAGCTAATGCATGGTTGACTTCGGTTCAGAGCTCAAGTGGCGAGTTCGGTGGAGTTGATGCGGCAGGTTAATGGAGGTGGTGTTAAGTTTAACTAAGTTGAACTAGTTGTATTTGGTTCCTTGATTAGCCACTAGAGATGCTTTATGTGAATTAAATATTATTTAATTCATAAATTATTAACTCATTATTCAACTAAAGAACACATCGGTTTAACTCGATGCATGGACCCGAGTTCGGTGGCGACAAGTGAAAGAGGTAGATGAAAGGGTTGAATTAGCTATCGGTTACATCATCGATTGTGCATGAATTTGCACACTTGGAAAATTACCAATGAAAATTGCCTTGATTGGAGCCGAGTGAGATTCGAACTCGGATCTCTATTTAGACAGTACTGTTTGCGCAATAGAGGCAGGGAAAGTAGTGGGTGTGTTTTGAACCTGTGACTTGTTCAAAACCAAGCTAGTTTTTGTGTAGCTTTGGGAGATAGTACTGAGTACTTGTGAGGAGTTTGTACTATGTATTTGCTTCATTTTCTCTCCATTTATAATATACTATAGCTGGGGGTTTCAGCTATAATCTTTCCCCATACATACTGTGTTAATGTGTGTGATGATTTTATGTGTTATCGCTTCTATTCTTGCCGCATGTGACAATTAATTGTAGAAGAGATTATGTGTTATGCATGCAATTCAAAATTGATGTGTGATCAGTATAAAGAAGAAAATAAGAATCACCAATAAGAGAATAATTTTTTAGAAGCTGCATAGTGAAATTTTCTGTTGGTTAATTTCCAAAACATCATGGGATGAAAAGAATATCACTTTTATGGTGTCAGGAAAATTGAAAATGAAAAAAATTTCTTTTAAATTATCTAACTGATACCTAAATTAGATCTAAATTTCAAAATTTTGATCATACTATCAATCTTACTCTTTATTTCAAAAAAAATATGAAATCTTGACACATTAATCTGAATGTTATTTTTTTTATTTTCTAAATTAGGCTAATTTCTACTAATATGTACCGAAATACAAAGTGAGCTTCAAGACAGGTGGTTGATGATGTAGCGAACCCCTGTTCGATTAGAATTGTTCAAAGAACAAAAAATTGGGCTGCCCTTCAAGGGGAAGCCAACCTTTAATGTGTCCAGGAGTAGCAAAGTTTGTAAGAAGAAACAAAAATAGGCATAAAACTAGAGATGAGGCTATGCAAACTGAGATATAAGAGAGCCAAGGAACGACATCTATCGATTTTGAGAATCATTGTCCACCGGATGTGGATTTTCCTCAGTCACGAAGCAGTTGTATTCAGTCAGGGTCTCTACCTCCTCCTTTGTGAGTTGTGGGTCAGGCTCCGGAGTCAAAGAGGAGACCATATTGGGCTTCTTGGCATTTGTTGTATGATCAATGTTATCTGTAGCTACCTCTTTTTTCCAAGTGCCATCCGAAGGGAACCTCTAATCGCCATCCGAGTCTTCCTCCGAGTTTTTGACAAGGAGACTAGTGAATTTTCAGGGTAGAGGAGATGGGGTGCGTGAGATTGTGGACTTTCAAAGCCTCTTTCTGCCAATGTCATGTTGCTTCTCTTCCAGGAGACAAAACAGAATTTGGGCAGAGAGTGCCGGGGAGGGAGAGATAGGGTCGAAAACCTTCAAGTCATCAAGGGAAACAAAGAGAGAAAGAGTGCACGCAGATGAACCAGGAGTCGGAGCATGGGAGGGGGAGCATCTACAACCTCAAAAATGGCTGCGCATTCAGTGAGGACACGACATAGTTTTAGCAGAGAGGAGAATCTATTGAGTAGAGGTCAAATGCACAAAGGGATCCGGACATTTAGCTAAGCAACAAGTGGAGGAGAAATAGCAGAGTAGATTCGTAGGAATGGAGAAATGAAAATTGATTTGGAAGTCGTTGGTTCCGTCTCTCATTAATGGTGAGTGAGAAGGATTTAAATTCGATGGAGGGGAGTGAATGTCGTGGAGTTCCGACATCCTCCCCTGTCAACCTTATTTAATTTCTTCACATGCCGGAGTGAATGTCCCTGCGTTTTGTCTAGCTAGGTGCCCCTGCGTCGATGAACTGGGTGGCCTCCTGTACAAGTCATGTAAGGTAACCACATCCCGGGGTTGAATATCTTTGAGGAACATATAATTACAAGTTGTGTGCAGAGATTCATTGGAGATGGAGTGGAATCTGCTGGAGAAGAGAGGAGAGTCTTATTCCACACCTTTGTTGGCTAAGAGATCCGATACTTAGTTGGCGAATATACAAACATGCTTAAAGGTAATGGCTTTGTGGATTGGAATCCAATGTTAAAAATTTTCTAGTCTATAGGCTAAACACTATCTCTTTGATATTTTGGAAGAGGAAGAGCCATGAAGAAGACGTTGAGCAGCATTTATGATGATCTAAGAATCCCCTTCCACCTCCGGGGGAAAGAGATCATTATCTCAAGCTAGATTGAGACATTGAATAAGTCTCTCTAGCTTGACGAAGTTGTTGTTATCCCAACCAATGGATCCAAATAAAATTATCAAGGGTACCCCCTTAGAGCCAAAAAATTCTGCCAAACCCAGCTTCGCCTCAATTTCCTTTTGAGGCTCCATCAAATTTAATTTTGTAGATATCCTTACGAGGAGGCCTCCAATATCTTGGATATTAAGAAGGGGTGTTGAAAGAAGGAGAGACTACAGAGTTGCAAGGGATAGAGAGGTTCCAATTGGCTCATATGTGGTGTTCTAAGGGCATGGTTGGGAGACCCAAGTTCATCCATTGACACAAGACTAAGGTTTCCTTTATATTGTTGTATAAATTGGTCCAAAAAATATCATGAGGTGTTTCCCGATCTTTGAAGATAATTTTATTCCTCTCCTTCCATATTTTCCAGAGCAATAGCCCAAGGATGAGCAGCCAAAGTGAGTTGAGGAGATTACTGGTGAAGGGGGCCTTCAACCAATGACGGTTCATATTAGTGACATCAATGCGAATTCTATTGGTTTGACGACAAAGAGTGGCGACTCTGGCCCAAAAAGTGCTTGCAAAGGGGCATAGATCCAGTAGATGATCCACGGTTTCCGCCTGATTCTAACAGAAGGGGCGTCGTGAAGGGCCAATGAATCCTTTTTCCGTAATATTTTCCCAAGTTAAGATGCGGTGCTTGTTGAGGAGCTAGAGGAAGGTGGAGACTTTGGGCCAGATGCTGGTGTTCCATATTTTTGACCAAATTTTATCATATTCATTTGGATCGGATGGATGGAGAAGATGATAGTATTCCTTGGTAGTGAAGACTCCTTGGGAGCATGACCCCACATGAGAATATCTAGTCCATCGAGACATTGAATTTTCCTTTTTATAAGTTCCAACTAGATGTCCTCATGGGTTTCATCATGCCAATTTTCTCGCCATTGAGTAGTGCGAAGCCAATTACGAAATACCTGAGCATTCAGCAATGTCTAAAAGTGTTTTATTTGAATTTTCTCCCTATCTTGAAGAGTTTATTTCCACTGAGGTTTTTAAAAGAGTGTTGCAAGTCTAGGTTGTCACTGCCACAAGTTTTCCCAAAAGCGAGCTCAAGATCCTAAAAGAATTTCCTAGAAGCTGTGAGATTAGATGAGGAACTTGTGTTGATTGGATGCTTTTTAGACTTTTGGGCCTCTAATTTCCATATTGTAGAAAATAAGATCCTAATGAGGCTAATTTTCTGCGTATTTAGCTGCCTAGATCTGAGCCCAGGGAGTGAGGATTGGACACCCATTTCCACCAAATATGAGCTCCAGTGACGATGTTTCTTTTCTCAGGGTCCCTAAAACCCAATCCTCCATAATATTTGGGTGAGAAGACCTAAAACCATTTAATTAAGGCCCATTTCCTGTTGTCCTTGTTGCCACCCCATAGAAAGGTGTGTTCTAGATTACGAATGGATTTCATCACACATTTTGGAGCAGCCAACATTGAGAAAAGGTAGAGCAAAATGGGTTGGAGGACAGAATTGATTAACAAAAGACAACCGGGAATTTTGAGAGCACAGTGGGTCCAATAAGATAATCTTTCTTCTAATTTTTCCACAAGCTCCTTCCAAGAAGAATGCTTGATGACAGAGTCAATAAGTTGGGCTCCAAGGTATTTTTAAGGGAGCGTGTCAATGGTAAAACCTAAAATACGTGCAATGTTACGTTGAGTGATAGCAGGAGTATTGAATAAAAAGAGTTGCAATTTTTCGGCATTGATGGTGGTTCTGGAGGCTTCGGAGAAAAATTCGAGCAGAGAGTAACCAAATCCTTGAAACCATGATGAGTTAGCCAAATTGTTCAAAATAGAAGGGCTTGTTACTTGCTGTGCCAAGGCAGGACCATTTCAATTGGATGTGCCAGTGATCGGATCCCAAAGCTGGCAGAATGGTGGAGGCGAGACCACCCCCTAGATGGATAGAGTTGTCTCAGATGAGGAATATGTCAATGCACGAAGCTATTTGGTGAGATCCTTCTCGACAATTGTTCCAAGTATGAATTCCATTGGAAGTTTGGATATCGATGAGCTGGTTGATCTTAATGAACTCCCTGAATCCGTGGATGTCTGCTTAAAGCCTGGAGTGTCCTCCTTTTTTTCCTTTAAGCTGGTAACCATGTTGAAATCCCTCCCCAGAACCTAAAGTGAGTGGCTTCTAAGAGAGTGCATCCTCTCAATAGAGCCAAGGAGATCAATTTTTTGCATTGTTGGTTGGGGTAAATATACATTAGTGATATGGCCATGAATGTTGGTACCTAGAAGATGGAATGTGGCCTAAATGAAGTTGAGAGAAGCGTGAAGATTGTTTAGAATTATTTGGAGAGGGTTCCATGAATAGCTAGGCCTCCTCAGGTGCCAAGTGCATCTACAACGATAGTGTGGCAGTCATTCCATAATCTTGAGAAAATGGTGTTCAGGGTGGTAGTAGAACATTTGGTTTCTTGCATAAAGAAATGGTGGGATTTTCTTGGGCAATCTTTTTCTTGATTGGTCAATTCTTGGAGGGGTTGTTTAGCCCTCTGATATTCCATGAGATTAGTTTCATTGAGAACTATGAGGAATGGTAGTGTAAAACCTAGTTAGCTTGGGATATCTTCCTCATTCAACTAGCTGGCCCCCAAGGATGATGAGGCATTGAAAATCAGTACACCCACACGTTTTTCTGGATTCTTTCATGATTTTGTGGTATTTAGAAAGGTACCACCTTGAATTCCAAGAGTAGGCAGTTGTTGAGCTCTAGAGAGAACTTCCTCGAGACATTAGATTTTCTGAGTGGGAATCATGTGAAATTTTTTACTTTTTCATGTTGCTTCTAGACCTAGGATGTTGATATTTCCAAAATTGATGCTCTCAGGCTTCTCATCCATTGCGGAGGATTGCTCCAGCTCTACTTTTTTCCCTTTGTTTTCCTAGTTTTCAAGTGAGGTTTGAGGCGAGTTGATTCAGGAGGTAAGGGTGTTGATGGGTGGCGGGGAGATTACAAGGGATTGATTTCTTCTCGAAGGGTATTGGCTGCATTCAAGGGAGGCTCGGGAGGTGAAGAGGTAGGGGCATTCTGGGAGGGTTTACTAGCTAAACTTTCGAAGTTGTTGCTAGTCAAAGGTTGAGAGGCCTTTGGGGTAGATGGAGGTTTTATTGCATGTTATATGCGGCTTGTGATATTTGTGAAACCATCCAGATCTTGGGCATCCACGTAGAAGTTGAGTTTCCGTCTTTGATCGAGGGCGTAATCTCTTAAGAGATTCCCATTTTCGTGAGATTTTTGACATTGGAAAGGCGCATGTTCATAGTCAAATGTTTGAACCCATTCAAATTCATCATGGAGAAGACTTACCAAGTCAGTAACGGTGTTGGCTATGTGCATGTAAATGAAGATCCTAGCATAGGCAGTATATCTGTTGATCTTGGTTTCTTCTACGATTTTGATAAACTCTCCCAGATTCTTGCCAATTTCTTTGAGAGAGACATCATCCCAATAGTCCTGAGGGAGGGAGTACAGTCAGAACCAAACCGATGCCTCACTGAAGTCCTCTTTGTCAAGGTTGTATCTTTGCACCTAGTTTTTAAGTAAAAGTCCTACTGAGTTTAAGAAGTAGGGTCCCCCATCCATGATTCAATTCTTGTCCTCAATGCATGTGAAGATGATGTTGAAAAATCCTTTCGGCCCTAGTTGGAGAGTGATTTTTGCCTTTGGCTTCCACTTTGAAGTGATCAAGCCCAGAAGGGCTTTCTCGGTGGGCTAGAAGTCGATGAAATTAGCAATGAGCACGTGATCCTTCATGTATTAGATTCTGCCATTAATTCGCTGTGCTCATAAGTAGATCTTGGGCCTCTCCACTCCCTTTGGAATGCATGTTGATGAAGTTGCTTTCTTCTGAGCTATTTTATCCACTTGGGAGTATTTCAAAGGTTGAATCATCCTCTAGGCTTTGGATGCATGACCATACCATTTTGGGTAGTGGTGTCAGATCATGTTATCGCATTGGTTGCAAGTGATTGAGAAGGGGAGGGGTGAATCAGTATTTAGGGCTGAACAATTTTTCTTTTCTTTCTCTTAAAACCATATTTTATAGTACAACATCCAACATGTATGTCCAGATATCTTATTATGTCATTACTTAGAGCATTGCATCATTAAGCATGAACATAAATAACATAACAAACCATCAAACATAAACAACACATATGAACACCAGGATTTAAGGTGGAAACCCAATTCGGGAGAAAACCACCGCTGCTGTAATCTCAGTCTTCAATATTTATTATAGAGAAAACTTCTTACAATATATGTTGGTGCAGACTTATACCAGCACGCAGGCACCCACCTGCAGAAGACTACAACCTTCTCTCGTTTACCAGCCTCTCCTGGAAGGGAGCTACTACCCCCTGCTCTCGTTTACCAGCTACCACAGGAAGGGAGCTACAACCCCCTCTCTGAAGGCTTCGACCCTCAGCACCACTGTGGACCACGTTTCATCAATTTTCATACTGGATCCACCAGTTTCCATACGAAATACCTTGCCGGTCACCAGATTTATGTATTTTCTGTATATTCACACCAGTTCTTCATGATTTCATCCGTCATTCAAACCAGAGATTCATCATCGTCAGGTCATTATATTCATGGGTGCATCGTAGTGTCGGATTTATCAGTTAAGAACAGAGCTCGCCCATACAGATATTCTTTTGAGAAATTTTATTCACCACCCTTGCAATGCACACCCCACATTCTCTATTTTTCTTCTCCTTATATAGTTTTGCCTTTATTAAAACCATGAGTCAAAACCCACGAACCGCTAATGGTATTCCTCTTTCAGTATTCCTTTAGTTTATATCACGGGGTTTTTTGATCTCTTTTTAATTTTTATTTATCAATTTTAAAGAAATTGACAAATAAATATATTTATAATTTTTTTTTAAATTCCCAAGCCTTATGTCTAAGGTTTAACCCTTCGGACTTTATAGAAATATCTAACGCTTCCAAATTAATCTTACGATAAACCTTTGACCCCGGGCCCACATACATGGTCAACAGCCAATCCAATATGCCCATCATACCACAGTAAACATCACGCAAGTGCAACGTCTGATCACCGTTAGATTAGCAAGCTTCCAGATCAACGACGTATATACATATCGCTCGATCTCCGATGCCGAACGTTAACATGCGATGGTCCGCCGTACCTGTGTTAATCTTCGCACATCTTCAAAAAATGACGATCGTCCAATGACCCCTTCCTAGATCAACGACGCTCAACGATATCGCTGGGCGACCTGGGTCGAACTATAACGCGCGATGGCACATAGTGAAAAGCGATTTTGTAAAATCGTACAGGGACGCGTGTCGCCCGTTCTATGGAGTCGCTCCTCACCTCTTGAATACCACTTTCTCGTTGAAAGCGGTGCGATGAAAACCATAAACCGCCTTCACTGTTCCTCCTTCGTGGTTCCGCCCTTCGCTCAAGGTTCCGTTTATGATTCCAAAGGGTTAGTCTGGGTTTTGCGCTATAACTCTGGTCTATCTTTGGCAGGATTTCCAATAATCAACGAAAAAATGTAGTTCTCTTATGACGAGATTTTCTTACAAACCTTAACTCGTTACAATTCAATGTCATTATTCAATTATGCTATGATATATATAACATATCAACCTTCCATTTCGGATTTCTATCTTGTCACATTTCCGCTTCTACCTGTACATTCAAAAACATCATATCTCTACCACCAATAAGTTCTTCAATGGATACACTGAATGCCTCGAGAGCCCCTCATATATTCAACCAAGTAGTTCCATGACTGCAAATATCAAACTAAGCCAGTTCTTCATTACAAGAAGGTCTCATCCTGGAATTTGAACCCTACCACCATGATTCCTCAAAAAGGTTTCACTTTTAACTCCATACGCAGAGACTCATACAGAGGTTCAGGGGATTCCACACAAGAATTACATCAGTCAATACACATATAGTACACATATCCCTAACTCTGCAACAATGATTTCATTCCTCTCCAGGCACAGGTCATATATATTCTAGATTTACTCAACCATACTTAGCACAATTCCATAGTTCTTCATTAACATATACAAATCTTGGCCAGATATTCAATTTGTCCTTCAATCTATTACCTTGTCTCTTTTGCCTTATGGATAGTTTAGATGCTGCTTCTGTCTTTGCCAATTCCTTTTCTTGTTAATGACATTTCCAACAGCATGTTGTCCCCAAGTGGAGCCAACACTAGACTATGAACATACAATATTAAGTCAACATGAAGAAATGAGGCCATAAGGCGAGAAAAATAATAATTTAGGCGGTTAAGAGAAGGTCTGCACAACCCAAGTGGCAGATTCCCCATACACGTAGCTCGCAGCGGCTGCGCAACCCCTAAAGTAATGGCACAACTCATCAAATTGCACAGAACGCCAGCTTTGACAACTCTAAAACGAAAAATAAGTGGCGAAAATATCCCACCGGAGGGAGTGACATCAGCCACCCCATGGGCCAATCATGAGAGCTCTGGGGGGTAAGACAGTGATCCATCCTGGAGCTTTCGACTCGATGAAAGGTCATGGGGACCACTCGTCCTACAGAAAAACATGGAATGGTTCCAAGGTAAGGTAAGGTAAGATAAGTGGTCCATTTACGAATCTGGTACCTTTGGATCAGGCATATGGCCTCTCACCCGCCCGCTCGTTGTGAGCCAATCCTCTTGCACCACGTATCCTCCTGCTGATGTCCCCCTCATGTCAGCCCTCCAATTTTCAACCGAGATTTTCCCCTAAAAATACCATCTTCCTATCAAGTTTTCCCGGTCAACCATGTTTTCTTACCATTTACAGTATGTTTTTACCAAGTTGAGCACCTGAGTAAAAATTTAGAGTTTTTGTAGTTCCCTCCTCACATCACTCTCGTCGCCGCCTCAGGTATTTAGTCAAGTCCCTCTCTGTTTTCCTTTACTGTTTGTCAAAATTATGATAAAGAAGATAAAGAAAACTGCTCCGAAAACCCCACAGGCCTGAGAAGCTAGAACTGCCCCTAATCCCGAGCCACTCATGGACTCTGAAGCCCAGTTTTGTGATACCATCTATCCCTTCAATGTAGCTAATATGCCCACTAAGATTCTAGGTTAAAAATGGTGGGGTGAGGACTTGTTTAGGGTCATAGATTCAGTGCATTACTATCATATTTCCCCATCTGTCACCATCATTCCTAAACATTTAGTACCATACAAAAAAATTCTTACCTTATTCAAAATATAACTATAAATAACCATTTACTAACCTATACTCATAAACATAAGTTGTATGCATTTTAATCATAACTATATTTTTTCACTCGTAACCTTTGACTTCAGTGCTCAATATCAATATCATAGCTATCAAATATGTTTAACAATAATATAAAACATTATGTGAATATGATTGCCAATCAACCCTTGGGTTTCTATCTATGGATTCGGGATTTTCGAAATTATTTATTATAATAACACGCACAAAGGAATGTCTTTGATCCGTATATCTACAAATCCAATCTATTTAATTTGATTTATGCCAGTAGTAAGACTTGGGATATGCCTCGCTCCACTTGGCATTATAATAGCTCCTCCATGAATGATTTTTCAACTCCATTTAATTAGAAATAGTACTGGGTGTTACTACCTCAGTATAGCTGTGGGATATGCCTTGGATCCTTCATGAATTTCGAGATTTCTCTGATTTCGTCTGTGGGTTAACTGTGAGGTAAAATTGTTGTTCATTAGATTTTGGCGCTTTCATTTGGCTCGGCTTCACCCTCGAGCGCTCCGCCTCAAATCCCTTATCAGGTCTGCATTCCTTGAACATTTTCTCCGTCGCTCTTCTGTTTGGTTCAGTTGCTCGTTTACAATTTTTTTTGTTGAGCTACTGAATGTTAGGTTTATCAGAACTCTGTATCTTTAACCATTGTCAATCTACAGATAGCGCAGAATTCATACTTGATTCTGAGAGTTCGTTACTGCAAGGGATGGGTTTTAGTCTCAGTACAAGGGTAAATACTTCGTTTTCTAGTTTCATTTTGTCATTGCCTCTAAGGTTCGTATTATGAAACCCTCTTCTTTGATATTACAGAGATTAACCTCTGGTTTTCTTGCTTCCACAGTGCGGTCAAGACTCCCTTTCTCAGGTAATGCTTCTACATTTATTTTTATTGTGATTTCCCATCGTTTAATTCTTATTATTGTTGAATTGCTCATAGATTTAAGTCCCTCTACTAATTCGTGTTATTCTTGTTACAAGTCGGTATTGCCAAACCCTTGAGAAGTTAATCCCTTGTTGGTTTTCTATTTTCAACTTGGCCGCGGCTAATTTCTCCCTTCTTGGCATTCACAGGTACTCTGAGGTCTCAAGAGAGACTAAAATCTCATAGTTACAGTTACTCGTTGTAGTATTAGACTTAAATGTGAATAGATATAAATATTTATTGGGTTGAAGGGTTTATTGCCCGACCTAAGGTTTCCGATTTTTGTAACGATATTTGTTTTAATGAAGAAGCTTATTAGGGTTTTAAACTAAATATTATTATTATTATATACAATGGTTTTTCCTCTAACCCTTTTGCATGTCGTTTAAATGCTTAGCGGCTAAGCTCTAGCCTGCACGATACTTTAAGAGATGAAACTCTATTAATATTTATTTTGTATAAGCTTGCCTGTAATGGTACTTTAAACGACTTACTTATTCACATGTCTGGTTATCAGTTCTGCAATTTGTTTTATGGATAGGTTTTCTTATTGCACTTAAATATTCTTAGCTGCTATACAGTGATATTGTATTTTTTGTTTCCCTCTGTTAAATGTTTTGAAGAAACGATTTCTACAGCATAATGATAAGCTTCTAAGTTTATGTATATTTCATTCTCTTTCGAATGCAAGAGATATTCTGCTACGCAATACTGGTTATTATCTTTCATAATATTTATTCCATTCAAATGTTTTCTCTGTATTCGAAATTTCTGTTATGTACCCATTAGTTTTTAGACTATGGTGCCCAGACCACCGTTAACTAATGTCTGTGTTTAGATGGTTTTATGACTGCGAACGATGGAATCTTGGTTCGGGGTTCTCGCCCAGAACCGAGATCAATATTTCGTGAGGCTATTAAACCCTTATTAAGTATTCCAGTTCTATATTCACTAATATTCTCAGTAGCGTACTTCTAATGGGGGTTTATCTGTGCCTGTCACAAAGCAACTGACTGTATTCATACAAACATTGTAATAACAAGTATAACTCAGAGACTATTCTAATACTTTGATTTCGTATTTCTATTTTTCTATTATTAATAACAGTTAGCCTACTCAGCTTATCTTTCATTTTTTCTCATACCATATAGGAAATAGTGACAATAAGAAAATATTTAGTTACAATTATATCATTGTTCTATCCCATTGTAATACTAGATAAAAGTAGTGCCAAGAACAGGTTTCATTTTTTGTCTTTATGCATATATATACATATATGTACTTATACACCCTGTAATAAAATAAAACAATATTCTATAAATTTACATTACTGTTAACATCCTTTCATGCCAGTATTTAACCTACTTAAAATTGCACAGTAATACTTATCTGAATTATCTATATTCAAGATATGGTCGTCCCAACTATTCAAGGGAGGCTATTACATCCTCCACTTGCCCCCTGCTCTAGAATCTAGACAGTGCCACGGGTTAACAGTGGATTCTTCTGCTATGACCTCTAGATGGCCAATCCAGTCACACTCAGAACTTTTGGTTTTACAAGGGTTGCTGTAAGCTATTTTCAACTGGTCCCAACCAGCTCTAGAAAATACTCCCCCTTTACCAATTTCATAGAACCCCTACTCCTTTTGGATTCAACTTTATCCTCAGAGGAGTAGGTAACTGTTTTCCAGCTGTCCCCCAACCACCTCCTATTCTTGGAAACCTTTTTACCAACAGCTTAAAATATTTATTTTCATTAATTTGCTCCTCCTAATAACTCAATAAAAAAAAATTTAATAATAATTTATTTTATGAACAATAAAAATTTAAGTCTTTCTTGCCAAAAAATAAAATAAGCAAATTGTCTTTAACTAGTTAATACTAGTTAACTCTTAATGAGGCTGTCGCACCATCCATCCACCCTTTGCCTGAGTTTATAGCCTGGCTCGTTAACACCTACATCAAGCAAAAGGATATCTTTCTTTCTGTACAAGAGACTAAAATTTTTGACATCACTCCTCAGTTTATAAGGAAAGCCTTATGCTATCCCTCTTTGCATGGGTGTGTCGAATTCACCCAAGTCACCCTCTCATGCCATTTCTCAAGCCTTCCTATTGAAAAGAAAGGCCTTTTCTCGAGTTAATTACTACATCTCCCCCTTTTCTCATCAGCAAACCTCTAAAAATCAAAACCTTTTGAGCATACTACTCAAAACATTTTAAGCTTACTACCTAGCCTAATATCCTATTTGTTAAGTAACTCTAGTGAGAGAGCACTCTCTAAGCTAGAAAGGCACCTAAAGTGGTTTGTGGTTACCTCTAGAATTCCCATCTTCAACTTAGAGTAATCACATAATGCTAACATAATAAATATAAAATAAATAAATTAAAATATTCTTTAAAGTTATATTAAATATTTTACATAAGTGTTTTTTTACAAAAATAGTTTAAATGTTGAAATTAGTGATGAATTAATTTAACTCAGATTTTATGTTAAAAATAAAATAAAAACACAACTTATAATATCTTTTTTATTTAAATAAATAGATTCATTTCAAATATTTACATGAATAGTTGATAAAACATTATACATATAACTTATTAACGAATTAATATTATAAGTCACAAGTGTAACAAATGAAAAATTAAATATACTTTTAAAAATGTGTGAAGGAAACTTTAGGTCAATCTAACATTACTTTCTTAGCGAACTTCCAAATTAAAAAAAAAAAAAATGATAAATGTACTGCTTTATGTTATTTCATTTATTTAAAAAAATGCAAATAGAAACAAATGTTAACTATATATTTGAGATAATGTAAAACTTATAATTTTTTTTCCATTTTCTTAGTATTTTTTTCTAGATTTTAAATGGATTACGAGTTTAAGATTGATTTGATAATATTTTTAATTATATTTAATGTTTTAAAATATTTTTTCGCATATATTTATTTATAATTTTTTTCCCACTTTGTGTTGTAGTAATTCTTTGTAGATTTTAAATGGATTACAATTTTAAGATTGATTTGATAATATTTTTTAATTATATTTAATGATTTTAAAATATTTTTTCACATATATTTATTTCTAATAATGAGAAATTTTCTTTAATATATAATTATATTTATATATTATTAATAACAATTATAATTTTAGTTATTATAATTTAATTTCATTATATTTATAATAAAAATATTAAATAAAATAATTTATTTTTGATATAATAATGATTAAAAATAAATTAGACATAATAATGATTAAAAAGATTTGTAAATCTCAATACAGATGATAGTTGGAATATAAGTAGGTGTTGGATCCCTGCCCTAAATTCTTAATGGTCAATTTTATTTTTTTAAGAGAAAGGAGAACAATATGAATACCAATTTACATATAGTTAAATAAATAAATATAATATAATATAATATAATAAGTAATAAATAGTTAAATAATAAGGAATTAATAAAGAACAAAATAATAATAATAGTAATACTTAATTAACTAAATTAAATAAAATAAAAAATATTTATAAATATATCTTATTAAATAATTAAACTTTTAAATTAATTAAATATAGCTAGTCGTTATAATTTTATTTAATAATTAAGTAAATAATTAGATTAATTAAAATAGTTTAGCCATTTCTGCATCTATTTAAACTCAACCTTTCGATCTGATCTCTCACCTAGTCCTGATGATGAACCACTTCGAAACGCATAGACAATTTTCATTTGAATGTGATTATTACCAAAAAAATTCTACATAATTTTAAGATGGATCACAGAAGCCAAAATTCTATAAATAAATTACAGATATTTGCTAATGAATTTTTTCAACTTTGATAAAATAAATATGGTAAAATAAATATAGTAAGAAGTTTTGGAGTTAACTTTTTATTAGTAAAACCAAAGAAACTACTATGATTAGTTTCAAATTAGTATTTTTTTTTTTTTTTTTTATGAATCTCACAATGCCATATACATTATTTGAAATGTTCCTATAGAGAACAAACTTTTTTTCTAGAAGACATAGAGTTTAGGGTTAAGTGGCTTTTAACTGGAAACACTAAGGATATGGAAATCTATCAAGCTGAAATTTTAAAATAGGAGGGCCTACCCTCATCTCTCACATACACAAACTCTTCAATTTGCACTGAAGTAAGGCTTCCCCAAGCCTTCGACCATAACCTCATTGTACCTACCTTAAAAGTGGGAATAAAAATATTCTCTCTAATTATAGGACCATTATGATTAGTCATATTTTAGATAATCCATATGAAATTATTTTGGAAAATAAGATTAGCCTATGGATTGAAAGCCATGATAAAAGAGGTAAATTTCAATCTGGGTTTAGGAGATATCATTCAATTGTAGACCAGCTAGTTACACTAAGGATCATTACAAATGAGTGTATGGTAGTAAAATCAACCTCCCTTGTTAATTTTTGGACTTCAATAAATATTTTGACATTGTTCCGAAGACAAACCCTTGGAATAGGTTGGAAGAGATGAAGGTTTCCCTTGAGTTGAAGGTTGTTGTGACAAGGTTGTATGAGAATATTATTTCCAACTTTATGACCATTAAGGGTTGGTTGGAAGATATTAATTTCAAAATTTCATTATTGGTGCCTCTATATATTAAATAATTAATATTCTTTCATATGAAGAGGATATTTTGGAAATGAATCTTTAAAATTTTAGAAATAAACTAGTAATCCTCTAATATTCCTGTTCCAAGATGGGTATGAATGTTAATAATTAAAAATTAAAAGTCGTGAAAATTAAATTTAAAAATATCACATATGATACTTTCTTATATGACAACAACCTGGAGGTAGTTCCTTCATACAAATAACTTGGAATGAATATGCATGACAAGCTGAGCTAGAATTATAGCATTGAGAAAAGGGTTAAGTATTTTGTCACCATTATTCTTTTATATTGATGTCAAGTTTGGAGATATGGAATATTCTCATAGTTATGCAGGAAGATAGAAAAAATATAAAAGAAATTTATAACCTATAATATTAAGATTAAAGAAACTACACCCCATCTTATCCTCTTCATCAAAACAAGTTTGTCTTTTCATCATTTAAAGCATGGCTATGATTATGTATCTTAAGTATAATAATAGGTTAAACAACATGGAAGAATTGATGTTTCATAAAATTTCTTTCAACTCTAGGATTATATGGAGGTGATCAAACAAAATCTAGAGCGTCAAAATATCTCTCTATCTTGACTAGTATAAAGAAGAAAATAAGAATCACCAATAAGAGAATAATTTTTTAGAAGCTGCATAGTGAAATTTTCTGTTGGTTAATTTCCAAAACATCATGGGATGAAAAGAATATCACTTTTATGGTGTCAGGAAAATTGAAAATGAAAAAAATTTCTTTTAAATTATCTAACTGATACCTAAATTAGATCTAAATTTCAAAATTTTGATCATACTATCAATCTTACTCTTTATTTCAAAAAAAATATGAAATCTTGACACATTAATCTGAATGTTATTTTTTTTATTTTCTAAATTAGGCTAATTTCTACTAATATGTACCGAAATACAAAGTGAGCTTCAAGACAGGTGGTTGATGATGTAGCGAACCCCTGTTCGATTAGAATTGTTCAAAGAACAAAAAATTGGGCTGCCCTTCAAGGGGAAGCCAACCTTTAATGTGTCCAGGAGTAGCAAAGTTTGTAAGAAGAAACAAAAATAGGCATAAAACTAGAGATGAGGCTATGCAAACTGAGATATAAGAGAGCCAAGGAACGACATCTATCGATTTTGAGAATCATTGTCCACCGGATGTGGATTTTCCTCAGTCACGAAGCAGTTGTATTCAGTCAGGGTCTCTACCTCCTCCTTTGTGAGTTGTGGGTCAGGCTCCGGAGTCAAAGAGGAGACCATATTGGGCTTCTTGGCATTTGTTGTATGATCAATGTTATCTGTAGCTACCTCTTTTTTCCAAGTGCCATCCGAAGGGAACCTCTAATCGCCATCCGAGTCTTCCTCCGAGTTTTTGACAAGGAGACTAGTGAATTTTCAGGGTAGAGGAGATGGGGTGCGTGAGATTGTGGACTTTCAAAGCCTCTTTCTGCCAATGTCATGTTGCTTCTCTTCCAGGAGACAAAACAGAATTTGGGCAGAGAGTGCCGGGGAGGGAGAGATAGGGTCGAAAACCTTCAAGTCATCAAGGGAAACAAAGAGAGAAAGAGTGCACGCAGATGAACCAGGAGTCGGAGCATGGGAGGGGGAGCATCTACAACCTCAAAAATGGCTGCGCATTCAGTGAGGACACGACATAGTTTTAGCAGAGAGGAGAATCTATTGAGTAGAGGTCAAATGCACAAAGGGATCCGGACATTTAGCTAAGCAACAAGTGGAGGAGAAATAGCAGAGTAGATTCGTAGGAATGGAGAAATGAAAATTGATTTGGAAGTCGTTGGTTCCGTCTCTCATTAATGGTGAGTGAGAAGGATTTAAATTCGATGGAGGGGAGTGAATGTCGTGGAGTTCCGACATCCTCCCCTGTCAACCTTATTTAATTTCTTCACATGCCGGAGTGAATGTCCCTGCGTTTTGTCTAGCTAGGTGCCCCTGCGTCGATGAACTGGGTGGCCTCCTGTACAAGTCATGTAAGGTAACCACATCCCGGGGTTGAATATCTTTGAGGAACATATAATTACAAGTTGTGTGCAGAGATTCATTGGAGATGGAGTGGAATCTGCTGGAGAAGAGAGGAGAGTCTTATTCCACACCTTTGTTGGCTAAGAGATCCGATACTTAGTTGGCGAATATACAAACATGCTTAAAGGTAATGGCTTTGTGGATTGGAATCCAATGTTAAAAATTTTCTAGTCTATAGGCTAAACACTATCTCTTTGATATTTTGGAAGAGGAAGAGCCATGAAGAAGACGTTGAGCAGCATTTATGATGATCTAAGAATCCCCTTCCACCTCCGGGGGAAAGAGATCATTATCTCAAGCTAGATTGAGACATTGAATAAGTCTCTCTAGCTTGACGAAGTTGTTGTTATCCCAACCAATGGATCCAAATAAAATTATCAAGGGTACCCCCTTAGAGCCAAAAAATTCTGCCAAACCCAGCTTCGCCTCAATTTCCTTTTGAGGCTCCATCAAATTTAATTTTGTAGATATCCTTACGAGGAGGCCTCCAATATCTTGGATATTAAGAAGGGGTGTTGAAAGAAGGAGAGACTACAGAGTTGCAAGGGATAGAGAGGTTCCAATTGGCTCATATGTGGTGTTCTAAGGGCATGGTTGGGAGACCCAAGTTCATCCATTGACACAAGACTAAGGTTTCCTTTATATTGTTGTATAAATTGGTCCAAAAAATATCATGAGGTGTTTCCCGATCTTTGAAGATAATTTTATTCCTCTCCTTCCATATTTTCCAGAGCAATAGCCCAAGGATGAGCAGCCAAAGTGAGTTGAGGAGATTACTGGTGAAGGGGGCCTTCAACCAATGACGGTTCATATTAGTGACATCAATGCGAATTCTATTGGTTTGACGACAAAGAGTGGCGACTCTGGCCCAAAAAGTGCTTGCAAAGGGGCATAGATCCAGTAGATGATCCACGGTTTCCGCCTGATTCTAACAGAAGGGGCGTCGTGAAGGGCCAATGAATCCTTTTTCCGTAATATTTTCCCAAGTTAAGATGCGGTGCTTGTTGAGGAGCTAGAGGAAGGTGGAGACTTTGGGCCAGATGCTGGTGTTCCATATTTTTGACCAAATTTTATCATATTCATTTGGATCGGATGGATGGAGAAGATGATAGTATTCCTTGGTAGTGAAGACTCCTTGGGAGCATGACCCCACATGAGAATATCTAGTCCATCGAGACATTGAATTTTCCTTTTTATAAGTTCCAACTAGATGTCCTCATGGGTTTCATCATGCCAATTTTCTCGCCATTGAGTAGTGCGAAGCCAATTACGAAATACCTGAGCATTCAGCAATGTCTAAAAGTGTTTTATTTGAATTTTCTCCCTATCTTGAAGAGTTTATTTCCACTGAGGTTTTTAAAAGAGTGTTGCAAGTCTAGGTTGTCACTGCCACAAGTTTTCCCAAAAGCGAGCTCAAGATCCTAAAAGAATTTCCTAGAAGCTGTGAGATTAGATGAGGAACTTGTGTTGATTGGATGCTTTTTAGACTTTTGGGCCTCTAATTTCCATATTGTAGAAAATAAGATCCTAATGAGGCTAATTTTCTGCGTATTTAGCTGCCTAGATCTGAGCCCAGGGAGTGAGGATTGGACACCCATTTCCACCAAATATGAGCTCCAGTGACGATGTTTCTTTTCTCAGGGTCCCTAAAACCCAATCCTCCATAATATTTGGGTGAGAAGACCTAAAACCATTTAATTAAGGCCCATTTCCTGTTGTCCTTGTTGCCACCCCATAGAAAGGTGTGTTCTAGATTACGAATGGATTTCATCACACATTTTGGAGCAGCCAACATTGAGAAAAGGTAGAGCAAAATGGGTTGGAGGACAGAATTGATTAACAAAAGACAACCGGGAATTTTGAGAGCACAGTGGGTCCAATAAGATAATCTTTCTTCTAATTTTTCCACAAGCTCCTTCCAAGAAGAATGCTTGATGACAGAGTCAATAAGTTGGGCTCCAAGGTATTTTTAAGGGAGCGTGTCAATGGTAAAACCTAAAATACGTGCAATGTTACGTTGAGTGATAGCAGGAGTATTGAATAAAAAGAGTTGCAATTTTTCGGCATTGATGGTGGTTCTGGAGGCTTCGGAGAAAAATTCGAGCAGAGAGTAACCAAATCCTTGAAACCATGATGAGTTAGCCAAATTGTTCAAAATAGAAGGGCTTGTTACTTGCTGTGCCAAGGCAGGACCATTTCAATTGGATGTGCCAGTGATCGGATCCCAAAGCTGGCAGAATGGTGGAGGCGAGACCACCCCCTAGATGGATAGAGTTGTCTCAGATGAGGAATATGTCAATGCACGAAGCTATTTGGTGAGATCCTTCTCGACAATTGTTCCAAGTATGAATTCCATTGGAAGTTTGGATATCGATGAGCTGGTTGATCTTAATGAACTCCCTGAATCCGTGGATGTCTGCTTAAAGCCTGGAGTGTCCTCCTTTTTTTCCTTTAAGCTGGTAACCATGTTGAAATCCCTCCCCAGAACCTAAAGTGAGTGGCTTCTAAGAGAGTGCATCCTCTCAATAGAGCCAAGGAGATCAATTTTTTGCATTGTTGGTTGGGGTAAATATACATTAGTGATATGGCCATGAATGTTGGTACCTAGAAGATGGAATGTGGCCTAAATGAAGTTGAGAGAAGCGTGAAGATTGTTTAGAATTATTTGGAGAGGGTTCCATGAATAGCTAGGCCTCCTCAGGTGCCAAGTGCATCTACAACGATAGTGTGGCAGTCATTCCATAATCTTGAGAAAATGGTGTTCAGGGTGGTAGTAGAACATTTGGTTTCTTGCATAAAGAAATGGTGGGATTTTCTTGGGCAATCTTTTTCTTGATTGGTCAATTCTTGGAGGGGTTGTTTAGCCCTCTGATATTCCATGAGATTAGTTTCATTGAGAACTATGAGGAATGGTAGTGTAAAACCTAGTTAGCTTGGGATATCTTCCTCATTCAACTAGCTGGCCCCCAAGGATGATGAGGCATTGAAAATCAGTACACCCACACGTTTTTCTGGATTCTTTCATGATTTTGTGGTATTTAGAAAGGTACCACCTTGAATTCCAAGAGTAGGCAGTTGTTGAGCTCTAGAGAGAACTTCCTCGAGACATTAGATTTTCTGAGTGGGAATCATGTGAAATTTTTTACTTTTTCATGTTGCTTCTAGACCTAGGATGTTGATATTTCCAAAATTGATGCTCTCAGGCTTCTCATCCATTGCGGAGGATTGCTCCAGCTCTACTTTTTTCCCTTTGTTTTCCTAGTTTTCAAGTGAGGTTTGAGGCGAGTTGATTCAGGAGGTAAGGGTGTTGATGGGTGGCGGGGAGATTACAAGGGATTGATTTCTTCTCGAAGGGTATTGGCTGCATTCAAGGGAGGCTCGGGAGGTGAAGAGGTAGGGGCATTCTGGGAGGGTTTACTAGCTAAACTTTCGAAGTTGTTGCTAGTCAAAGGTTGAGAGGCCTTTGGGGTAGATGGAGGTTTTATTGCATGTTATATGCGGCTTGTGATATTTGTGAAACCATCCAGATCTTGGGCATCCACGTAGAAGTTGAGTTTCCGTCTTTGATCGAGGGCGTAATCTCTTAAGAGATTCCCATTTTCGTGAGATTTTTGACATTGGAAAGGCGCATGTTCATAGTCAAATGTTTGAACCCATTCAAATTCATCATGGAGAAGACTTACCAAGTCAGTAACGGTGTTGGCTATGTGCATGTAAATGAAGATCCTAGCATAGGCAGTATATCTGTTGATCTTGGTTTCTTCTACGATTTTGATAAACTCTCCCAGATTCTTGCCAATTTCTTTGAGAGAGACATCATCCCAATAGTCCTGAGGGAGGGAGTACAGTCAGAACCAAACCGATGCCTCACTGAAGTCCTCTTTGTCAAGGTTGTATCTTTGCACCTAGTTTTTAAGTAAAAGTCCTACTGAGTTTAAGAAGTAGGGTCCCCCATCCATGATTCAATTCTTGTCCTCAATGCATGTGAAGATGATGTTGAAAAATCCTTTCGGCCCTAGTTGGAGAGTGATTTTTGCCTTTGGCTTCCACTTTGAAGTGATCAAGCCCAGAAGGGCTTTCTCGGTGGGCTAGAAGTCGATGAAATTAGCAATGAGCACGTGATCCTTCATGTATTAGATTCTGCCATTAATTCGCTGTGCTCATAAGTAGATCTTGGGCCTCTCCACTCCCTTTGGAATGCATGTTGATGAAGTTGCTTTCTTCTGAGCTATTTTATCCACTTGGGAGTATTTCAAAGGTTGAATCATCCTCTAGGCTTTGGATGCATGACCATACCATTTTGGGTAGTGGTGTCAGATCATGTTATCGCATTGGTTGCAAGTGATTGAGAAGGGGAGGGGAACCACTGTTCCCTCATCGAGAGCCTCCATACCAGAAAACCCAACCAACTTGAAATACAAGAAGCCTCACAGAAGGAGCAGCATGGGAGGAGCTATGGGCGACCTCTGGCCCTAGGTATGGTGAAAACCCTAGATCTCCATGGATATCGTACGCTGCTTCCTCAAAATCTTAATACTACTCTCAATGCTATTTAAATGTAAAAACAAAATTTTAAATAATATGAATAAAATTTTAAAAATAAGAAATCAGCGATCTTTTTAGAATCTCCTTATTCAAATTTAATGAACATGATCATTACTTTATTATTATCATTTATTAAACATTTATGAAAATATATTTCTTAATTAAAATGATGATGAACCTTTTGGTTAATATATTTTCATTTTTACATGCCTACTAAAACATTATCTTAACCTAAAGAAAATTTTAATTACATGTAACATATCATTTTAAATTATTTTTTAGTATCATAAACCTTAAAATATAATTTTCAATTTTAATGAATATGACCACTACTTTATTATTATTAAGTGAAAGAGGGACTACTCCTATTGAAGAAATTGCTATGGTGCCATTCATAAGACATTTTAAAAAATGAGCAAATGGAGGATCGAAGATGACTTGAGGATGTCTTTAATGACATATTGTGCAAAAGAAAGAAGACTTGGATGCAACAAAATAACAAATTCTTTAGTAAATGGTGTATTTTCTTGAACATGTGTCCCATAAACAGTAAACAGATAAAATCTTTTGTTATGGATAAGTTCCACAAGTGTACTTCCGATAAGGAGGTAGGGAGAAAGAAAAAGTACTATATTGAAGCGTTTAATCCCATTCATAATCATCAACAAAAAGCGTACATAGAGGGAAATATTTCTTGGAGAGCCAAAATTATTATTGCCCACTTAATGACTAATTCTCATCATCAGGCCAAAAGAAGGGTGAGAGGAAAGAGTATGTATTTTTTGTTCTTTATTAAAAGTGGAAACAGAAAAAAAAAAATACATTTTAGAATGAAATGCCTTCAAAAACAACAGGGAAATATTCTGGCAACTAGCCCTTGGGATAATCTATTCAGGGAAAGATTTGTCTAGAAGTTGAGAGGGTTTATTGTGAGGCTTCACATGAAAAAGACATAAATGAAGAAGCAATTTTTCTCATATCATAACTTTAGCTTTATGGACGTTCGAGTATTTATTTATTTCTTTCTTTCTAAAACATTTATGAAAATATTTCTCTTAATTAAAATGTTGATCAACCTTTTAATTGATATCTTTCCATGTTTACATGCCTACTAAAAAGTCATATTAACTCGAAGAGTATTTGAATTACATGTAACATATCATTCTAAACTATTTTTAGTCCCATAAATATTAAAATATCATTTTTAATTTTAATGAATTATTATTTATAAATATTTATGAATTTGTTTTCTTAATTAAAATGTTAATCAATTTTTATGTATATATTTTTATATTTATATATCTAAAATAAGTTATATTATATATAACATATCATTCTAAACATAACTTAAAAAACATTTTAATTATATATAACATATCATCCTAAAATATTTTTAGTTTTATAAACGTCCAGTGTTCAAAATTGAACACGTCACAGCCCATCCAGGGGCCTCTAGCACGCCATAGAAGTGCTAATAGCAAATTTCCCGTAAAAAAAAAATAAATTTTGATATCTGCCAATTTTTTAAAAAATGTAAATAATATTTTAAAATTACCTCCAAAGGGCTGCAGACCTTTTTGAAAATTCCTGGATCTGATTTCAGCATTTACATTTGGTGGTAAACATCTGATTTCAGCATTTATATTTGGCAGTAAACAACTACGTAAAGAATTAAATTAAAGTTCAATGAAGTTTTTTTAGACTTTACCAAGCGTTGGCACCTTTGCTGAAAGTCGAGGGTGAATTCTTCAATCCTCCTCGATTTGATTGCTGCCATTGATCAAATCTCATCGACGGCTCTCAAGAAACCGATCGGGGTACAACAGATCGAGATCTTTGAGCCGTTGATGAGAGGCATTAGGATTGAAGAAGCAAGATGTGAGTGGGGGAGAGTCTCTAGATATATATATTCTCTTCTCGCATTTCTTCCATTCATCGATATTCTCCATTATATCATTGCAATTAAAAGCAGCGGCAAGTGGCGAGAATATTTCTGGGTGTGGAAAGGGAGGGAAGGGTTTGGGGAAGGGAGGTGCCAAGAGGCACAGGAAAGTTCTCAAGGATAACATTTAGGGCATCGCCAAGTTTTCCATTAGGCTTCTCGCCAGGAGAGGAGGCATCAAGCGTATCAACGGTTTCATCTATGAAGAGACTAGAGGTGTTTTGAAGATCTTCTTGGAGAATGTGATTAGAGATGTTGTGACATGCACAAAGCATGTCAAGAGGAAGAGTGTGACAGCCATGGATGTTGTTTACACCTTAAAAAATCAGGGCTAAATCCTTTACGGTTTCGAAGGCTGAGAAGTCTCATTCTAATTATTGTTCATTCATTTCTCATTGGCATTTATGTTGTCTCTAGACACTACCTTCGTATCTATGGGAAATTTTGAGCCTATCAAGTGCTGAATGCATTGTTTTAGTTCAAGCATGTAGGAATTTATTCAGTGTGTGAAGAGAGGGGTTGCCTATGTGGTCACTGAATTGCCCTATTTTGAATTCTCTTTCCCATAATTTGGTGAAAAAAAGAATGATTCAATTTGAATACTCTATTATTCAGATGGTGCAATCGTGATAACCTGGACCAAATCGCAAGGTAGATTGTGCAATTGCGATAATCTGGATAGATTCAAAAAATCAATAATTAGGGTAAGTGGGCAGTTTTTAATAGTGGCTTTATTATCATTTTTAATTTACAAATTATATCAAAATACTACAGGAAAAGATTTGGAAGTGGGGTGTAGTTAGTGATTTCATTACAGTGTCAACTTTGGTGTTTTCTCACGGGTTAAGTCAAACTGCCTCAACTTCTATCTTTTTTTGGCCAGAATTTTACAGAAATTTTTTAGATGTAAATTACAACTAGATAATTACAGATAATTACATTTTATTGCAATTCTTATAATCTGAATCTATTTAAATTAAATGAACTCAAATATTTATATGTAGGTGTAAAAGGCTTGTGGAGAAATACTCGTGAAGATGTTGAATTTTATAGAGGAAAAATATTGTCAAAAAAATCTTGAAATATTTTCATTTAAGGTATTTTTCAGTTATTCCACACTTAACTTTACTATGAGATCCTTTAAAGAATCTGTGATATATTTATAAATGAAAAGTAAAATATTTGTTATGGAGTCTTAAATAAAAAAAAAGTTTTAGTAACACTAGTTTAATAGATTTATTTGTTTAAACCACTTTTCCTTCCACTAACCATTTTAGCTTGAACCACATCTTAAATTTCTTTATTGTACTTTAAATCAAATTCTAAATAGAATTTCCTTATCTTTTGATTGTGTTTCACGAAGCTTGCCACTTAATGGATGACTTCATTAATTGTTGGTGAGTTTTCAAGCTAGTACACCTTTTTTTTTAGTTCAATATTATACTAACAAAATCATACCATCCACTGTAAACACTTTTAAAAACAAAAATTATTTCATAGGAATAAATTTGATTGAAAATGAAATATAGAGATAATATAATTTTGTCAATTGAAGTGTATCTTTTTTTAAAGCTTCACATTGTGGAAGTGCCACATGAATATATGCCCTCCTAATTGAAATTAAGACAAACCCTTCAAATTTGATCATTGTAAACGTCATTCATTCATATATCTTTTTTCATCCTTAAAAAACAATAAAAATAAAATAAAATCTTGAAATTTTTTTCTAAAAAACTTGAAATCACGTGCTTTTAGTAAATAAGGAAATAATTCATTTCTTTCGGTGCCCGTAAAGTAAGGTATTTCGTGCTTTATAACAATTGCTATCAGGGATCTGGAAAAAATTCAATACTTGATATCGCTGAAGGCTTTCTCTCTGTATTGGTATTCTTCTCATATAGTTATCTTATATAATTTTTAGATGGCGTTAATAGCTTGATGGTATTTTTTTTATTTAGATGGCAATTGCATTTTTTTTAAATTTATGTGGGGTTAATATGTTGATTGTATTTTTTTTTTAAATGATGATACTGTAAATCAGATTATTTTTGCTAATCGTCAGTCCGTTGGATGTGCAGGTCATATCAGTTATGTGGGCAATAGATTGGAAAAGGCCTTGCTAAAACAGATTCTATTAATACAAAATCGGTTGTATTTTTTTTTGTCTGATTTTTTTCCCTTTTTTCTTTTTGTGCTTTTTCTAAAATTAATAGAAATTTTAATATCTTGTTTTTTCCTTTTCGTGTTTTTCCTAAAATACCTCTTGGTTTCCGTACACAGACAAAAGCGGATATTAAATTCCGTTGAAAGCGGATGTTAAACTCCTGTAATATCTTTGTGCAAGTTAAATTCCGGTGATTTAAATTTAAGCCGTACACAGACAAAAGCGGATATCAAATTCTGGTGAAGGCGGATATTAAATTCCTGTAATATCTCTGTGAATGTTAAATTCCAGTGAAAGCGGATATTAAATTCCTGTAATATCTTTGTGAAAGTGAAATTCAGGTGATTTCAAATTTTGTGGACAAATGGTTGTTCGAATGGAACGCCACTTCCTATGTAACGTCAGGAAAGCAAGAAACGTAACCGTTTGAAAGGAAGAAGATAAAAGACATCGTCGGAGGAGCTAACACACTTCAAATTTCATCTTCTTATCTGCTCTGCTTGGCATCTTCTGATTTCTTGTTTTTTGGGTTGATATGTGTTTGCTCCCTTGCATGGCCATGCATCCTATTTTTGAGAGTCCGTTTTCTTTACTGAATTTTTAGTTTTTTTTGGATTGCAATGGTTGTTTTTGGATTTTTCTTTTTCCTTTTTTATGATTTTACAGTGTGTTAACAACTTTTGCCCGACTTCACTTAGTTGCGGGAGGCAGACCAGAGATAGATAGGTGAAAATGTAACAGCTGATTTTTGGATTTCTATTAGGTTACCCATTGAAGTGGATGGGCAGGTATGCTTTTGTTTAATCAGTGCAGATTGTTTTTGAAGTGGCCTATTAGATAATGGCTACTCATAGTCTTGGTCAATGATTCTTATTTTGTCACTGATGTCTAAATCTATCTATTTCATTCTGTGGTAGGCGGTGTTTCTTTTCTCAAACTTTCCAAGGCACGGAGGGAAATGAGATGACAAGCCGGAAAATGAAAAATAAGTACTCAGATTCTTCGGTTGGCCCTGGAATCAGGTAGTGCACGTTTTAATAGTTTTCCATATACAAATTATGTCATTATGAGATTCTCATAGCCTTTGCATTTGCAAATTCTGTCATGTTCTCTTCTCTGTTTGCATATATTCTTTCAATGTATGCAGGTACACATTCCGATTATGTCACTTCACTTTAGGTAAATTCTGCTAACCATGCTCTTAATTTACTTATTGAGAGTTTTATATCAAAATTTAACTTTAATATGGAGATGATTATGTAGCTCTGAGTTGTATTAACATTGAATTTTATATTTTCCTTACATCTAGGTTAATATTAGGTTTTTTTTTTCATTTTTTTCCCTTGGCGTTCGTCTTTGCCTAGGCTATTTTAATTTGGCGCAGGATTTACAACGGCAGATAGATTTTGATTTCTTCCAAGCTAAACCTCTGGAGGGGAGGAGTAGGTATTCTTTAGCCTGGTAGATAATAGCCTGCATATAGCCTTAAGAATTTCTTGATGGTCCTATTTTCATTGTAGAGGTTCAACCCTCATTATTTATTGATTTATATATTTTTAAAATTTAAAATAAAATTGTGTGCAAGGAAATCTTAAGGGTGTTAATCTCATTTTCCTTCATTTCCTTTGACAGTTGCTTACTTATCGGTTTTGGGCATTGTTCATGATTTGCAAACATTGTTCATGAGATGCAATATGCTCCGCTCCACAACAGGTAAAGAGGGTTTGCCATTGGCAAGAAGAGGAGACCGGAGGCGTCGGTTCTCTAGTTTTCAAGTTAAGAGCCCAAGGAACGTTATCTATAATTTTATCTCTAATTAGAATGACCGCATTTATATATAATTAGAAAAGTGTTTGTGCTTTGCAGTGTTGAATACGTTTTATATTACCAATTTGTTAGAAAAGACCAAGAAAGAAGAGAGACTCAGAAAGACCACTGACAAGGACTGCGAACAGTTCGTAAACTGCTGATGTACTTAGTACTACATTGATATTAAAATTGACATGCACTGCCATAATACAACTAGAATTATCTCATACTGGTATTTGCTTTATTTATATTTCATTGCTGCTAAAGAACTAGATGAATCTCCGGCGTCTCTTTTGAGGTTTGGCTTTTTCTACCATGCTACTCGAATTCGAGATCCTCTGATATTTTTTTTCCTGGTTATGATACATGATGTGATACATTATACATCATGTAGTTGATCTAAATAAAAAGGCAATATAAGATAAGAGGAGTCGCTTTGCAATCAATTGATCTTTTTATGTATACTAATGGATGATTTGATACTCTAGTTAACAAAATCAAAAGGATACTGCGCATGCAGATCATGGATTGCACACATGACTTCTGGAGCTATAGTGGTTGGGTAGGGCTCTGTGAAATTGACCGTTCCGGAGAGAAATTTGCAAAAGGGTTTTCTTTATTTGTAGATTATGTCAATATATGTAGGTACACATTATGATTATGTCGCTCCATTTTGGCAAATGGCTAACCATGTTCTTAATTTACTCATTGACAGTTTAATATTAAAATTTAACTTTGATGATTATGTAGCTGTGAGCTGTATTAACATTACATTTTATTTGTTCCTTACATCAGGGTTAATATTCATATTTTGCTCCGTGTTTGTCTTTGCCTTAAGTTTGTTTGGATTTCTAAGAAGTTAACCACTCGAGGGAAGGAGTAGGTATGTTTTAGCCTGGTATATAATAGCATGCGGATAGTATTAAGAATTATTTCATGGTCCTATTTGCAGGAGAGGTCAACCCCCTTTATTTATTGATTTACTTAATTTTAAATTTCAAAAAAATTGCATGCAAGGAAATCTCGGGCGTGTAAATCTCATTTTCTTAAAGGTTTTGGTGTTGTCCATGATTTCAAATGTGCTCTGCTCTGCAACAGGTAAAGAGAGTTTTCCATTGGCGGGCCGCGGAAGATGAGACCAGAGGCGTCGGTTCTTTAGTTTTCTTTTTTAGCGTAAAAGCCTGAGGTATGGATTATGTATCATTTATGTCTAATTAGAATGGCTGCATTTACATATACTTATAGAAAATTGTTTGCACTTTGATGTATTGAAGGTTTTTTATATGTCTCTAATTTGTCCGAAAATGACAGCAAAAAGACTTCCCTTTAGAATCCTACTTTTCTACGAATTATTGTTTAGCTTCACAATTACTTGATATCTCAGTTCTATCTCAGAGCAGTATGGTTGGAGTCTTGTTCCTCTGTTTTATGTATAGCCCTTGGCATCACAATCATGTACAACATCACAGTCTAGCAATATGTCTTAGACCTAGGTCAGGTTATTTTTACATATGTAATATTACTTGATCACGTGCTTATTCCGAATTTGATGCTAAAATCTTGTCCATAAAATCTTTTCTCTCAAAACTACGATCAGAATTGTCTCCTACTAATGCCTCTTTTCTTTATATTTCATTGATGGTAAAGAACTAGATTAATTAACCCATCATAAGTTATAACTCAAAGGAATAGATGAATTTAGGATTAGAGTAATCGATAGATGTCGTTTGGGGTTTGGCCTTTTCTCCCATGCAACTCAAATTCAGATTATTTTCCTTGTTCTGAGTGTGACATTACTTAGCTCATCTACATAAAAAGGAAATAGGAAATAGAATATTAGAGAAGGGACTTTGCAATCAATTGGTCTTGTTATATATATACCTATGGATTATGGATGACTTAATGACTCTAGTGAACGAGATAAGAAGGATATTATGCATGGAGATCATGGACTGCACTTTCTTCCGTAGCTGTTGTGGGTGGATAGGAAATAAATCTTCAATCTGCAAACTATATTATTGATAAAATAGATTACACACATTTATACAAGAATTAGTCTCAAGATAGGAAATCTATCTTGGACGTACAATAAGTTGGTTGAGGGAATATCTCAACCTCACACCAAATAAGGAAACTAGTTTTAGCTAATCTAGGAAATAGGAACAGACTCTATTCATAGAGAGTCACAATTGGACAAGTAGTAATTACACATTCTAACACACCCCCTTAATGACTACTTGTCTCGATATCACTTCGCAAAATCTAGTGGTGATCAAACATAACAAAGAATATGTCGACGTCCATATAAAGGAGCAACCATCCACCAGAATGCATGGGTACCAACCGCTGCAACCGCTGGTCTCGTAGGATGTCCTTCGTATACATGGTTCCCATAACCTTCTCGTACATGGTTCTGTCAACCATTATCACTGCATACATGTACCTGTATCCACATATCCCCCTCCAACGTGGGTTTTATCGGATGACCCGTAACCATGCTCTTCCTTCATCGGGGTTTTACCGGATGACCCGTAACCATGCTCTTCTTTCATCGGGGTTTTATCGGATGACCCGTAACCATGCTCTTCTTTCATCGGGGTTTTATCGGATGACCCGTAACCATGCTTTTCCTTCAGTGGTTTTTCGCTGACCACAAACTGACACTGCAAAATGGTTTTTGGCTGACCATTAACCTGTAGTTACAAAGTGGTTTTGAGATGACCACGAACTTTTACAGGGATACACATGCCTTTATAAGGCTTACATACTCCATATCTTGGAATTACCAGGTACATAAAATGACCACTACAAAACCATCCTAGACTTGCTTACCATGCAACTGAGTGACTCATCATACAATCATGCTATTGAATCTATTCCACGAAACTCATAAAAAAATTCACACAAACTAGATTGATCTCCATCATAGTAATTGTTGCTCCTTCATTACCTCATTTATTTTTGGCATCTTTAGTGTCATTGTAATTTATATTGGATTTTCATATTCATACAAGTGTGATTTGCTAGAGTAGCCAATTCTAACATCATCACCACCCATTGAGTTGGCTAAACTCAATAATTTTGTTTATGAATAATCCAAAAAATACTTACCATACATTTGTAATATTGAAATGCCGATGAGGAAAACAACGCACAACCTTCAATGCAACATGGGAACTCATTCTCAGATTCCGGATTCAAAAGATGAAACACGCGGTCTCTTTGACCTCCTTGTTCTCAAACTTCCTTCTAATCAATCGTTTCACATCAAAAAATAACTGTCCTATCGGGCAACACAAGAAGGTGTAATCCTGATTCCTTGGTCATTTGCTATGATTTCAACATGACCATTTTTATACACACCCACACATGAGTATGTAGTTCCGAGATCAATTCCAATCACAGTTCCTAACTTTGCCGCTTCTTTTGCAGCAATAACAGAGCTAGCAAGAAAACCTGCAAATTTTCAAATTTTGACATTACAAAAAAAAATATTTCTCTGTGCATTTCCATTTGGGCTATTGAATATTGCAATAGCTGCAATCTCACCCTGCGCTGGTCATCTGTTCGTGCCAAGCGCATGGAGAATGTAAGAATAGCTGCAATCTCACCCTGCTATTCAAAAATTCCAACCGAATTTATAACAGAAACGCCGCAAAAAATTCCCATCATTGTTGCCGCTAAGTTCTGCGAAGTTGGCATGGAAACTATTGGCAAGTTGCTGTATGCCTTTTATCACATTTGAACGCAAGGACGCAGAAGTCAATAGGCGATTCACAGTACAAATACCTCGTGGATGAAAGCAAACAGACACTTCTTAGGTGTATTATCTCAAATAAAAAAAAAGTTGAAACCGAGAAGAAAAACTTCTTCCAAATAATCTATCGCTCAGAAAATCATTTCATCCAGAAAATCTGCGCAAAATATTGTATAGCTCAGGCCTTGCTTTCATCCAATCTGCAAACAACATAGAACTGTGCGATCCGTGTGGATAAACACAACAAAGCAAATAAGAAAATAGTAGCGCTCCAAGTGTTCAACAAAAAAAAAAATGAAAGAGCTGATTCCTTTTTCTTTTCATCTGGTTGCCGTTGAATACTATTTCGATAAGCTGAAATAGCTTCTCGCAAGTTATGCATCGCAGAACATTTATCTATAACTTTATCAACTTGTCTTTTTCCTTCAACACCACCCAATAACACTCGAATAAGGCTCCGTATAACTGTATATTAACCTCTTCGCAGTGCTTCTTCAGAATCTGGAATGTCCAACCAAACCAATCGAAAAAAAAAAATGAAATATATATATTCTTGTTTCCCTCAGCCCAGGAGGGCCCAGGTCTACCCTTAGCTCTGATACCAAAATAAAGCTTCAATCTGCAAACTATATTATTGATAAAATAGATTACACACATTTATACAAGAATTAGTCTCAAGATAGGAAATCTATCTTGGACGTACAATAAGTTGGTTGAGGGAATATCTCAACCTCACACCAAATAAGGAAACTAGTTTTAGCTAACCTAGGAAATAGGAACAGACTCTATTCATAGAGAGTCACAACTGGACAAGTAGTAATTACACATTCTAACAATAGGGCTACCCGTGCTGGGAGCGCTCGAAGAAAAGTTTTCTGTATTGAATAGTTGTTTATTCTTGAATTGCACAACATTAATGAATGAAGACGGAATAATGCTGACTTCGTTAACCTTTAACCTATCCACATTAAGCAAGATGGGATCAAAATGCGGGCAAGCTAGGCATCGTGTAAAATTAAAGTCAGTTTGTTCTGCCAGCTGCCTCATTGAACCAGCACTTTAGTTTTTGTAAAACAAATCTCAGTTTGTCATTTCTGCGTGTAATTTTCATTGATATACATAACTTGTCTCTAGACTGATACCGTGGGTGACTTAAATTCTTCGTTTCTGTATTCATTCTAAATGCACCAGCTACTTGTGTGGTATGAAATTGGTGGAGCCCTCATACAGTACATTGAAGGATGTCTTTCGAATTATGATTAAGAAGGGTGATCATAATCATGTAGATGATTAGATGGTGTAGGGCTTTATTTTGGTGATAAATTCAAGTTAGGATTCAAGTTTAAGTATGTATGATATATGGATAAAAATTAGAACAGTGAAGTTTAGTGGATTATTACTTGAAAATATTAGGTGAAGTGGATTAATAATTAAGTAACGGTTATTAGTTATTAAAAGTGTAGATAAAATCTCATAAATTCTATAATGAAATTGTATGCTGATCAATTCCTAAAGTATTATAAGATAAAAGACATCATTGAATTTGTAATGTCAAGAGAATTGAAAAAAAAATACGTTCTTTTAAATTATCTAACTGATACTTAAATTAAATTAGATTTAAATTTCAAATACTTTCTTTTAAATTATCTAACTTATACTTAAACTAAATTAAATTTAAATTTCAAATTTTTCTTTTAATTATCTAACTAATACCTAAATTAAATTAAATCCAAATTTCAAATACTTAACATACTATCAATGTAATCCTTTAACTCCTCTTGACACATTTCACAAAATTTAAAATATTTTTTAAGCATATAAATAAGATTTTAAAAATAAAAAGCTTGTATATTTTAAAATCCCCATATTCGCCATTTCCTAAAATACCTCCGTGTTTTCCGTACACAGACAAAAGCAGACACACCCGAAGGCGGATATCAAATTCCGGTGAAAGCAGAAATTAAATATCGGTAATATTAAATTGTGGAAGTTAAATTCCGGTGATTTCGAATTTTGTAGAGGAATGGTTATTTCAATGGAATGCCAACATCCCCTCCAACTTACGAAAAGCAAAAAACATAACCGTTTGAAAGAAAGAGGATATAATACATTCTAAGGGCCAACATATTCTAAATTTCATCTTTTTCTCTGCTCTGCTCTTGGTCTTTTGGTTTCTTGATATGTGTTTGCTCCAATGCATGGCCATGCATCTTATTTTTTACAGCCCATTTTCTTTATTGAAATTTTAGTTTTGTTTGGATTAGAATGGTTGCTTCTAATTTTTCTTTTATAATTTTACAGTGTGCTTGCAATGTTTCTCTGATTTTATTTTGTTGCTGGATGCAGAGTAGAAATAGATCAGTAAAGATGAAACCAGTGATCTTGGATTTATATTAGGCTACTCATTTGAAGTGGTTTGGCAGGTATGTTTTTTTCTTTTGTTTTACTTTTTGATAAGTTTTTCAGATTATTTTACTAATAAGCAGGTATGTTTTTGTTCTATTGTTTTACTTTTTAATAAGTTATTCAGATTATTTTACTAATAACTATGTCCAAAACTGGAAGTGACTTGTTAGATAATTGTTACGCATAGGGCTCAATAATTGTTTGGTAATTCTTGCTCAATGATTTTTATTTTTTCACTGGTATCTAAATCTATCTATTTCAATCTATTTTAGGATTAGAGTGACCCATAAGTCGTTTGGGGTTTGGCCTTTCTTCCACGCAGCTAGAATTCGAGATTCTCTGAGTTTATTTTCCCTGTTTTAAATACATTATTTATCTGATCTAAATAAAAAGGCAATAAGGCAATTTGCAATGGATTGATATTATTATATATATCTATGGATAACTTGATAACTCTATGATACTATGCATTGAGATCATGGATTGCACTTCCGTTCGTAGCCTTTGTCGGTGGATAGGGCTTTGGGAAGTCTCCAGTTCTGGTTTTTTTTTAATTGAATAGCCTCTTGTTCTTCAATTTTCACAAGGTTGTTTAACGAAGACGGGATTACGCCCAGTTCTTTAACCCACCCATGTTTTTAGGAGAGTCCAAACTGAAGGAACAAAATGAAGGCAAATTAACAAAACTACACGGCCAAGAACACCAGCAAACGTGAGACAAAGCTCACATAATTCAATGAATTTAATCGCTCAAGTACATCACACTTAAATAAGAAACTCACTCACCTAATCTTCCTGAAGAAGAGGAAACAACCCTGAATAGATGGAACTGATTTCTAAATGCACACTCCCGTACAACAAACAAAAACTAAATCTATTTCTAGATTATTCTCACATCCTCCCTTAATGGAGAAATGGATTTTCTACAATACCTAACTGACTTCTAAAAACTTCAAATTTGATTTTACCAAGGGGCTTAGTAAATATATCAGCCACATTATCCTTGGTGTTACAAAATATCAATTCAATTTCATTCGACTCAATTTTTTCACGTACAAAGTGGTACTGTAACTCAACGTGTTTTGTTCTAGCATGGTAAACTGGATTATGTGCTAATTTGATAGCACGCTGATTATCACAATTGATACATGTTGAACCACTTTGCGCCTCTTCAAGATCTGCAAGAATTCTCCGTAACCAAATAGCTTCACAGGTGGCATTGGTCAAAGCTTTGTACTCTGATTCTGTTGATGATAAAGAAACAGTTGGCTGTTTCTTACTACTCCAAGATACGACCCCTGATCCAATATGAAATGCATAGCCAGAGGTAGATCGCCTGTCATCTGGATTTCCTGCCCAATCTGAATCAGAAAAACCTGTCAGTGCAACATCAGATTCATCAGTGTACATAATACCAAGATTCACTGTTCCCTTTAAGTATCGGAGAACTTTCTTTGCAGCATTCCAGTGATTTCCTGAAGGCTTAGCCATGAATTGACTAAGGATACTGACTGAGTATGCAATGTCTGGTCTAGTAGTGGTGAGATAGTTCAAACTTCCCACTAACTGACGATATAATGTTCCATCTGCCTCTTTCGATCCATCTTCTTTGTACAACTTTGCATTCTGTTCTAAGGGAGTTGACATAGCTTTGCAATCTGTCATATTGAATTTTTTAAGAATCTCCTTAGTATATTTGCTTTGAGTGATCAAAGTTTTACCAGGCTCCCTCCATACCTCAATTCCTAAACAGTAATGCAATTCACCCAAATCTTTCATTTCAAATTCCTGTGACAACTGAACTTTAATTTCTTCAATTAACTTGTGAGCACTCCCTGTGATTATGAGATCATCTACATACAAAGATATTAAAGCAACATTTCCTTTTTCATCTTTCTTAACATACAAGTTAGGATCATTCTTGCTTTTCACAAATCCATTCTGAAGAAAGAAGGTATCAATCTTTACATACCATGATCTCGGTGCCTATTTCAAACCATACAATGCCTTTCTTAACCTGCAAACCAGATGCTCCTGTCCCTGTTTGACAAACCCTTCAGGTTGAACCAAATAAACTTCTTCCTTTAAATCACCATTTAGAAAAGCAGATTTGACATCCAATTGATGTATATTCCAATTATGTTTTGTGGCTAAGGAAATCAGTAATCTAATTGTATTCAACTTAGCTACTGGTGCAAAAGTGTCTTCATAATCAATTCCCTCCTTTTGAGCATATCCTTTTGCTACTAATCTTGCCTTAAATTTATCAATTGTACCATCTGCTTTAAATTTTAATTTGTACAACCATTTGCTTCCAATTGGAACTTTATTTTCAGGAAGTTCCACTAATTCCCATGTTTGATTTTTTATTAGAGAAGCATACTCATCATTCATAGCATTAATCCATGGTTCATGTTGTTTAGCCTGCTCATAATCAATTGGTTCTTCAACATTCATTATGTTAGACATTAAGGCATAATCTCTATACCTTGCAGGAAGCTGAGTCTGTCGGGATGATCTTCTTGGTGCTTCAATGCCTGTGGGTGTTCCATCCATGATTCGTCGGCTTTGAGGTGAATCACCCCCTTGTGATGACTCACTGCTGCTAGATGTGCTCATACTGCTGCTCTCATCCTGATCCTGTACCTGTACCTGTACCTGTTCCTGTTCCTGCTTAATAAAAGTATCAAGTTTGACATGTGCATCATTAGATATATGCCATGCATCATTCTTTGTATTACTTTTATCAGCCTGCTCATGAAACAACACATCACGACTTGCAAATAGTTTATGGGAACTTGGATCAAACAATTTATAGGCCTTCTGATCCGTACAATATCCAATGAAAACACACTTGATTGACTTGGCATCAAGTTTTCTTCTGTTAGCCTTAGGAATATGAGCAAAAGCAGTACATCCAAAGACTTTGAAATGACTCACATCAGGTTTATAACCATGAAGAGCCTCAAAAGGAGTTTGAAAAACTAATTGCTTAGTGGGACATCGATTCTTCAGATAAACAGCAGTGTTAATGGCTTCTGCCCAGAAACCATTAGAGATGTTCTTACCTTGCAGCATACTACGAGCAGATTCCACCAAGGTTCTATTCCATCGCTCAGCAACACCATTTTGCTGAGGTGTATGTGGCACTGTGAACTGTTGTTGAATTCCATTAGATTTACAATAAGTGTTAAATGCTTTTGACTTATATTCACCCCCTTGATCAGATCTGAGTATTTTAATGCACTTTCCTGTTTGTTTTTCCACCATAGTTCGAAACTCTTTAAAATACTCAAATATGTCACTTTTCCTTCTAATGAAATATACCCAGGTATACCTAGATCTATCATCAATAAAAATAACAAAGTATGAAGCACCACCAAGAGACCTAGTTTGCATAGGTCCACATACATCAGTGTGAATTAATTCAAGTATATCATACTTTCGTTTCTCGGTATGAACAGGAAACTCTTCTCTATGCTGCTTACCAAGTGCACAAGCTTCACATGGTAAATGTTCACACTTCATAACAGGAAGACCTTCAACCATTGATTTTCTTTGCAACAACGATAAATCATTGTAATTTAGGTGCCCATACCTGTGATGCCATAATTCTGTTGTCGATGTCTCTTTGGATGTCAATGCAACATGGCGCTTCACTGTCACATCCAATCTGTATAATCCTCCAACCCTGGTACCTGTAGAAACAACCCTGTAGTGGTCCTGAACATCTTTCACTATACACCCCAATTTACCAAATTCAACTTTTAAATGATTATCAGTTATAGTGGAAACAGATATCAAATTCTTTCTGAGAGCAGGTACATACATCACATTATGAATCTGTTGCATTTGTCCATTAGGTAAGTACACATTTATTATGCCATAGCCTTGAACTTTAAGTGACCTGTCATCTCCTAGGTAAATGTGTGTACCATCAGATTTTTCATAATATTTATCATACCATTCTTTATTACAAGTCATGTGTGCAGATGCACCAGAATCGATGAACCATGCATTCTCATCATCAGTTTCAGCAGACAATGCAGCATCAGAAAGAAATAACTTAAGATTTTTAAATCCATCAGTGACTGAGGTGTCTCTGTTTATGTAATTTCCATTATGCCTTCTATGTCTTTGATTTGATTCATTATTCTTTCTCCTATAGCAATCTCTAGCCAGATGTCCAGGTTTTCCACAATAATCACATTCAATGTTCCTCTTAACATAAGAATCAGGAGGTGCCATACCTTTCTGCTTTGCTTGAAAACGGCCTCTGTTCCTGTCCCACGGTCTCCCTCGGAATGGTCTTTTGCCTCTTGCAGTCAAAGCCAAATCAGAACCATTTGACTCTAGGTCAAAATTTTTCATGCGCTCTTCTTCTTGAAGAAGGATTCCAGCCAATTCGTCAAATGTAGGAGGTGTCGGTCTAGCTGAGAGAGCTGAAATAAAGACTTTATAGTCTGGAACTAACCCCTTCAAAGCAACAGTTACCAAGTCTGTACTGGACACTTTTTCACCAATATCACCAAGCTTATCACTGAGGTCTTTAATTCGGGAAACAAAATTGCTAATGCTCTCATTGGCTTCCATTTTAATAGATAGCAGCTTTGTTTTTAAAAATAAAATACGGTTTGCATTAGTAGTTTCATACAAACCTTTAAGCGTGTCCCAAGTCGCCTTGGAAGTTTCACAGTCCCGAATGTGAGGAATAATATTGTCCTTCACTGACATGCGTAGCAGCACCCTTGCTTTCATTTCACGCTTCTCCCAATCTTGAGTGGCAGCAGGAGGTTGAGGCTTGGGCTCGTCACCTTTGACAATCGTTCAGAGATTGTATGCCTCCAGTACTGTTATGAGCTTAAATTTCCAGTTTACATAATTTTCTCCATCAAGTTTTGAAGACTCATTTAAATATGTATCTGCAAGGGGATTAGCCATTTCTCCACCAAATTGCAAGCTTTCTTACACACTCTATTTAGTTTGATGTTTTTTTTTTTAAAAAAAAAAAAAAAAACTTCAAACAAATCTTGCAAAATTGCTCCCCTCTTGTTACAAAAAAAAAATGATGAGAACAAATATGAATTTGTTCAACTGTCAAGCAAAAACCAATAAAAAAAAACCTTTAATATTTTGCTATGCTCCAATGCACAACAAAAAAAAAACTTTGAGAATTCGCTGCCACACAAAATTGTTTCAACTGCCTTTTTGTTGTTTTGAATGTAATCAAACAGCAAATGCTGCCACATGAAACCGTTCACTGTTCGGCTTCAAACTGAAAAACAAATATGAACAGCAAACTCCACGCAATTAAATATATTGCTGGATGTGCAAACAAATAAATTGCAGTGATAAGGGCAGCTTTCAGGCGTAAACGCAGATCTTATCGCTCCACATTCTCACAGAACCGCACCGCAATTGAATGAATTAAACTCTGGATAACTCGACCTGGAACATTACTGGCAACGTAAGCTCCTGCGCAGACAACGTATGTCAATTAAAACCGCTGTCACAAACTCCGTGAGCTTGAACTGATGCTGGCAACGGAGGTCCACTCCAACGCACAGCAAACAAAAGAGGGGTCCTTGACTGGGTTTCGAAAGTGGAGTATCTACTCCAATACCCAAGTTACAAACCAAACGCACAGCAGAAAATACCTCCGCGTGCCTGAACACCTGACCACGTTGTGTGATCGCCAGCGAAAATTGAATGCGGCTTATGCAAACTCGATCAAACGCCTCCACGAACAGCACTAACTCTGCTCTGATACCAAATTAACAAAACTACACGGCCAAGAACACCAGCAAACGTGAGACAAAGCTCACATAATTCAATGAATTTAATCGCTCAAGTACATCACACTTAAATAAGAAACTCACTCACCTAATCTTCCTGAAGAAGAGGAAACAACCCTGAATAGATGGAACTGATTTCTAAATGCACACTCCCGTACAACAAACCAAAACTAAATCTATTTCTAGATTATTCTCACAAGGCAAGCTAGGCGTCGTGTAAAGTTAAAGTCAGTCTGCTCTGTCCGTCTGCCCGCCTGATTGAACCATCCCCTAAATTTTTGTAAAATAATAATATCATTTTTTCATTTTTGCTTGTAGATTTTGATTGAAATACATAACTTAATTGTGGGTTGATCCCGTGTATTTATTAAGGTCCTTGTTTCCGTTTTATATTATATGCACCGGATTCTTGTGTAGTATGATAGTGAGAGTCCTTATATGGTGGTTTGTTGGTTTTATTTGGAAACATGTTTGTTGGCTATAGATATCATTATTGTTAAAATATTTTTAAAACTCAGATTTCTAATGGGGATTTTAATGACAAAGAAAGAAAATGATATTGACGGCCAAAAATTTAGTAATTATGCTTAGTGTAAAGATATGAAGTGGGATTTAACAATTAAATAAATGTCATTAAACATTGAGAGAGTGAATAAAGATATGGGTAAAAAAAATTTGAGTTTTTGATATGAGAATATTTAAAAAAAAAAAAATTATAGGGCAAAGAGACTAGTAAATTTTTTGACAAAGTGTTATAATTATGTTTAAATACTTTGTTTTAATTGCTATTTTAATATTACTTAAATTGTAATGTTGAAATATGTTATTGTACTTGGCATGATTTTTAAGAGGTGCATTATCCTTGTTTAATTGTTGTTTCTTTATTGCTTTTTTATCACTCTCTTTAGTTTATTCCACAAGTCTCGGCCACTTCCATACTTAGCTCACTTTGGTTTTTACTTTTTTGGGTACTCTCTCCATTTGTTTCTTTGAATTTTATTTATCTATGGTCCATGGAACATTGCACATGATTTTTTTATTACCGAGTTTTGTTCCATTCTTCCTCAAGATTTTGCTAGTTTCATATGGAACTAAATGCTATTTCTTTACCTTTCCAATTCCTCATGATGCATTTTCCTTGTCCATTTTCTTTAGATTTGGTGCAATTCTCTTAGTTTAGCCTTTTATTTCCTCACCTTGACTCTTCAAATCCTCTCAAAATCCTTGGCTCCCCTTGAAACTTGCTTTTGTTAACATTTCCCTTATATTTTCACTTTTGTTCATGGAGTTTTTGCTTCCCCCTTGGAGGCCTTTCTTCTCTCTTTTTTTTTTCTAGGATTTTTGGGTCTTACTTGTTTGCACCTTTGCATTATTTTGTAGGTCTAGGAGTGAATAACTGACTTGGTGACACTCATAGCCTCTATTACAATATCTATCACCCCAAGCTAAGGTTATTTTTGCATGAGAATTCACGTTCTCCACCATTTTCTTCGAGTCCTCCCCATGTTTTCTTGAGATAATAGTGAGAAATTCCCATTCAAGGATGTTAAATTTGAATTCTCACCATTAACGTTTTTTTCATAGTTTGAAACTTAGGATTCTTGCACAATGTAATTGTTCTCCTTTAATTCCCATTTTTATTTGGCTACCTTTATCTCTTCTTCGAACCTTTTGTTTCACCGCCATCTTTTATTGAATTCTCCTTCTTTGTTTCATTCTCCTTGGCTTGGAACATGGAACAATGTAGAAGGAGGAAACCGCCCTTACATCCCACAATTTGAAAAGGAGGATTGGCATGTTAGAGTTTGAGGTTTCACATGCTTGAATTTAAAGGCGCTTTGGGAATTCCCCTTCTTTGTTTTGCTTGGTCTTGGATCTAGGATTTAATTTTTTAATTGTATCTTCTTGGTCATAATTATCATTTCATTTTCTTTGCATGGATTTTGGAGAGACTTACCCTTATATTATGGATGTCTATGACATATGTTCATAACAATTCCTTACGTATTTGTATATTTTGTTTTATGCATATTTTCTATTTGGTTTATTTACCACTTTCTAAAAATTGGATTATCATCCAAGTTCTATCAATATACTTAAGCCTAACTCATTTTCATAGCTTAATTATTTGTATTTTACAAAAGAAAATCAATGAACTTGAAAGAAACATTATTGCCACTAATCTCACTAGAGAAAACAACTCAATGAATTGATTTTGTTTGGTATTTTTTAGTGAATATGGAGGAATTACATGAATGAAACATTTTTTTTTCTTTCAAGTAGCATATGCAAAGCATGTGAAGCATGAACTGAAATTCATTGAAACATGCAAATTCCAACAACATAGATTATTAAGCCCTCTCTTTTTGAGTCGTCTTTTTTTTTTAAAACTTAGCATCATATATTATGTAGCTCAAGCTAGCTCTCAAGGCATCCACTTTCTTTTAGGTGAGATACATAGTTTGTCAACTAAACTATTTGTTGATTTTTTTTGTTACTTTTTCCTGATCCCACATCGAGTGCCAAGTTCGTTCATTGTTTCAGTCGTTCTTTGTAGGTCAAATCACCAATTTATGGGCTATATTTAGTCTTCCTTAAGAATAATGTCCACTCTTTCCTCCTTTTTCTTTTCCTTTCATGGGATAATATTATTCTAGTTATAGTTCTTTTACCCCACCTTTTCAATGATGATTCTTCCTTGATTCCTAACTAGGCCTTTGTCCATTGTTGAACTCTTTAGTATGTCTTTAAGTGTCTAAAGAGCCTCTCTTGAACCTATGTTGGATCTTTTTTTGTGATTTTTTCCCTAAACCCATATTCTCACTTGGCTTTGCCACTATTGACTTGCTCCCTCTTAGAATTTTCACTTCTGCTACAAAATCCTAGAAACCTATTTTTGATAGGCATCATTACATTCTCCAATCAATCGTAATATCCTAGAACCTTATAAAACCTCAGTTTGCAATATTTCCTACTTTAAGATTTTTGTTTTCTCTTCTCTTGGCTCTTTCTTTTTTTCATTTTTTAGCAGGTTAAAAATTTGTGAAGGAGACTTAATCCAACATTTAAATTTCTTATCCAACTTAGAAATTATAAATGTCTTTCATATTAATAACATCATTAGGAAACAAAAATTCCCCCCTCCCTATTTTGTATTATATTTAATTTATAATAAACCTATTTTAATTAATTTATTACTTAAATTTTTTTAATTCTCAACTAACTAACTTTCTAACTACTACCTAGACTTAATATTATAATTTTATTTATTTTATTTATTTATTTATTTCTATTTTTATTTTTAAAAATTATTTTACTTAATTATTTATTTTATATTATTATTTATTAATTCGTAATATTATCTCTTAAATAATTAAAATTGAAATCTTAAGATTTTAAGATTTACCCTCCCCTTCTTAATAACTAGAATTTAATCATTTTATTAAATTATTAAATTCTAAGTTATTCTTGATTAACTTTCCATAAAAGTCTTAAAAATTGTTAATATTTTATCCTATTAACTAACTATTCAAATAACAGCCAGCAGCTATTTCTGGGCAATGACGCATCTCTACTATTTATTCAATGTTATGAATCACAAAAGTCTTAGATCTAACAATTTTGATACTTTATATTATTTCTTTTCATAAATATATTATTTCTTTTCATAAATATGAAAAAAGACAAATGTTAATTGTATATTTGAGATAATTAAAACATATAATTTTTTTACACTTTGTGTTGTAGTATTTTTTTCTAAATTTTAAATGGATAACAAGTTTAGGGTTGATTTGATAATATTTTAAATATATTTAATGATTTTAAAATCCCTTTTCATATACAATTATTTTTAATATTAATTATATTCATATATTATTAATAACGATTATAGTTTTAATTACTATTTTAATTTAATTTAATATATATATATATATTATTTAAAAATATTAAATAAAATAATTTATCTTTAATATAATAATGATTAAAATTTTATTAAAGATAATTTTAATGAAGCTTTAAATTTTGATCAAATAAATATGTACAAAATTTTATTAAGAGAAAGAAAATTTATTACACATACAAAATAATAATTGTTGTATTTATATAAATAAGATTGTAAGAAGTTTTGGAGTAAAGTTATTATTAGTAAAACTAAGGAAATTAATATTATTGGTTTCAACTTAATATTTAAAAAAATTTTATGAATCCCACAATACCATGTACACCATTTCAAATGTTCCTATAGAGGATGAATGTTTTTTTCTAGAATACATAGAGTTAAGTGGCTTCCAATTGAAAAAAATAAGAATATGAAAATCTATCCAGCTGAAATTTTAAAATAGGAGGGCCCACCCTCATCTCTCACATACACAGGCTCTTCAATTTGGCAGTGAGGTAAGGCTTCCCTAAGCCTTGGATGATAGCCTCATTGTACCTATCTTTAAAAGTGGGGATAAAAACATTCAATCTAGTTATAGGACCATTATGATTAGTCATATGTTAGATAATCCATATAAAATTATTTTGGACAAGAAGAAGAGCCTATGGTTGGAAAGTCAAGATAAAAGAGGAAAATGTAAATATGGGTTTAAGAGATATCATTCAATTTTGGACCACCTGGTTACACTAAGGATCATTACAAAGGAGTGTCTAATAGTAAAATAAACCTCCTTTGTTACTTTGTGAACTTCAAAAAAAAAATTGACATTTTTCTCAAGAAAAACCTTTGTAAGAGTTTGGAAGAGATGAAAATTCCTCTTGAGTATTATAAAGAAGTAAATAATAATCACCAATAAAAGAAAATCTCCATAGTGAAATTTTGTGTTGGTTAATTCCCAAAACATTATGGGATGAAAAGTGTTATCACTTTTGTGGTGTCAATAAAATTGAAACTGAAAAACATTTCTTTTAAATTGTCTAACTCATAAATATTGATCATACTATCAATTTAATTATTTGACTCAACAAAATTATAAAAAACTTTGATACATTTCTCTCAATGCTATTTAAATGTGAAAAAAAAAATTAAATAATTTTTAAACATGCTATTTTTTTAAATAAGAAAGCTTTTGTCCTTTTAAAATCCCATTATTCAAATTTGTTGAACATGATAATTACTTTATTATTACTATTTATTAAACATTTATGAAGATATTTTTCTTAATTAAAATGTTGAATAACTTTTAATTAATATATCTTTATGTTTATATGCCTAAGAAAACGCTATCCTAACTTAAAGAGCATTTTAATTTCATGTAACATATAATTCTAAACTATTTTTAATCTCATAGACATTAAAATTTCATTTTCAATTTTAATGAACATGATCATTACTTTATTATTATTAAGTGAAACAAAGACTACTCCTATCGAAGCAATTGTTATGGTGAGATTTAGAAGGTATTTTGTTGAAAAGAAAAAAGAACTAGATGCACCAAAATAAAAAATGGTTTAGTAAATTGGGTATTTGTGTGAACATGTGTCTCATAAACAATAAACAGATAAAAGATTTTGTCATGGATAAGTTCCACAAGCCTACTTAGGATAAAATATTACATAATTAACCTTTTTCAAAGATTCTATGCTCTACCACATTATGATGTGGAACATTGGCATTATATTTTAGTTTTATCCATGTGTATAAGATACAAGGAATCCACTATATATTTGATTTGATTTTTGAATTTTATTTGTATTCTATTTTATCCCATAATTGTAATAATCAAAATATGTTTGTTTTTGATAAATGAATATAAATTTATTATAAAAAACAATTTTTTTTTTGTGTTTATTATTTTAAGAAAAAATTAACTAGACATATGGAAAACTCACACATAATAAGCCCTAGAGGGAACAAATTGCACACCTTTCTTCTTTGAAAATCTGACCTAGTCAGTTAAAATTTCTCAAATTTAGTAGTAATTATTTACATGCGTTTTCATTTAAGTTAGTCATTTTCAGTTCAGTCACATAAAATTGCTTAAATTTAGTTGTAATTCACTTTAAATCATTGTCGTTACTAACGTTTTAAGTCACCTAGTCACTAATTTCATCACTTTCTTCTAGTGGTTGATCTTGTAAGTTATCTTATATGTTTACATCTTTATAATGTGCATCTTATTTGATTTAGAATTCATCTTTAATGATGTTGTGTCGTTACTAACGTTTTAAGTCACCTAGTCACTAATTTCATCACTTTCTTCTAGTGGTTGATCTTGTAAGTTATCTTATATGTTTACATCTTTATAATGTGCATCTTATTTGATTTAGAATTCATCTTTAATGATGTTGTGATATAGTTTACCAAGTTATCATTGTTTTCAACTTAAAACCGTACTTTACAATTCATCCATGCTTTGATGCTCTAATGTGTTTGTCTTTCACCCTTTCTACATTCACCTCTTACAAAAATTTGATCTAAATCCACCACCAAAGCTACCTACCTTTCCCCTGTGACGAAACCCTCTATTTTTCCATCATGTCACTAGAAAAGATCATATTTGAACATGACTCCATGCCTAATTGATTTTCCCATTTTCTCATCAACAAACCTCTAAAAATCAAAATCTATTGAGCTTACTACTCAAAAATATCTGTCATGTCACTAGAAAAGATCATATCTGAACATGACTCCATACCCAATGGATTTGCCCATTTTCTCATCAAAAAACCTCTAAAAATAAAAACTTATTGAGCTTACTACTTAAAATATTTTGAGCTTACTACCTAGCCTAATATCCTATTTGTTGAACAACCCTAGTGAGACAGCCTTCTTCAGGCTAGAAGAGCTAGATTCCAACCTAAAGTGGCTTGTGGTTACCTCTAAAATTCCTTTTTTCAGCCTATGGAAATCACATAGTACTAACATAATCAACATTAAAGAATAAATTAAAATATTGTTTAAAGTCATATTAAATGTTTTATATAAGATGAAAGTGTTTTTTTATAAAAATGTATTAAATGTTGAAATTATTGATTAATTAATATAACTCATATTTTATGTTGAAATGGAAAAAAATAAAAGATAACTTATAATATCATTTTTATTTAAATAAATGTATTTATCTCAAAGTTTTGTATGAATAGTTAATAAAAAACTATATATTTAACTTATTAACGAATTAATCTTATAAATCACGAGTGTAACAAATGAAAAATTTAAGATACTTTAAAAAATGTGTGAAGAGGACTTTAGGTCAATCTAACATTAGTTTCTTAGCCTACTTCGAAATTTAAAATAAAAATGATAAACATAATGCCTTATGTCATTTCAGTTCTTTTCATAAATGCGAAAAAAACGGGCAAATGTTAATTATATATTTGAGATAACTAAAGATTACAAGTTTTTTCCATTTTCTGTTGTAGAAATTTTTCCTGGATTATATTTAAAAATTTAAAAATCTTTTTTTACATACATTTATTTTTAATATTAATTATTGAGGATTTTTTTTCATATATTACTAATAACAATTAGAAATTTAGTTACTATAATTTAGTATATATATATATATTAAAAATAAATTAAGGATATTTGTTCATGAATTTTTCAACTTTGAGAAAATAAATATTGTAAGAAGTTTTGGAGTAAAGTTTTTATTGGTAAAAACAAAGAAACTAATATCATTAGTTTAAAATTAGTATTTTAATTTTTTTTATGAATCTCACAATGCCATATACACTATTTGAAATGTTCCTATAGAGAACAAAATCTTTTTTTAGAAGACATAGAGTTTAGGGAGTGGTTCTCAATTGGAAAAACTAAGGATATGGAAATATATCAAGTTGAAATTTTAAAATAGGAGGGCTTACCCTGATCTCTCACATACACAAACTCTTCAATTTGCATTGAAGTAAGGCTTCCCTAAGCCTTGGATGATAGCCTCATTGTACCTATATTAAAAGTGGGGATAAAAACGTTATCTCTAATTATAGGACCACTATGATTAGTCATATTTTAGATAATCCTTAAGAAATTATTTTGGAAAAGAAGATTAGCCTATGGTTGGAAAGCCATGATAAAAGAGGTAAATTTTAATTTGGGTTTAGGATATATCATTCAATTGTGGACCACCTAGTTACATTAAGGATCATTACAAAGGAGTGTATGATAGTAAAATCAACCGCCTTTGTTACGCTGTGGACTTCAAAAATGCTTTTGACATTTTTCCCAAGAGAAACCCTTCGAATAGGTTGGAAGAGATGAAGGTTCCTCTTAAGTTGAAGGTTCTTGTGAAGGGGTTGTATGAGAATATTATTTACAAGTTCAGGACCATTCAGGGTTGGTTGGAAGATATTAATTACATTATTGGAGTCGAGAAAGGGTGTCCCTTGTTCCTTTCCTTTTTTGGCACATACATTGATAATTTAGAATAATGTTGTGTTGACCCACTCTCACTAGTATAGGCATCATTATTGTTCTTAATGTTCAATATATTGTTATTTTGGCAATGAATCTTTACAATTTTAGAAATAAACTAATAATCCTCCAATATCTTTGTTTCAAGATGGGTACGAGTGTTAATAACTAAAAAATAAAAGGCATGATAACTAAATCTAAAAGGATCACATAAGATACTTTCTTATATGAAAACAGCCTAAAGGTAGTTCCTTCATACAAATATCTTGGAATGAATATGCATCACAAGCTCAGCTAGAATTATAGCATTGAGAAAATGGTAATTGAAGATGGAAAAATTATTATAGACTTGAAAATCACTTTAAGTTAGTAGATCTTTAGATGTGATAAATAAATAAACTCCTCTTTTTAAGACTTTTATCACCCTTATTCTTTTATATTGATGTCAAGTTTGGAGATGTGGAATCTTCTCAGAATTATGAAGGAAGATAGAAAAAATCCAAAACAATTTATAACCTACAATATTAATATTAAATAAACTACACCTCATCTTATCCTCTTCATCAAAACACGTTTGTCTTTTCACCATTTAAAGCATGGCTATGTTTATGTATCTTCAGTATAAGAAGATGTTAAACAACATGGAAGACTTGATGTTTCATAAAAAAAATTTTAACTCTAGGATTATATGGAGATGATCAATCCAAAACTAGAGACTCAAAATATCTCTCTATCTTGACTAGCATAAATATGAAAATAAGCATCATCAATAAGAGAATAGTTTTTCAGAAGCTGCATGGTGAAATTGTGTGTTGGTTAATTCCCAAAACATCATGGAATGAAAAGTGTATCACTTTTATGGTGTCAAGAAAATGGAAAATGAAAAACATTTCTTTTAAATTATCTAACAGATACCTAAATTTGATCTAAATTTCAAAATATTGATCATACTATTAATCTAATTCTTTATCTCAAAAAAACTATAAAAATATTGACACATTAATCTCAATGCTATTTTTTTTCTAAATTAGGCTAATTTCTATTAATATGTACAAAAATACATAGTGTTATTTAGACAAAAATGTATTTTTTGAACTACCAACCTTGTTCGATAAGAATTGTTCAAACAACTAAAAATTGTGATGCCCTTCAAGGCGAAACCAACCTTTAATGTCCAGAATAGTAAAGTTTGCAATAAGAAACAAAATAGGCTAAAGTCTTGATGAGCTTATGTAAACCGAGATATATGAGAGCCAAGGAACAAAATCTACTTATTTGAGCATCATTATCCAGCTCGGGGATGTGGATTTTCCCTACCAAGGAAGAGCTTGTATTCCGCTCAAGGCCTACATCCTCCTTTTTGAGATGGTGGTTAGCTCTGTCACCAAAGAGGAGACCATCTTGTGTTGCTTAAGTACCGTTGTGCGAGCAATGTTATCCGTAGCTACCTCTTTTTTCTAGGTGCCATCCGAAGGAAGATCCGATCGCCATTTGAGTCGTCTTCAGTTTCTTTGACGGGGTGGATGGGGTGTCCTCGAGATTGTGGACTTGGTGAGGCCTCTTTCTACCTCTTGAGCCAATGCCATGCTTATTCTATTCCGGGAGAAAAATTTAGTAATAATGTTTAATGTAAAGATTGAGGTGGGATTTAAAAAATTAAGTAAAGGTCATTAAATATTGAGAGTGTGAATAAAGATATGGGTAAAAAAAAATATTTGGGTTTTTGATATGAGAATATTTAAGAACTATAGGGCAAAGAGACTAGTAAATTTTTTGACATAGTGTTATAATTATATTTAAATACTTTGTTTTAATTGGTATTTTAATATTACTTAAATTGTAATGTTGTAGTATGTTATTGTACTTGGAATGATTTTTAAGAGGTGCATTATTATTGTTTAATTTTTGTTTCTTTATTTCTTTTTTATCACTCTCTTTATTTTATTCCACAAGTCTCGACCACTTCCATAATTTTCTCACTTTGATTTTTACTTTTTTGGGTATTCCATCCATTTTTTTTTTGAATTTTATGTATCTTATGGCATTGCACATAAATTTTTTATTAGCAAGTTTTGTTCCATTATTCCCCAAGATTTTTCCAGCTTCCTATGGAACTAAATGCTATTTCTTTTGCTTTCGAGTCCGTCATGATGCATTTTATGTTGGGAAAAATACTAAGAGGGGGCTGGGGGTGAATAAATATTTAGATCTCACTAATAACTTTTAATTTTTCTTTACTGAATTCCGTACGCGACTTCAAATAACTCAACTTGCATATACACAAATATATTTATTGTTTAGATAAACATTCAGAAGAAATCATTAACCCAGACCATCAGTTATGCATCAGATAGTTAACCAGTAAATAAGAGCAGTAATAACATAATATATCATCACACAAATGTATCACACAAGAACACCAAGATTTAAGGTGGAAACCCAATTCGGGAGAAAACCACCACTGTTGTTGTCTCTATCTTTAATATTTCTTATATGGAAAACTGCTTACAATATTGTACTGATGTAGAATAATATCAATATGCAGGCATCTACTTGCAAAAGGATAAAACCTTCTATCATTCTCCAAATGCAACTGGAAAGGGACCTAAACCCCCTGATCTCATTTACCAGCCACTACTGGAAGGGAGCTTCAACCCCGTAATCAGAACACCAGCTTCTGCTGGAAGGAAGATTCTACTTCCACATTGAAGGCTTCAACTCTCAGGATCACTACGGACTATGTTACATTAATTTTCACACTAGATGACATAAGTTCAACACAATTCTTCATAAAGATCAACAACAATAAACTTCACCCAATACTTCAATCATAATAGTGAGATCGTTGTAACCAAAACACAGTAATAAACCAGATTTTAAAATAAATATCCAGAACCAAACTCAACCCTGAACATTCATCATTTTAAAATTCATACACTACTTTGCTTCACTAGACTTGCATGTATACGTGCTTTCCTTCACACCAACCTGTGTATAGATCTATGAATACTATTTTTACAAAATGTGATCAGTCTCAGATTCAAATATGAGGCTGTCAGTTAGATATATTTTCATAATTGCAGAATGCTTAATTCAATTAGATATCATTGACCATATTTACTCACTCATTAATAATATTTGTGCATATTCAACTTAACAGGATATACAATATTCAAGCAACCTAGATCTACATGAAGACTTCATTGAAAGACAACATAAATACAACAGAAATAAACGGATAAGCTCTGCAATAAGCTTCAGAAAACCTTGACTTCCATACATGCTTTTTGTGAGAAAAATGCCTGTATATACACACTTTTACCAAGATGAACTAGCATATAGATCTGCAAATAATAAATTTGCAGAATGTTTTTGATTTATAGAACTTACCCAGACTTATTCACTTTGCTTCAGCAAACATGTGCTAGGTCATAGATCTAATCATCTCTTCAATGGATCACACAAGAACATAGTCATTTCAAGTATAGAGATCTTGATCCATCATTCTATCCAAGGGTGAATCATAGATTCAGATCTACCAATAAAAAAAAATTCATCCCATGCAGATATAATTCATAGAAAAGTATTTAGTAACAACCGCTACTCATGCACACCTTTGCACTATGATCTTCTTCTCCCTATATAGATTTAGCCTTTACCAGTATCATGAGTCAAAACCACACAACTGCCGATGGTATTCTTGGACGGAGTCAAATAAATGACACTATGCTCAAAACTGTCGGTCAATACCATGGTAATACCCCCTGGTATCATTTTTTAAAGCACAAAAGGCATAAATGACTTAGATCATTCTTATCTACGTGCATGCGTGAGTTGGCCTATACAAACCCACGTATAGAACCTGCAATATGAAAATTAACCAATCTTCTATTGGAAATTAGACATTTCTTCTTATAGATTACTGAGATTCCTCAGAATACATATACTTCATCAATTACCAGAGAGTCTCCATCAAGGACAACATATCAAGACATAAGGATCATATTGCCAACAATCTCCCCCTTTGGACTTGATGGTAACCATGATGGTGTTTGATCACCACAACGGATAGATAAATTAAACATAACCATTATTAAAACACCTAAAATACTCTCCCGCTTTGTCATCAAGGGAAAAGGGCACTATTTTGACCATGCTCCCCCTAAGGACATGTTGAATATTCAGACAATTCTTTTTTTTTTTTTTTGGACTCTATAACTCAACCTAGTATGACCTTTCCTATTACCAAGGAATTATACTTACATCAAAGATCCAACCAAGCACTATAAGGAAAAGACCTTCTAGCAGATGTTTTTAAGGAACCCCACAAAAAAATACCCCATACGTCCATTTCTAGCGGAGGTTACTACAGGAGGTTCGTGGCCAGAGGGTTTTGTGGATGTTTTCCGCTCGATGCGCTTATCATTAAAAGTTGTCCCTGTGCTCTGGAATACTGAGAACATTGGTGCGCACAAAAACATTGGCACACCAGACACCGTGCACTCCATACACACCCACCCAGTGTGTCATATTATTCTATAGCACCGATGCATCACAACACTTCCACACTAGTGAATTATAAAACACAGTGCCAAAACCGAAACCACATGGTGCAGGAGAAATAAATGGCACCGGTCCATCATAAAAGAACGTGCCAAAACACAAACCGAATGGTGCGTTTGTAAGAAATAGAATCGATGCACCTATAAACCATGCGCACCGGTAAAGGGTTAAATAAAAAAAAAATTACGGCAAAAGACCCAAATTTTTCATTTTTCCAGTGCTCTTGAGCTCTCAATTACCAGTGCATGCTCTACTATAGAACGCATTGGGGTTTCCTATTACAATAACGAACCAGTGCTTCACTATTGTTTCACGCTGGTGCATCATAAAACACCGCGCCAAAACAAAAACGTGTCGGTGCGTTCTTATGCAAGAGCACTGGTGCACCTATAAAACTCACGCACCGGAATAATGTTAAATGAAAAAAATTAAGGCCAAAAAACCAGTGCTTTACGAATATTCCACTTGGGTGCATCATCAAAAAATCGTGCCAAAAATGAAACATTCCAGTGCAGTGTTAGGGAACCACCTCGGTGCATTATAAACAACACGCCAAATCTAACACCACCCAGTGTGGTTGTAAGAAAGTGTATTGGTGCACCTATAAAACCCTACGCACTGGAACAGGGTTAAATAAAAAAAAATTATGGAAAAAAACCATATTTTTCACTTTCCTGAGTGCTGTAGAGCTCTCAAGCACCAGTGCCATTTCCTCTTCTCTCTGCCGCCCTGACATCGGTTCTTTGATTTCACCCATTGCATGCACTGTTGCTCTACATTGACTACCAATCTCCAGCTTGTATTTTGAAAAATGGTGGGCAAATTTTCTTTGCAAATTTTACATCCAATATGCCTCCTCGAGAGCGAAATGTACATGTATTTTTCTAATTTTTCCATAATTAAGCCTTTTAGCGGATTATAATTTGAAATAACCTTAAAATAACCATTAAAAAAGAAAAAAAAAACTGTCTCGCAGTGCACCTGAGCTGTTCGGCTTGCACCAGATAGCGGTGTTTCCTGTAAAATTTACAGGTCGCACCGCCACCGGTGCTAACGATATCCACACCATTTCCGAAGCGCTACCGAAAGGCACCCCGCATAATTTTAAATTAAAAAACATTAAAATGTGGTGTTCTCATTTAGTCAGGTACATCATTGACCATGGGAGTCCCAGTGCAGTGCGTTGATGGAATTATCCGCCTTGGTGTTTGTCAGCGCACCGCATTCTACATTCCGAGAGGGTCAACAGTGCAGCTGGGTAAAATATCGCACTGTCTACTATGTAATTGTCATGAAGTCTGTGTGTTGACACAACTATACACTCCATGGCATATATTTTAGTTAGCGCACCATTATTCTGAACTTAGATATAGTCAACAGTGCTTGCAAAATAGACAGCTACACCAAGGCTGGTGCACTACAAACTTAAGCCACACCGCCATCGGTACATGACTATTTTTGTGGTGCATCGATTGGTCTTTTTTTTTTCTTTAATATATATATATATATATATATATATATATATATATATATATCTGTGTGTGTGTGTGTGTATGTATATTCCTAAATACATGTTTATTTTAATAAAAAAAATTATTTCATATGTCAATGATTCAGAGAGAAGAGGAGGAATAGCAGCAACAACAAGTTCAACAGTATGACATGATTCGACAATGGGAGGCCCGAGAGAGGGAGACAGATGCATACCCTCGCCCTATTACAACAGATATGGAGGGGATCCTTAGGCAGGTAGGCCTCCTCAAATTCTATGAAGAGGCTACTTCGCTAAAGGCCCATAGTTTGTTTTTGAGATATCTTATCCGCAAGTGGAATGGCCACTGAAAGGCTTTCTAGGATGGTCCTGAGTAGTGGTACACACCCACTAAGGAGGATATTTATTTTATTACAGGACTATCGAGGAGAGGGGTGGATTTTCCGTCATTCCCAGACATGTAAGCTGGTTGTGTAGTAGGGAGTCACTTAGTTTACTCCCAGAGATACATTAGAGCACATGTATTGTCTCCTTCAGAGTTTCAGGTACCTGGAGGTTAGTTACGTATAGGTGCATTTGGTAGACTGGATGTGCAGTGCCTCTCACTTATCATTTCAACCATTTTGTACAACACCAGTGACAAGAAACGCATTAGTTGCTCATTTTTATATTATGTTGATTCTTTAGTGCAACAACCACGACTTGTCAAGTGGTTTGCCAATTTTTTGTGGCACTTTTGTAAGGATTTAGATAGATGTCATTCTCATGCACAAGGGATGGTCAACTTCTCTTTTGCTTCAGAGCTGTTTTGTTTATTTTTTGAGAGGTTTCCAGAGATGAGACCTAGTTTTGTTCAACAACCTTGTAGGCTGATGTTTGAGGCCCAGATGCACATGTGGGGGCAGATGATGCCCAAGAGGGGAGACACTATGTTTCTAGCCAGGATATCGCATGATGCACATGAATTACTAGCTAGTGTTGACAGTCTGCATCCCTTCATTATGGTCCCATGTCCTTATGCTGGATTATATTGGCGAGGGTGTCCCAACATCCTCTTCACAGATGATGAGCCACTAGATGATAGAGGTAATATTAATATTTTATTTATATTTATTCTAACATGTTCTTTAACTTGTTTTTATTAAATTGTGTAATGAAATTTTTTAATTATTGTTGTGTACTTGTATATATTTTGCAAACATTGGCTCTTTTGATGGCGAGGAGATGTTGGATCCACCACATGATCTAGGTGTGGATCTTGATGACGATCAGGACATGGCCGATGTCGAGGATGATCATGATCAGGATGAGTCCGATCCAGTAGAGAGACATGCTCCTGCTCATGCTGCACCAGTACTGCCTTTTGCTAGGCACAGTCGACCTGAGACTAGATATAGGATGGAGTTGGACAACCAACTCTGTCAATTGATTGTTGATGCGGGCATTAGGCCCACTCATTACAGAGACATACAAGCCGAGTATAGGCTATTACGGATGTGGAGAGGAATGCCGTGTGACATGTATGGCATGATGCGGCATGTCATAGGAGCTATGATAGCTGTTACGCAACTGAGGAGGATTTTCTGTAGCTATAGGCATAGTCGAGTCGCGACACGTGATGGACAGTCCACGAGCAGCGACTCACATGCATCTCATGATCGTTCACCTCATGCCGTGCCTGATGAGCATGAGTCTCCACTAACATCATCTATCATTCATCATGGAGATGAGGCTGGACCACTGGCCACGTCCAATCAGCAACCTGCAGCATCCATCAGTACTAGTCATGATGATGAGCAAGCTAGATCATCGAACGTTGAGGCTGCACTTGACTGAGCAGTCCTCCACTACTACTGCTTATATTGATGTTGTACTACCACCAAATTATGCATCTGTCAGTACTAGTGATCATGATCATGAATAGGCTCGACCATCGACCGTCGAGGCTGCACCCTTTACTAAACAGACCTCCACTTGTACTGTTATTGATGTTGTTATACTACCACCAGCTAATCCATGACATTTATATTACAGTTGTATATTTTTAACATTAATCAGTTATATATATATATATATATATGGTCCATGTATTTTATGTTCATGTTGCAGTTGTAATTAATTTACATGTTGGTGATCATGATGATGTGGCACATATTGTTAGGTCATGTTAGATATGTTCATTTAATGTTTAGTTTGCAGATAGATTTGTATATGTGATAGCAAGAGTTATTTGACATCAGATGTATATTTGATGTTTGTGTTGTGATGATGTTAATATATAATGTTAATTTGATGTTTGAATGTGTTTTTTAGTCGAATATGATGTTTGTACGATGGTTATCATGATCATGATGATGTTTATTAATTAATTTAATATTAAATGACCATGATATTTATTAAATATTATGTTGTGATTGTAATTGTAATTTAAATTTTAATTGTATGTAAAATTGTAAAATTGTATTTGTATTTGTACTAATTGTAATTTTAACTGTAATTGTATGTAAAATATTTATTAATGTAAAATTTTAATTGTAATTGTAATATTTAATTTATTGTGAAATGATTGTAATTGTATACATGAAAAATTGTAAAATTGTAATTCTAATTCTAATTGTATGTAAAATTCTAAAATTGTAATTGTATTTGTAATTGTAATTTTAATTGAATTGTATGTAAAATATTTATAAAATTGTAATTGTAATTGTAAATGTAATTCTATGTAAAATTGTAAATGTAATTGTATATAAAATTCTAAAATTGTAATTGTAATTTTAATTGAATTGTATGTAAAATATTTGTAAAATTGTAATTGTAATTGTAAATGTAATTCTATGTAAAATTGTAAATGTAATTGTATGTAAAATTAAAATTGTAATTCTAATTCTAATAGTAATTCATGTATGTGAAATTAATGTAAAATTGTAATTGTAATTTTAATTCTAATTGTAATTGTACTTTTAATTGTAATTGTATGTAAAATATTTGTAAAATTTTAATTCTATTAATGTGAAAATTTTAATTCTATTAATGTGAAATGATTTTATTAAAATATTTAAATTTGTAAATTTGCAAATAATTGTAAAATAACAAATCTAGAATAATACAAATTTTTGTAACATAATAAAGTGTAGAAAATAATGAAAATAAATTCATGTACTTTAGAATTATCATTATTTTACTATGATCTTACATAACAAAAAAAAAGAAATTTATATAGTTCGGTGTGCTTATCATCATAACGCGCATCGGTGCATCATATTACGAAGACGAACCAGTGCTTCAAAACTCTTCCACACCGATAACAAATAAACACAAATAAAAAAAATGCAACTCTATTTTCTTTAAGTGAAAAAAAAACGAAGATTTGAAAAATGGGTGGCAAAATATTTTCAAAAATATGTTTTCATAAAATAATTCTTTAAATACTAAACACTTATCATTATTTCACTATTTTTGCTAAAATTTTCAGCCAGATATTTGCAGGAGACAGACCTGAAGCAAGAGAGCACGAGGGGACTGTGGAGCAGCGAAATACATTCGAACAAAAGTATTCAGAAATTCAAAAACCAAACCTCTGGTGATTCAAACCCTGTATCATAGAACTTCAAACCATCTCGTGATTAAATTTTATTACTTTTTTTACTTTTTTCTGCATTTTTTTTCTTTTTTTGTAGTTTTATCCATTTTTACCCTAAACCCTTCATTTTTTTTGTTTTTTCCCTTTCTTCTCCCTGTTTATTTGATTTCATAATTAGGGTTTTTCATTTCATATTGACGTCCAACCCACCGGACAACTTGCATAGTCGAATCCCCATAAATTCGGCCATTGCGTGAATTTTTAGAAAAAATGGAATTTTCTTTATCGCTGCGCCCTGCGTACGCTACCGGACTGGTGCACTATATTATATAGCAAACCGCGCAAGTATTGTGTGGTAAAAAAAATGAAAACATTTTTTTCTAAATCTGTGCGCCATGTCTGAAATAGGGCATCAGTGCTCCATTTAACGAGGATAGCACCGTATGGTGCATTACATCGTTTCTGAGGTGCGTTTATAATACCCCACGCACCGTATGGTCTATTACACTTTTTTGGCAGTGCTTTTATAGTACCCAACACATTGTATGGTCTATTATACTCTTTTGCAGTGTGTTTTTAATATCCCCATGCACCGGCTGCGAAGCATTCCTCATGAAAGGCGCACCAGTGTCTTGAGATTTATTTTCTACCTGAAAAGTTGAGAATTTATTTATAGATATGTTAATGAATGATATGGTACAGGTTTCATATTAATAAAGAAATTACTGACAAGAGATCAAGTAACAAAAATACTGTTAACACATCAAGAAAAGCAAAAAAGGTAAGTTCTTTGTAAATTCTTTATAAAAAATATTATATCTGAACTATATGTAAGTTTAACTAATATGTATTGTTTGTTGTGTATCATGTAGAGCCACAAATTGATGAAGGTCGATATGATTATTTCTGATCTAGGACAAGAAAAACGTAAAAGTTTAATGGAAAAATTGTGAAAGGATAAATCAAGTGAATGAAAAAATACTATCGATCCAATATGAGTTTCTTTTTTTAATTACCATTAATAATAAACTTAAAATTATTAGATAACATGTATAAAAAAATCTACTAATTCACATTTGTTTAATGTTCTACAGGGACCAACAACTTAGAAAAGGAATGTTGTTCTAGGAAAAGAAAAAAAATTGAACGTGCAAATGAAAATGAATTGCTCGTTAGCTCATCTGGAGTGGTGCTGGAAGTTAACGAAAGGGGGAAAAACTTGTACAAAAGTTTGAGGGATCTATTGGAATGAATGTATAGATGTTCTTTTCACTTACAATACAAAAATCAATCCAATGATTCCAAGAACCAAATTTTATCTATACTACAGGAAGAGTTTCCAGAGAATTGGTCAATGAGACATGTCAAACTTTTAATAGAAAAAACGTACAAAAAAAGAAAAAACGAATGAAAAAGTAATATTCCTTTTAAAGTTTGTCTATAATTATTTATAAATATCACTTTTTTTATATTTACTTTTCATATATCAATATAAAAACTAAATATTTTATTATCATGTTACATTTTCAGGAAGATTATGAAAATCTCAAAAGATGAACGAGCTGATATCATAAATATGCCAGTAGGAATGTCCAAAAAGGTGTACAAGGAGATGGTCAAAGAAATGGACAAAATTTCATCGCAGGAGGAGCCATTTCAACAACAACGTGCTTCAAATGTAATATGTAAACATTGAATTTTTCGACCATTAGGTACAATAAATAAAAAATTGAGCATTAAATATTAATTTTCAAGAATTTTCTTGCAAAAAAGAGAATAAAATGGAACCCATTCAACACATAAAACAAGACGACAAGGAAGAAAAGGGTTGATCTCTAAGTTTGTGAGTAATTGTTACTTCCTTATAACATCTCAGCTAGATTTCATTTTTGTATTTTTTAAGTTGTTTTACAAAAATAATCATTTAATGTCTTGAAACAGGTGCTAACATATAAAGAAGAACCATTAGATGAATTGATTGAAATTGGGTTAAAAATGGGTTGTGAGTATATTTTGGCATACCATAATTTAATTGTGGAATTTGTAAGCATTTATCGATCTTGTTTTACTTAGCTCCGTCTATAATTAATAGAACAAAAACATCTTTTATATTAACTACATTTTTTGTTATAGGGTACAAAACTTGCAGGAAACAAAGTATGGAATTGCACCAACAAATGAAATTTTGAAAAATGGCATGGTACATGGTTTTGAAAGAATGTGTATAGTTTATGAGTCAATTTTTGGTATGGTACGTCATTTTTCTTTTTGATTTACATTGATGTATATTATTTAATATAGCAATTTTCATTATTCTCACCAATGTATATACACTCATTTCAGTTTATTTTTATGTTTGTAGATGGAATATGAAGAAGAAGAAAACAATCAATGCCATGAAAAAAACATTCCTAAAAATAACCCAAGTCATGGAAGTAGCTCTAGCAGTGTCAGCAGTTCAACTAAGGAATGATGATCACTATGTTTGGATATCAACACAAGGCATTTTATTTTTTGAAATATGTCTGTGAAATCAGACATTTTGTTTAATGTAATGGACATAGTGTCCCAATTGAAAGAAAAATGGATACGAATAACTGTCCCATTTTGTATCATAAAGACTATCTTATTCATATATATATATATATATATATATATATATATATATATATATATATATATATATATATATATATATATATATATATATATAAAATATGTTTTAATTTATTCTATTTCATTCTCCATTGTCATTCTCAAATGCACTAATAAAAATTTAATTCATATGAATATTGTTATAAGATATAAATGTGTCGACTTTTGATGAATAATGAATTTTTAAAAACCACAATAATTCTGAAATGATATAACAAATTAATCCAAACAACACATTCAAATGCATTAATAAAAATGTAATTAATATGAATATTGTTATAAGATGTATCGACTTTTGACAAATAATGAATTTAAAACAATCACAATAATTGGACTGTCACAGGTCGATGTTTCTAAAAAAAATAAAATGAAAACTGGTGTTTGTCAGTGACTGTCGACCGATGCGTTTATGTGTCTATACACACCAATGTTGTTGTACGATCTATGGGCAGCGCACAAATACTGATACCAATTATAAATATCGGTGCATTTGTGTGATACTGTTTACCGGGGCATTTATGTATCTATAAGCACCGGTGGATTTGTACGATCCATGGGCACTGTACGAATACTAAACAAATTATAAATCTCGGTGCCTTTATGTGATACGACACACCGGTGCATCATTAAGGTATACACGTGCATTGATACAAACTATGGGCACCGCACAAATCCCAAGACCAATTAGAATGGCCCCGTGCATTGTATGATGAGCACTATGCCTGGTGCGGTTTTACACCTAAACATCCTGGTGTGTTTGTTTGACTGAGGAAGCCCTGGGGTGCTGTCTTCATGTATGCACTGGTGCGTTAAATCCAGAGTAGCGCTGTTGGACATTGAAATTGTCATTCATTTCCATTACATTTTCACTTATATTTCCATATTACCACCTTCACTCCACCCCCATTTCATTACATTTATCTTACCATTACCACTATTGGGTTACATTTATGTTTTTCCAAAATTTATTAATTCTTAGCATTTTAAAGTGAATTTGTGGTTAAATATTAGAAAATAATGTGCATATGCTTATACCTAACAAGTGGGATGAAATTGTTGCCATGTGTAGGTCAAAAGGAAGCTTCTAAAAGACCTTTATGTGGCCTACCAAAACCAAATTCGAATTTGAGTGGAGAAGATCATGGGATCATGAGGATATGTGTTTCATTTCCTTTCTGTATTAAAACTCTAAGAAGATATGTGTCTCATTTCCTATTTTTTATTGAAACTCTAAAAAGACATGTGTCTTATCATTTCCTATTTTGATTGTAACTCTAGAGATAGAGGGAGAGATTCATGGACTCTCATTAATGAGATTACTTCTCATATTTTTGTATAAATAGGGGAAGATTTCTCCTATGATTGGTGTAATAAAATAGGAGAAGAAGAGAATGGATTATAGAGTGTTTTGTAACAAGGCTTGAGATGGAATGGGATGTAGATTTGTGAGTTTATCAATAAAGAAGTTCTTTGATGCTATTTTGATCGCATCTTCAAGGAGCTAAGGAATTCACTGAATTGGTAGCAGAGGGTCCTTACTGCTAAGGAGGTTTCTTGTGTTTTCTAGCTAAGTCATTTAGATTTATGTTTAGCATCTTTCTTTACTTATTTCTTTTTAGATTGCTTTCATAGTCTTCAATTACTGAGTCTGACTGGTTTCACTCTATTGAATAATAGTGAGTGACTTATACAAACAGTAGTTGTTTAAGCATGTTATTTCATGTCATTTTCTTTCTTAATTTACAGTTGTTGAGTTTCATTGGGTTCATTCTATTGAATAATAGTGAGTGACTTATAAACACAATAAATTTCTAGCATTTTGTTTCATGTCATTTTCTTTCTTAATTTACAATTGTTGAGTTTCACTAGGTTTAGTCTATTGAATAATAGTGAGTGACTTATAAACACAATAACTGTATAGCATTTTATTTCATGTCTTAAATTATGGTTTTTGAGTTTCACTCGGTTCAATCTATTGAATAATAGTGAGTGACTTACAAATACAATAACTGTCTAGCATTTCATTTCATTTTCTTAATCAGTTTAGATAGGAAAATCCTCATTACATTGCAATTAATCTCTTTCAAAGACATTTTAATTAAACTTGAAATTGAATGGAATATGTAAGAATGATTAAATGAATAAGATTCAGATGTAATATTTTGAGTTATCAAATGTTTTCATCTCTTTAATTTTCAATTATGTTGTAATATCCATGGATTAGGTTTTCTTGTTTCACCTTTTCCTAATTAGAAATCAGATTTCAAAATTGTCCATAAAATTTTGTTTTCTTTCATAGAAGATTAACTCATTTTACAACATTTCCTTTTCTTCCTTTCAGTTAGATTTAATCTCATCTTTCTAGTTTAGAGTAGAACATTAAGAATCAAAACATAAAACTTCCAAAACAACAATAAAACATCAAAACAACGAAGTAAGAAAAATGGATAGTTAGGCACATATAGTGCACCACAATTCATCAGTGTACTAGCCCTGGTCGATCATTTATGTTAGCAATTTAGGACACTAAATTGACTAAACATTTTGGTGCCGTTGCCGGGGAAGTGTAACTAGGTAGCCTTATTTCTTACATCTAAAAAAAATAATAATTTCTCGAGTATTCTCTCCTCCTGCACTTTATGTGATCTAGAGGATCAGAAAAAGAGAATTTTTATGTTTAAAAAAAAATCAATAAATAATAATAAAAAATTATGTTTTCATCATTCCATTTAATTTTACAATAAAAAAATGATGATACAAAATTTTAATAATTTTTTTTTTGAAAATATAATATATATAATTTTATTAACAAATCAATTAAAAAAAAATAACGAACAAAAATAAAACTTGTCATATTTTTCTTTATTAATAAATTTTAATAAAGAGATTAAAGAAGAAAAAAATCAATAAATTATTTTGTTTAGTAAAATATATATGTATATTTTTAATTTTTGAGAATATAAAATATGTAATTTTATTAACCAAAAAAAAAAAACATAATAAAAACAAACCAAACATTAAAAAAAAATGAAAAACAAAGCCATACTGCCGAATGTTATAAAAAAAAATAAAATAAAAATGAGATTAAAACCCAGAGCAAATAAACCTCTCGATTGAGCATTGAAGCAGCTTAGTCAAACAGCTCTTCAAAGTTTACAATCTGCAAAATTTATGAGAAGAAAGAATCAATTTTTATTTCTATAAGAAGAAAGTATCTGCACGGAGGAGACCCACACCAACAAAATTGGATGAACAAACCTGACGCTTTAGCCGATAGAATATACAAATCTAGAAATTAAACAAAAAGATCCGTGTTTTGCCAAAGGAATTGCAAGAGAGTTGTCCATATAATAATTTGATTGCAAAGGTTTCGCATCACCATTTGATCGTAGGTCCCTTTGCAAAATGTTCCCAATAGCATTACTAGCAGATTTAACACTTCGGAATGTTCATATTGTTTCTGATAGCAACTTTTTAGTTTCAAAGAGTGAAGCCTCGGCTCTCACCTTGCTCATTACAGAATTTGAATTTAAAACCAATGGAGTTCCCTGTTTGCCTATAGAATTAATGGAGAAGTAGTTCTGTTTGCCTGTCGATAAGTGGATCAGGCTATTTGGTGTGGTTGCTGGGAGTTTTATCCTTTTTCAAGAGACTGATTTCGAATTCAAATTCAATACGTTGGTGGCAAGAAAAAACAAACTTGACTTGCTGGATTAATTTGATTTTGTGATCCCTTAAAATCCAACCACCACAAATCATTTCATTCACTAGAAATCGTTTTTCATTGCTATAAAAATGCAACTATATTTGACACATGATTTTAAAATTAGAAATAGGAGAAAAATAAGGCGAATTTGAAAAATCCACGACATCGGTATTTCGAGGAATGGGGCCAATTTAGTAACCCAAAAATATTTTTCTAGATTTCGCAACCGTTAGAGATAATTTATCTGTTCTTCAGAGCTCTGATTTGCAAACTGCGTGAAGGAAAAATAGTTTTTTTGAATTTAATTCTTGGTAATTAGTAGAGGGATTTCATGATCTAGTTTTCTTGATCTCCAAGAAGAAGAATCCGAATTGAAAAAAAAATCTATTGGATCCAATCTAACAACTGGCAGTAAAACTAAACTCTAAAACAATATTTCGTTTTCCTAAACAATTTGATCACAATTATTAAAAAAAGTAGCATCAGCTTCTTGTGACACTGCTCTTATGTAATGTCATGGCAATGGAGGCTCTTCCTATCTATTTGGAGAAGATATTCAACACCGTAGTTATTGTGATTCTCTTAGTGACTTTTGTCCTCACTTTTGGGGAGGTTATCCCACAAGAAATATGTTCACAGCATGAACTTTATGTTGGTGCAAAAAAAATTTTGTGGCTTGTGCGCATCCTTATGATTATTTGTTATCCTATTGCCTATCCAATATCCAAGTTCCTTGATTGCATACTTGGGCACAACGAGTCTGCCTTATTTAGGCGTGCACAACTGAAGGCTCTTGTTTCAATTTTTCTTTATTATTTGTCTTGTTTTAAAAAGTATATATATATATATATATATATATATGTATATATTTAAATTTTTAAAAATATAACATATATAATTAAAAAATAAATTAAAAATAAAATAAAATAAAAAAATGCATCAATAAAATAAGTAGGGTATTGTTTTTTTTCCTTGAGAAGATACTGGTTGATTTAAATGTCAAGACTGATTATTTGCATAAGCATGGCCACTTAACTTTCTTTTCAGGATTTTGCCTATGGAACGGTGCACATTCTGCAGCTAAAGATCGATTCTGCAGCTGAAAAACTTCATTATTTCACCCAAAGTTTAACTTAGCCTAACTTTTTCAGACGACATCAGATTTCAACGATTCAAGTGTCATTGGAAAGATATCGACAAGATCTACGTAATTCGAAAACTATCACCAAAAGTTTGAAACAGTAAAGACTAAAGAAATTGTTGAAAAGACACAACAAGTAACTTGAGGCACTAATTTCGAAATAGGTATAAATTCTTTCAGTTTTCCTTCGTGAAATTGTTTTATTAGTACCAATTCTCATTTTTTTGTGTAAATGTCATAACCAGAGAGATTGATCACCTCTCTCTTTTGATAATTTTACATTCCATTGCAGAAGAAGTACTAGTTTTATTTTGCAGGTTCCAGGAGGAAGGATATATGACTACAAGCGAATAATGTCTCTCTCAGAGACTACATTTCTTTTACAAGAAGATGATTAGCAACAAAGAAAGAAATATCAATGCATGAGCACATGCTAATGCAAATCAGATCCAACACTTCCAAGCCTTTCATATGCGAGTGTCTCCATTGCATCCATGCTTCCTTAGTAAAAAAAAAAAAACATTCACCTCATTTCCCTTGACATTCTCTATTGCATTTCTACTTAGTCATTCAATAAAATCCTCGTCTCATTTTCTCTCACTGCTCATTTTTTTCCCAATCATTATATTTTCTTGCCCTGCTTGCACTAGCCTAGCAATAAAACCATTCAGCTCCTCTACAAAGTCGATTCATTTCATTTCCATTTTCATTCTGTCAAATAAAACTTGATCCACTTCAAAAATTTTCATCCATAATCTTTTAAAAAAAAATATTCTTTCATGCTTGCATTATATGATGGAGGATTCCTTAAGGCCTCCCTTCTAACAAGTCTGGGCCTATCGACATCAACACATTATCTAGGTCCAAGACTAGAGTCTTGAATAGTACCTTCAGGCTTCTATGTATTAATTACAAGTTCTCTCGCTGACAATCATGGGAATACATCAATGTCCCTCGATCGTCAGATCTTGAAAATAGCTCAACATCAACCCATCTATTCGCACTTCACAGGATGCACTTAGGTACCTTGGCACTCATTGACATTAATGGTGAGGTTTTCTTGCATTGGTTAATGACATTCATCAATGGTCGGTAATCCAATGCCTTCTCTTCATGCTCAACATCAACACATTTATTCGCATGATTAGAATTGTACCATCAGATTTTGTAACGATTGAAGACTACATCATTTTAGTAGTTTGCAGCAGGAATCAATTTCTATCAGCAGCAATAAGGATCCCAATCTTGTCACCAGCATAAAGAGAACAAAGAAGCAGATCAAATTCATTTGTTTACATAGTCGAACAACATCAACAACCACCACACATGTAACTCATCCATTTTTAGAGAGTAAGTTAAGGTACGCCATTTCCTAACTTTTTACCATAGAATTCCTTGAAAAGCTAGACTGATAATTTTTGGAAAAAAGATTTCTCTTCCTCATTTCATAAAATTGCCAATACCATCTGTTGGGGGGGAATACATTCGTATTCATACCTTGCCACATTCATATCACATTCAGAAACACACATACTTCCACAAAATATTAACTATTACATTATTATTATGAGCATACAATGGCTTTTCAAAAGTACTCAACAGATGATTGGATACAAACACAATCATGGTTGTCACAGAAGAACCAACCATGATGCAATCCAATAAAGATGTACTTTGCAATAAAAATAAAATTATCATTATGCAAAGATCAAAGGTGAAAATTGAAGGCAACAACAAAATATGGTTGTAACGCAAGAACCAACCATGTTTCAATTCAAGTAAAACACTTTGTAGAAGCATGAAGTTATAAAATGATATCTTGCAAAGTTAAGCCAAAGCTCAAGGATCAAAAAGAATTAATATAATAGATTGTATGAGGACATGCGATGGCTTCAGTTGGGGGGTATGTTGGACCTTGAAATTTTCATTCACTTCCATTACATTTTCACTTATATTCCATATTACCACCTTCACTCCACCTCCATTTCATTACATTTACCTTACCATTACCACTATTGGGTTACATTTATTTTTTTCCAAACTTTATTAATTATTAGCATTTTAAAGTTAATTTGTGGTTAAAAATTAGAAAATAATGTGCATATGCTTATACCTAACAAGTGGGATGAGATTGTTACCATGTGTAGGTCAAAAGGAAGCTTCTAAAAGACCTTTATGTGGCCTACCAAAACCAAATTCGAATTTGAGTGGAGAAGATCATGGGATCATGAGGATATGTGTTTCATTTCCTTTTTGTATTAAAACTCTAAGAAGATAGGTGTCTCATTTCCTATTTTGTATTGAAACTCTAAAATTCCATGTGTCTTATCATTTCCTATTTTGATAGTAACTCTAGAGATAGAGGGAGAGATTCATGGACTCTCATTAATGAGATAACTTCTCATATTTTTGTATAAATAGGGCAAGCTTTCTCCTATCATGGGTGCAAAAAAACAGGAGAAGGGAAGGGATTATAGAGTGTTTTGTAACAAGGCTTTAGATGGAATGGGATGTAGATTTGTGATTTTATCAATAAATAATTTCTTTGATGTTTTTTTTATCACATCTTCAAGTAGCTAAGGAATTCACTGAATTGGTAGTAGAGGGCCCCTGCTACTAAGGAGGTTTCTTGTATTTTCTAGCTAAGTCATTTTGATTTCTGTTTAGCATATTTCTTTACTTCTTGCTTTTTAGATTACTTTCATAGTCTGCAATTACTGAGTCTCACTGGGTTAACTCTATTGAATAATAGTGAGTGACTTATAGACACAATAGTTGTTTAAGCATGTTATTTCATGTCATTTTCTTTCTTAATTTACAGTTGTTGAGTTTCACTGGGTTCAGTCTATTGAATAATAGTGAGTGACTTATAAACATAATAATTTCCTAGAATTTTATTTCATGTCATTTTCTTTATTAATTTACAGTTGTTGAGTTTCACTGGGTTCATTATATTGAATAATAGTAAGTGACTTATAAAAAAAATTAATTCTCTGGCATTTTATTTCATGTCTTAAATTACAGTTGTTGGGTTTCACTGGGTTCAGTCTATTCAATAATAGTGAGTGACTTACAAATACAATAATTGTCTAGCATTTCATTTCATTTTCTTAATGAGTTTAGATAGGAAGATCCTCGTTACATTGCAATTAATCTCTTTCAAAGACATTCTAATTAAAATTGAAATTGAATGGAATATGTAAGAATTGTTAAATGAATAAGATTCAGATGTAATATTTTGAGCTATCAAATGTTTCCATTTCTTGATTTTTCAATTAAGTTCTAATATCCATGGATTATGTTTTCTTGTTTCACCTTTTTGTAATTAGAAATCAGATTTCAAAATTGTCCATAAAACTCTATTTTCTTTCATAGAAGATTATATCATTTTACAACGTTTCCTTTTCTTCCTTTCAATTAGATTTAATCTCATATTTATAGTTTATATTAGAACACTAAGAATCAAAACATAAAACTCCCAGAAAAACAATAAAACATCAAGACAATGAAGTAAGAAAAATGGATATTTATGCACATATAGTCTGAGATATTCGAATGCTTCCCTGGGAAGAGGTTTAGTAAATATATCAACAACTTGTTCTTTGGTAGGAACATATTCCAATTTAACCTTTTGTTCAAGCAATTTTTCACGTAGAAAGTGATACTTGATAGGAATGTGCTTGGTCTTGGAATGCATAACATGATTATTCGATATACTAATGGTGCTTGTATTATCACATAGAATGTAGATGGGAGGTGAACATTTGAGTTGAATATCTTGTAATGTTTGCATCATCCAAAGAAGTTTTGTCAAACATGATGCGACAACCACATATTCTTCTTCAGTTGTAGATAAGGCAATAGAACTTTGTTTCATGGTGAACCAAGATACTAGATGGGGCCCCATATAAAAGGCACCACCACTAATGCTCTTTCTATCATCAACATTTCCAGCCCAATCTGTATTTGTATAAGCATGAAGAGTGAGATCAGCATTATTTGGATACCATAGACCAAAATCTTGTGTCCCTTGTAGATATTTGAATATTATTTTTATAGCCTGAAGGTGAGACTCTTTTGGATTAGCTTGGAATCGTCCAAAAATCCCAATTGCATGCATAATTTCTTGTCTTCTCCCAATTAGATAAACAAGACTTCCAATCATGGATCTATATTATGGTTTATTTAACATGGTTGAATCATCATGAGAACTAAGGTTACATCTAGTTACCATTGGAGTACTCACGGGTTTGCAGTCTTCCATCCCATACTTTTTCATATTTTTCTTAAGATATTTTTCTTGTGATAGAAATATGCCATATGTTTCTTGCTGTACTTGTAAGCCAAGAAAATATGTTAGTTCCCCAAGTAAATATATTTCAAATTCTTGCTACATAACAGAAGCAAAAGTTCCGATTCATTGATTATGCATTACTTCCAAAAATGATGTCATCAACATACACAACACTAATCAATAGTTTATCATTCTCTATTTTTGTGTATAATTTACTATCAACAGATCCCTTTGTGAAACCTTATTGTTAAAGATATCTGTCAAGATGATAATACCATGCCTGAGGAGCCTGTTTGAGACCATATAAAGCCTTTTTTATTTTACAGACAAGTTTTTCATCATTTCCCAGAATGAATCCTTTTAGTTGTTCTATATAAACTTCTTCCTCTAAATCACCATTGAGGAAAGCAGATTATACATCCATTTGATAAAATCTGAATTGTTGAAAATTGAAAAATCAAGAAACATTCTTATTGATCTAAGTCTAGCTACAGGAGAAAATGTTTCTTCAAAGTATATACCTTTTTGTTGAGCATACCCTTTACAAACAAGTCTAGCTTTGTTTCTAATAATATCTCCATTTTTATTTAATTTTTTTTTTAATATCCAATTTGTTCCAATGGCATTTTTATTAGGATGTCTTGCAACCATTTCCCACGTATGGTTATTTTCAATCTGATCAAGTTCTTCATTCATGGTTTGAATCCAAAATTCATCTTTACTAGCTTGATTTACATTATGTGGTTCAATAGTGGATAAGAATGCTTCATAGCTAGGGGATCGTACAAGAGTTATTCTTTTTTGGACACCTAATCCTTTTTCTCCAAAAAAATGAGATTCTGGATGATTCTTTTGAACATACCTAGATGGAGCCTTTTCAGATAGATCTTCTTCTAGTGCTTCATTGGGTTCACCTTATATATTGTTGTTATTTGACATGGGAAAATATGCATCATCATCATCTTCATTTGTTGTTGTTATTTCCCTTTCTGGAGCTGAGAGAGACTCATCAATTACAAAATCAATACATTCAACAATATTCTGAAGTCTTTTATTGTAACATTTACGTGTTTTACTTCTAGAAGAGTAACCAAGAAATTTTCCTTCATCTGCTCTAGGTTCAAACTTACCAAGTTTTTCGTCATTGTTCTTGATAAAACATTTTCTTCCAAAAACTATGAAATGCTTTATAGTGGGAAGATTTCCATACCAGAGTTCACAAGGATTTTTATTATTGTTTACTTAAACATGAACCTTGTTAAGAATATTTACTGTTGTATGTGCTACTTCTCCCCAAAAGGTATCAGGAGTTGCAGATTCATAAAGCATAGTCCGAGCCATTTGTTGAAATGTTCTATTCATCCTTTCTGCCACACCATTTTGTTATGGGGTTCCAGCTACAAAAAAATTGTCCCTTTATGCCATGATGCTCACAAAAAGAAAAGAATTCATCTAATATATATTCTCCTCCTCAGCCAGATCTAAGACATTTGATTTTTAGATCTAAATCATTTTCAACCAAAGCTTTGAAGATCTTAAATTTTTCAAATGCTTCATCTTTATGTTTCAGTAAACAAATCCAACAAATTCTAGAGAAGTCATCGATAAATAAAATATAGTATTGTTCTCCATGGGGTGACTTTTCCCTTACAGGACCACATAGATCAGTATGTATAAGTTGAAGAGGCTTACTTGCTAATCCTTCTTTAGCATTGAATTGCACCTTGGTTTGCTTACCAAATTGACATGATTTTCATATGGTACTTTTAGGTAGAGTGATGTTGGGAAGATCATGAACAGGTTTGAGTCTGCTAGATTTGCTTATTTGAGAGAAGCTCAAATGTCCCAACCTTGTGTGCCATAACCAATTTTCTAAATTTTTACCAAAGTAAAATTAATTTTGGCCACCTTTTATTACATACATATTGCTTGGTGTTCTAGTTCCTTTTATTACTATTTTTCCTGTGTCAAGTTCACGAACTACACATTCTTTTGAACTAAAGACAACTTCATTTCCTTGATCACAAATTTGACTCACACTTAATAGTTTATGCTTTAATCCATCCACATACATAACATTGTTAGCTTTCACCTTTTCTTTTATAAAAACAAAACCTTTTCCTTTAATGAGAACAGGAGAGTCATTTCCAAAGGTAACATTCTTTTCTTTCTCTAGAGCATTGTATGAAAGTAGTTTATTTTTATCTCCTATCGTGTGTTTTGAGCATCGACTATCAATGTACCATTGATTTTCTTCCCAAACTGCAAATAAATCTATGGCACAACTTCCAACCTATAAGTCCTTATTTTTCCATACCTTGGAATTTGAGGGTATATGCTCTTTTGGCTGATGTTTTCTCCCGCAATCAGATTTTTCATGTCCAAAGTTATTGGAAAAGGAACATTCAATTTCATTTTGAAGAGGAGAAAAGTTGTTATAAGTATTCTTCTTTACTACAATCACATTTATTTTCTTTCTTTCTTCTCTGGTCATGATGGTTTTGTATGCAACACATTGAGCAGCTTTATGACCAAAATTATGACATGAGAAATATTGTCCATTAAAGAAGAAATTTCTGTGATCATGAAACCTTCTAGTTATGTTTACCTGATAATTGATATTTATGTTATTGTTCTTTCTTGTATTGAAGTGGTCATGCTTTACCTGTGTAGTCTCTTTTTTCTTTTGCTGTGTGACAAAATGTTGTTGGCTAGATTTAGCTAAATTTAGATAGCTTGGTGCTGAAGACTGAGATGATTCTCTAATATATCCAAGACCTGTCTTTATAAGAGGAGAGTGTTGTACCTTGATAATTCATCTAAGGTTTCAGATCCTTTAGAAAATCTAAGATGTAAAGTTTTCCCTTTCTCAATTTCCTTTCTTATACTTACTATTTCACATTCTAATTTCTCATTGTGCTTCTCCTTTTCTATAAGTTGATTCTTTAAAGTATCTATGGATTTTTTTTTTTCTTCCAAACATATTTTGAGATGATTTATTTCTTCAAGAAAATCATTTTCTTCTAATGCATCCATAAATGTATATTGAGACTCACTAGAGTCTTTTTCAAAAGCCATGACTAGTTTAATATCTTGATCAGGTTCACCTTATTCACTATTTGATAGACCATCACTATCTTCATGAGTATAATATCTTTTTCTGTTGATAAACCGTTTCTTATTTACTTTAGCCACTTCGTTTCTCTTTTCGTGACTATCTTTATAGGGACATTTAGCAGCATAATGACCAACTCTTCCACAAGAAAAACATTTAAAAGGAATCTTACCTCCGAACCTTCTAGTGCCAAGTTGTAGCTTATTTAAAAAATTTACCTCATCTTCTTTTGAAACATACCCTGATCCTTCTTCTTCTTCTACCTCCTTTCATTTTATAGCAACTCTGAAGACAACTTCCTTGACCTCAGATGGACCTCCTTTTCTCATTTCACAGGCACTCAAAATCTCATGAAGTTGAACAATAGTAAGATTTTGTAGATCCTTCTTCTCTTAAATAGTAGACACTTTTGACTTGAATTTGGGAGTTAGAGATCTTAAAACCTTTTCTACCAGAGTAGTGCTAGTTATGGTTTCACCCAGATTTCTCATATGATTTACAATATCATCTAGACATAAAAACAAACTAGCAATGCTTTATTCATTATGCATCCTGAGTTTTTCATATTGAATTCTGAGAGTTTGGAGTTTAGCACTTTTTACCTTGGCATCACCTTTATAGCTTAGAAATATTTTTTCCCATATCTCCTTTGTTGTATTCAACTGCATGACTTTGAAAAATTCTGATTCAGTCAAACTTCCCAATAATGCATTGACCACCTTTGCATTGGTTTCATAGTTATTTCTTGTTGCTGCATCTGTTGGAACAAAAGTTGGATATTGATAACCTCCTTCAACTATATCCCATACATCTGCTCCAAGAGACTGAAGATACAATCTTGTCCTTGTCTTCCAAAAGATTAAATTTTTTCCGTTGAAGAGAGGAGGCCTGATAGATGATGTCCCATCTTGATTACTTATGTTAGCTGATCTTCCTTCTAGTGACTAAGCTTCTTCAGAAGGACCTGCTCTGATACCAATTGTTGGGAAAAATACTTGGGGGGGGGGGGTGGTGAATCAGTATTCAGAGCTTATTGATAACTTTCACTTTTTCTATACTGAATTCCATACACGAGTTCAAGGAACCTAACTTGCATATACACACTAGTATACTAACAGAAACTTGCGTATACACATATATCTTTATTGTTTAGATAAACATTTAGAAGAAACCTTTAACCCGCACCATCAATTATGCATCATATAGTTAACTAGTAAATGAGTGCAGTAATAATAGAATAAACCATCACACAAGTGCATCAAACATGAACACTAGGATTTAAGGTGGAAACCCAATTCGGGAGAAAACCACCGTTGTTGTCGTCTCTATCTTCAATATTTATTATATGGAAAACTACTTACAATATTGTACTGATGCAGATTCATATCAGTACACAGGCATCTGCCTGCAGAAGGCTACAACCTTCTCTTGTTCTCCAACTGCTACTAGAATGGGAGCTACAACCCCCTGATCTCATTTACCAGCCACTACTGGAAGGGAGCTTCAACCCGCTAATCAAAACACTAGCTTCTACTGGTAGGAAGCTTCTACTTCCACACTGAAGGCTTCAACCCTCAGAATTATTGCAGACTGCGTTTCATTAATTTTTGCACTAGATCACATAACTTCAAGATAATTCTTCATAAATATAAACAACAATAAACTTCACCCAATACTTCGATCAGAGCAGTGAGATCATTGTAACCAGAATACAGTAATAATCCAGATTTCAAAATCAGTAATGAGAACCAAACTCAACCCTAAACATTCATCATTTTAAAATGCATACCCTACTTTTCTTCACTAGACCCATGTTTATACGTGCTTTCCTTCACACCAAACTGTGTATAGATCTGTGAAAATTGTTTTTACAAAATGTGATCAATCTTAGATCCAGATCTGAGGCTTGCAATTAGATATCTTCTCAGAATTACAGAAACCTTAATTCAGTCAGTCATCATTGACCATAATTTCTGACTGATTGATCAAATTTTTACGTATTCAATTTAGTAGCATATACAGTATTCAAGAAACCCAGATCTACATGAAGAATTCATTGACCGACAACAGAAATAAATGATAACCTCTGAAATAAGCTTCAGAGAACCCTGACTTCCATACGAGCTTTTTCTGAGACAAAGTCCCGTATATACGCACTTTTACCAAGACGAACTAGCGTATAGATCTGTAAATAATAAATTTGCAGAATGTTTCAAATATATAGCTTACCCATATCTATTCACTTTACTTCAGCAAACATGCGCCAGGTCATAGATCTAATAATATCTTCAATGGATCGTACAATAACATAGTCATTTCAGGTTTAGAGATCCTGATCCATTATTCTATCGAAGGGTGCATCATACATTCAGATCTATCAATAAAACATAGTTCATCCCATGCAAATATACTTCATAGAAAAGTATTCAGTAACAACCCTTACTCATGCACACCTTCGCACTATGATCTTCTTTTCCTTATATAGATTTAGCCTTTACCAATACCATGAGTCAAAACCACACAACTACCAATGGTATTCTTCGATGGAGTCAAATAGATGACACGACGCTCAAAACTATGGTCTAATACCATGGTAATTCTCCATGGTATCATCTTTGTAGAGTGCAAAAGGAATGCGCGACTTGGATTGTTCTTATTTGCATGTATATGTGACTTGGCCTGTACAAACTCACGTATAGAACCTGCAATATGAAAATTAACCAATCTTCTATTGTACATTACACATTTCTTCTGATAGATTACTGAGCTTCTCCAGAATACAGATACTTCATCAGTTACCAGAGAGTTTCCATCAAGGACAACATATTAAGACATAAGAATCATATTGCCAACATTTTCCTTGTCCATTTTCTTTAGATTGGATGCAATTCTCTTAGTTTAGGCTTTTATTTCCTCACCTTAACTCTTCAACTCCTTTCAAAATTCTTGGCTCCCCTTGCAACTTGATTTTGTTAACATTTCCCTTATATTTTCCCTTTTGTTCATGGAGCTTTTGCTTCCCTCTTGTAGGTCTTGCTCCTCTCTTTAGTTTTCTAGGACCTTTGGGTCTATCTTGTTTCCACATTTGTGTTATTTTTCAGTTCTAGGAGTGAATAACTCACTTGGTGGCACCCATGGCTTCTATTACAACATCTATCACCCCAAGCTAAGTTTATTTTTGCATTAGAATTCACGTTCTCCACCATTTTCATAGAGTCCTCCCCATCTTTTCTTCTAGAATAATAGTGAGAATTTCCCATTCAAGGAGGTTGAATTTGAATTCTCACCATGAACATTTTTTTCATGGTTTGAAACCTAGCATTCTTGCACAATGTAATTGTTCTCCTTTAATTCCCATTTTTCTTTGGCTACCTTTATGTCTTGTTTGAACCTCTTGTTCCACCATGATATTTTATTTCATTCTCTTTCTTGGTTTCATCTCCTTGGCTTGGAACATCGAACAATGCAGAACGAGGAGACTGCCTTTACATCCCACAATTTGAAAAGGAGGATTGGCATGTTAAAAGTTTGAGGTTCCACATGCTTGACTTTAAAGGCACTTTGTGGATTCCCCTTCTTTGTTTTTCTTGGTCTTGGATCTAGGATTTTATTTTATAATTATATCTTCTTGGTCATAAATTATCAATTCATTTTCTTTGCATGGAGTTTGGAGAGACTTACCCTTATATTATGGATGTCTATGTCATAGGTTCATAACACTTCCTTAAGTATTAGTATATTTTTTTTATGTGTATTTTATATTTGGATTATTTACCACTTTATAAATTGGATTATCATCCAAGTTCTTCCAATATACCTATCCTTAACTCATTTTCATAACTTTATTATTTGTATTTTATAAAATAAAATCAATGAAATTGAAATAAACATTATTTCCACTCATATCACTAGAGGAAACGACTGAATGAACTGATTTTGTTTTTGGATTTTTTAGTTAATATGGAGGAATTACATAAATGACACATTTGTTTTTCTTTCAAGTAGCATATGCAAAGCATGTGAAGCATGAATTGAAATTCATTGAAACATGCAAATTCCAACAACATAGATTAGTAAGCCCTCTCTTTTTGGACCCTCCACTTTTTTTTTAAACTTAGCATCATATATTATGTAGCTCAAGCTAGCTCTCAAGCCATCCACCTTCTTTTACGTAAGATACATAGTTTGCCAGCTAAACTGTTTGTTAATTTTTTTGTTACTTTTTCTTGATCCCACATTGAGCACCAAGTTGGTTCATTGTTTTAGTGGTTCTTTGTAGGTCAAATCACCAATTATGGGCTATATTTAGTCTTCCTTATAGAAGAATGTCCACTCTTTCCTCCTTTTTCTTTTCCTTTCATGGGATAATATGATTATCGTTATATTTCTTTTACCCCACCTTTTCAATGATGATTCTTCCTTGATTCCTAACTAGACCTTTTTCCATTGTTGAACTCTTTGGTATCTCTTTAAGTGTCTATAGAGCCTCTCTTGAACCTATGTTGGATCTTTGTTTGTGATTTTTACTCCAAACCCAAATTCTCACTTGGCCTTGCCCCTATGAATGTTACTTCTTGGCTCTTGACTTGCTCCCTCTCTAGAATTTTCCCTTTTGCTACAAAATCTGATGTTGCAACCTTTTCCTCCGTCTTTTATTTTTCTACGCTACTAGTGGTTTGGGTAATGAAGAAACCTAGAAACCTCTTTTTGATAGGACATTACATCATCAAATCAATAGTAATATCCTAGAACCTTATAAAACCTTAGTTTGCAATCTTTCGTATTGTAAGATTTTTGTTTTCTCTTCTCTTGGCTCTTTTATTTCTTCATTTTTTCTTTAGCAGGTTCATTCGGGGATGGAGCAACTTATAATTTTCACATCAAAAATTAAAGATACTTTTAAAAAATTGTGAAGAAGACTTAATTCAACATTTAAATTTCTTATCCAGCTTTCAAATTATTATATATATATAAATTATTTATTTTCATAAATGGAGAAAAAAGACAAATGTTAATTATATATTTGAGATAATTAAAACTTACAATTTTTTTACACTTTGTGTTGTAGTATTTTTTTCTAAATTTTAAATGGATAACAAGTTTAGGGTTGATTTGATAATATTTTTAATTATATTTAATGATTTAAAATCCCTTTTCATAAAAAATATTTTTAATATTAATTATTCAGATTTTAAATGGATTGCAAATTTAAGATTGATTTCATAATATTTTTAATTATATTTAATGATTTTAAAATCTTTTTTCACATACATTTATTTCTAATATTAATTATTGACAAATTTTCTTTAATATATAATTATATTCATATATTATTAATAACAATTATAATTTTAGTTATTGTAATTTAATTTTATTATATATATATAATAAAAATATTAAATAAAATAATTTATCTTTGATATAATAATGATTAAAAATAAATTAGGGATATTTGTTTATGAATTTTTTCAACTTTGATAAATAAATACGAAAGTTTTGGAGTTAAGTGTTTATTAGAGAAACAAAAGAAACTAGTATCATTAATTTCAAATTAGTATTTAATTTTTTTTTATGAATCTCACAATGCCATATGCATTAGTTGAGTTATTCCTATAGAGGATGCAATATTTCTTATAGAAGACACAGAGTTTAGGGTTAAGTGGCTTTTAATTGGAAATGCTAAGGATATGGAAATCTATCAAGCTGAAATTTTAAAATAGGAGGTCCTACCCTCATCTCTCACATACACAAACTCTTAGATTTGCACTAAATTAAGGCTAACCTGAGCCTTCGACGATAGCCTCATTGTACCTATCTTTAAAATGGGGATAAAAACATTCTCTCTAATTATAGGACCATTATGATTATAAATATTTTAGATAATCAATATGAAATTATTTTGGAAAAAAAGATTAGCCTATGGTTGGAAAGTCATGATAAAAGAGGTAAATTTCAATCTTGGTTTAGGAGATATCGTTCAATTGTGGACTGCCTATTTACATTAAGGATCATTACAAAGTCCAGTGTATGATAGTAAAATCAACCTCCCTTGTTACTATGTGGACTTCAAAAAATCTTTTGACATTGTTCCCAAGACAAACCTTTGGAATAGGTTGGAAGAGATGAAGGTTCCTCTTAAGTTGAAGGTTCTTGTGACAAGGTTGTATGAGAATATTATTTCCAAGTATAGGACCATTAAGGGTTGGTTGGAAGATATTAATTGCATTATTGGAGTCAAGAAAGGGTGTCCCTCTTTGCTTGCCTTTATTGGCACATACATTGATAATTTAGAATGATGTTGTGTTGACCCACTATCACTAGTATAGCCATCATTATTCTTCTTAATGTTGAAGATATTGTTCTTTTGGAAATGAATCTTCACAATTTTAGAAATAAACTAATAATCCTCCAATATTCCTGTTCCAAGATGGTTATGAATGTTAATAACTAAAAAAAGAAAAATCATGATAATTAAATCTAAAAAGATCACATACAATACTTTCTTATATGACAACAACCTGGAGGTAGTTCCTTCATACAAATATCTTGGAAAGATTATGCATCACAAGTTGAGATAGAATTATAGCCTTGAGAAAAGGGTAATCGAGGATGGAAAACTTATGATAGACTTGAAAATAACTTTAAGTTAGTAGATATTTAGATGTGATAAATAAATAAACTCCTCTATTTAAGAATTTGTCACCCTTATTCTTTTATATTGATGTCAAGTTTGGATATGTGGAATCTTCTAAGAGTTATGGAAGAAGTTAGAAGAAATCCAAAAGCTATTTATAACCTATAATATTAAGATTAAAGAAACTACACCCCATCTTATCCTCTTCATAATTTTTTTTTGTCTTTTCATCATTTAAATCATGGCTATGATTATGTATCTTAACTATAAGAAGAGGTTAAACAACATGGAAGACTTGATGTTTCATAAAATTTCTTTTAACTCTAGGATTATATGGAGATGATCAAACAAAATCTAGAGAGTCAAAATATATTTCTATCTAGTTGACATGTATAAAAAAGAAAATAAGCATCACCAATAAGAGAATATTTTTACAAAAGCTCCATAGTGAAATTGTGTGTTGGTTAATTTCCAAAACATCATGGGATGAAAAGTATATCACTTTTATGGTGTCAAGAAAATTGAAAATGAAAAATATTTCTTTTCAATTGTCTAAATGATACCTAAATTAGATCTAAATTTCAAAATATTGATCATACTATCAATCTAACTCTTTATTTCAACAAAATTATAAAATCTTGAGACATTATTCTCAATATTTTTTTTTCTTTCCTAAATTAGACTAATTTCTACTAATATGTACAAAAATACAAAGTGAGTTTCAAGACAGGTGGTTGTTGAACTAGCCTACCCCTGTTCGATAAGAATTTTTCAAAAAACCAAAAATTGGGATGCCCTTCAAGGGGAAGCCAACCTTTAATGTGTCGAGGAGTAGGAAAGTTTGTAAGAAGAAACAAAAATAGGAATAAAAAGCAGAGATGAGCCTATGTAAAATGAGATATAAGAGAGCCAAGGAACCACATCTATCGATTTTGCACATCATTTTCCACCTGATGTGGATTTCCTCAGTCACGAAGGAGTTGTATTCAGTCAGGGTCTCTACCTCCTTCTTTGCGAGTTGTGGGTCAGGCTCCAGAGTCGAAGACGAGACCATCTTGGGCTGCTTGGAATTTTTTGCATGATCAATGTTATTCATAGCTGCCTTTTTTTTCCAAGTGCCATCCGAAGGGAAAATCCAATTGCCATCCAAGTCATCCTCTAAGTTTTTGACAGGGAGAATAGTGAATTTTCAGGGTAGAGGGGAAGGGGTGCATGATATTGTGGACTTGCAAGGCCTCTTTCTACCTCTTGAGCCAATGTCATGTTGCTTCTCTTCTGAGAGACGAACCAAAAGTTGGGAAGAGAGCGCAAGGGAGGGAGACATAGGGTCAAAAACGTTTGGGTCATCAAGGGAAACAAAGAGATAAAGAGTGCACGCAGAGGAACCGAGGTTAAGAGCGTGGGAGGGGGAGAATATAGCACCTCCATGACAACTGCGCATTCGTTGACAACATGACATAGGCGCAGCGAAGAGGAGAATCTACTGAGTAGAGGTCAGATGCGCAAAGGGATCTAGAAAGTTAGCTAAGAAAAAAGTGGAGGAGCATAGTAGATTTCCAGGGATGGATAAATGAAAATTGATTTGAAAATCGCTGGTTACTATCGTCATTAATGGCTAGCAACAAGAAGTTAAATTCAAGGGAGGGGGAGTGAATGTCACAGAGTGCCGATGTCCTCCCCTTTCAACATTACTTAAGGTCTGCATATACTGGAGTGAATGTGCCTGTGTTTGGTCCAGCTAGGTGCCCCTGCGTTGATGAACTAGGTGGCCTCATGTACAAGTCATGTAAGGTAACCGCATCTAGGGGTTGAATGTCTTTGAGGAACAGATGATGCAAGTCATGCATAGATATTCATTGGAGATGGAGTGGAATCTGTTGGAGAAGAGAGGAGGGTCTTGTTCCACACCTTTTTTGGCTAAGAAATCCGCTACTTCATTGGCTAATATATGAACATGGATAAAGGTAATGGCTTTGTGGATTTGAAGCCAATGCTCAAAATTTTCCAATCTATAGGCTAAACACCAGCTCTTTGATATTTTGGAAGAGCAAGAGCCATGAAGAGGACGTTGAGAAACATTTATGATGATCTGAGAGTCCCCTTCTGTTACACTGAAATTTGTCACCATGGAATTTTAGTACTCCCTTAGAAGTCTACAATATCAAAGTTCCTAAATTCAAGCCTTGAAATTAAGACAAAAGCTCATAAAAGTCTTAAAACTCTCGTACCATATTTTCTCTTAGTATTGCCTACGGTCCTACATCTTTTGGCTCTAAATCATGCGGATATAAACGCACTTTCTGTTTATTAATGGTGCGGACCCCTGTAAAAGATTAAAAAGGCACAAGTAAAATCTAGAAGCTCAGTTTGAGTCCTTTTTGGAAGCTTCTAGAAACATTCTTGCGGTGGAAAGTCTGCTCTTTTCAAGTTCATGCATCCCATCCATTAAGGAGCTAACCCCTTGATGTAAGGAACTAATCCCTTTGAAGGAGGATTCTATCGCTCCTTGTATGGAGTTGTAACTTCCCCTCTTTCACTATAAAAAGAGGCATAGGGAAGCCTCAAAGGGTTGAAAATTGATGAGTGGAAGCTTCAGTATTATTGGAGGTGAAATGTTGTTGAAACTTAGACCCTTTTAGCTGAGATTTTATGTGGGAAGGATTACATACCTGTATGTATCTTGGTTGGAAGAGTTGAAGTCTTGTCAGAGTAAAGGAAACGCCTTTTCTGGACCCCAGGAAGGCCTGTATGACATCAAGGCAGACATGGTTGTAAGGCTCTTCTTATTTAAGTTAATACAAATAACTCTATTTTTCTCAATAAGTTGTCAATTTATTGGTTTATTTTATGGATTCTTTGATGACCATAATATATATGATTTATGAATATATGCTATGCAGGTGTTATTTGATGTTTTCTTGTTTGTGATTGCAGATCTTCGAAGGAAACTCTTTTGGACGACTGAAGTACTACTACTACAAACAAGCGTTGGATCAAAGGTAGGATCGTTAAGCCTTTATAGCATTTAATCATGAATTGTGATATATCTAGAGAAAGATAGATTTAATTTTTCATTTGTTGCTAGCTATCCATAGGACACTTTGGAGGTTTGTCTTGTCCGCAAGAACGACTTATCCATCCAACAAAATGGCGACTCCACTAAGGAATAAATCTTGAACTTTGATTTCTTTTATTTTTGACTTGTGAATTTATTTTTTCTGATTTTGATTGATTGATACTGGCTTGGGTGATTTATCCCTATAGAATCCCTGAGAAATGCTTGAGAATTTTTTGTTTTTTCTCTAGTTTTCTTGTGTCCGCTCTTTTCTTTTATAGACAGTGTGGGCAGTACCACACTTTCCCTGTACCCACAGTGCGGGACCACACTGGTTTACACTGAATCCTACAGACCCTGTGAAATTTTTTGAAAGATCTTAAAATCCTCTTTTCTAGATTAGTTTTTTAAATTCTCAGTGATTACCCAAACCCGTATCTTCTTTCAGAAAGCCTTGGTTAAGAGTTTGTTTGAGAATTTTTAGTTTTGAATGATTTTCTGAAAGATCTGCAAGTTATAAGGATTTTTGCTTTGTCTTTATCCCGCTCAAAGATTAGAAACCTTGGTATACATTTGGATCACTGGTATTCCCTTTCTTTCTTGCTGAGTCTGACATCTTAGCAGAATTTTTTTTATCACATTTAGATCCCATTTTTCTCATTTGTAAATCTTTAAAAGACTTTTGTTAATAAGTTTGGAATTTCACTGAAAAACCAAAATTGGATGTTTTTTGAGTTCTTGTTGATCCAAGAAAACAATTTCTTAGTTACATTACAAGCTAAACAAGACATCCTCAAAATATTTGAAGTTTTAATTCAGAGTTAGTCTTACAATTTTTAGATCTAAAAAATAATGTTTTTAGCTTTGAGTGTTATTTCTAGAAATTATAGTGTCTTCTGAACAAAAACTTGGTTTGTATTTTCGATCTTGAATAAAAGGGATTTTGTATTGAGCATTAGATCATTTTGAGTTCTCATTGAAATTAGATTTATTTTCATTTATTCTTGTTTGAAGGAAAGATTTGTTTTTTAAAATATTGCATTTCTCAACTCTTCCTTTAGATAGAATTCATTGAAAGAAAATGGATTGTTTCTCATAATAGATGCATTTTTTAGTGTGTTTTGAGTCGGGTCATTCCATATCATCAGTTTCACTTCCACACTTATTGTCCTAAGAAACAAATTTTTAAAATCAACGCTTAAATTAAAATCCATATAGTAATTTTTATATTTCCAGGGCTCTTTTCACCAATATGGCTTAGGCTAGTGTCTTGGAGTAGGGAGTAATTAACTCCCCAAGACAATTAAAACAAAAAAGTAGTTGATCTTGCCGTAAGAAAAAATCCAATAGTTGTTTGTATGCTCTGGGAAGCTCCTCTTAAAGGAGTCAAGCATGAGGTCATATTTGAAACAGTGGGATAATCAATTCTATCTCGTTGGGAACGATAGAAGATATGCATGTATTAACAACAGTAAACCTCGGATAGACCATTATTGAGGAGCCTGGGGTCACTTATTGGTATACCTTGGATTATGTCAAGGAGCCTTCAAGGGGATTGAGCTTTGTTACTCTGACCTTGCACATATGTCGGACCGTAGACTGTTACCCCAGGTATATTAGTTCCTGATGGTAACTATAGTGACCATAATCTTACGATTTTTTCCTAAGGTGACGGTGGAGGAAAGATCCCACTGTACCTGGAGCAGATGTCGAGTAGACTCACTTGGACTCTTTGGAGGGTTATCTTCACTCGAGATGGTTTAAGTGGAGAAACTTGCACCGGTCTATTTCATTAAGAAAGTTGTTGGGGTAACCGTTCCAACCGCCCTTTCTACATTAAATACTACGATGTTGGATTTCATCACCAACTAGTGTTTTTAGTGTGGAAAGTTACTGTTTGTGTGTGGTTTGATCTCCTATATTTTTAGGTGTGTGATTCATTTGTTTGTTTCTTTAGTGACTCTAGGAGTTTTCATTGAAATTTTATTTGATTGCGTGTGATTAATATTTTTCAATCGTGGCTGAATTACCAAGACAATCACATAGACTCCAGGGGAAGCCCCCTGAGTATACACCAAGCTAGCTTGAAGGGCTGCAAGCTCTATTATCGCCTAGTGATAGTATAATTAGATCAACAAAAGCAGGAGAGTCATCTATAGTTGTTCATCCTGATTATCAATTACAAACAACAGAGCATATTCAAGAGCCGATTTTAGTTTCCGAAGTTACTGGTAGTATTTATCCTTCCAGTGAATTAGCTGAAGAACGTTAAATTTCTGAACCTGACACTGAACCTGTTGTTCTGGAACCATCTTCAGGATTTGTTACTCCGACTTCTAGTGATCCTGGTTCACCTAGGGTAAGAAATATCATTACTGAAAATCTTCCTTCTGACCTCATATCTATTGAAAAACTTTTCGGTCCAGACAAAGACGTAACTCTTCCCGAAACCCAACATACTTTGAATCATAGGGAGCATGAATCAATATTCTACAGTGCTTTTAGAAGTGACGCTTGGTATTTATCATTGACAGATTTTTTAGAAAACCCGGGTCTTAGTTTTTTAGCACCCCGAATTCCTTTTCATCCTACACCAAGAGGTTATTAACGTTCATCAATTATGTCAGGTGAGTCATCTATGTTTTCCCAATCACTGGAAAATTTTTTATATAGTGGTTCTTCTGTTCCTTCGGGGTACCAGTCACTCTCCGGTACTTTCTGAGGAGCAACTCCTCGACCAATTGAACAAATTTTATCAACTGGTACAAATGGAGCTAAAACTGAAACGTTGAACGCAGAGAAAATTTTTATGATGTCTGGTAATATTCCAAATCCTCAACCTCAAGGTAGTCAATTACCGCTTGGGGGGCAACCTCAAGGTAGTCAGTTACCGCCTGGGGGGAAACCTCAAGGTAATTTTTTACTAGGACAAACTGTAGGACAGTATTATTTACCTGGAGAACAACCTCAACGACAGTACATACCTCAAGGTTATCAACCTCAAGGATAGTACATACCCCAAGGTCAACCCTAGACTCAGTATATTCCTCAGGGTCCTTATCAACCCTAGATTCAGTACATGCCTCAAGGTTATCAACCTCAAGGTTAATACCCAACTCAAGGTTTCCAACCTCCTTCAAGTCAGTCATTTCTACAAGGATTTGGAAATTTACCACTTAATTATCAACCCTACGTTCAACCAGGCTATGGTCCATCATATGCACAACCTTCTATGGGTTAATACCCCGGAATGCACATGGTGTGGAATCCATTGCAAATTCAAAAAACTATGCAACCTAATGTGCAGTTACCTAATCTACTTGGACAATCTTTAGTTTCTGGTCCAACCCAGCAACCTATATAGCCTACTGTTCAAGTCCCTGCACCTGGTTCTGTTCAATAGCCTAGACCTAGTACACCTCAGACTCTGCCTCAAACTACTATAGCTATTGCAACTTTTGTTCAACCTACAACACCTATTTTTGGAGTATCTATAGCTCCGGTTTCTTCTATCCCTGCATCAGTGAAAATTCCTCAAGCCTCTGTGCCACAGTCATGACCTACAATTTAGACTACGGTCTGGACGCCTAAGGGACAAGCTGGTACCAGTATGATTGTCTCTAGTCAACCATAGATTACTTATCAACCGTACTAGGGACAGTATCAATTTGGTCAGACTACACAAAATCCAGCATATCAGTATCAGTCGTACCCTGGGTATACTTATCAAATACCTCAACAACCGCAGTATGGTCCAGTTAATACTGGTTACCCAGGAGGTTTCATGATTCAAAATGCACATCCAATTCCAGGATATCCTGGATATCCTCCTCCTGGCACTGATTTTATCACACAAGGTTATCAAGACCCTAGCCATCGGTTACCATTCATAGCAATTTTAGATTTACCAGATCTATCACACCTTACTAACGATCCCATTTTTTATCTTCCATATTGGCCGCCGATGCCTAACAAGTTGCCCAGTGATATTCCAAAATTTGAAGGTAAGTCAGGAGAGGATCCATCTAATCACGTTATGACTTATCACCTCTGGTGCGCATCCAATTCACTAGTCAATGATTCGATTCGATTACGTATTTTTCAGAGAACTCTCATTGCTCTAGCTACCAAATGGTACATTGAGTTACCACGCGGCTCTTATAATAATTTTAACGTGCTAGCTACCGCTTTCTTAACCCGTTTTTAGTTGCATGTCAGATACAACAACGACACAAAATTGCTGACTTCATTAAAAAATTCTACGTCTACGTACATATCTAATCACATTCATGAGTGGAGACGTAGAAGGCGTTTAGTGAAAGTCTTTATTCCTGATCAAATTTTGGCCGAATGGTTTATTAAACTGTTATTTCCCAAAATTACTGAAGATGTGGCCAAAGGAGGCATTGTTATAGAAGAGCAAGTCATTGCTCAAGCTCAGTACCTTGACCTTGTATATACTTAGTCAGGTACTCTGTATGATAAAATCCCCGATTTACCAAGACCTGGTCAATTAACTGCAACTCCTTTGGGCTCTCATGTCACTGATGGTGTAATTGGTTCTGTTAGCACTGGTAAAAGTAAGAATAAGTCTTCCAAGACCACTTCTCCTATTATCACTTTACCTGATTCACCCAAAGGAGATTATTCCCAAGAAGCTTCCACCGATATTCACATTGTAGAGTCATCTACAACCAAATGTAAAACTGGTGGTAAGAAGAAAGGTAAGAATAAGAAGGAAAAATCTTCAAAAGAGAAGAACAACTTATCCATCCAACACCTTCCACCTTAGGGGAAAGACATCATTATCTCAAGCTAGGTTGAGACCTTGGATAAGTCGCTCTAGCTCGGTAGAGTTGTTGCTATCCTTACTGACGGATCCAAATAAAATTAGCCAGGGTAGCCCCTCAAAGTCACGAAAAATTCTGCCAAAACCACCTTTCCCTCGATTTCCTTTTTAGGCTCCATCAAAGTTGAGTTTGTAGATATCCTTAGGAGGAGGCCTCCAAGATCTTGGATATTCAAAAGAGGTGTTGAAAGAAGAAGAGACTGCAAAGCCGCAAGCAATAGAGAGGTTCTAATTGGCCCATATGTGGTGTTCTTAGGGCATGTTTGGCAGATTCGAGTTCATCCACTGTCGAAGGGCTAGGGTTTCCTTTATATTTTTGCAAAAGAATTTCCAAACAATATTGTGAGGCATTTCCCAATCTTTGAAGATTATGTTATTCCTCTCCTTCCATATTTTCTAGAGCAACAACCCAAGGATGAGCAGGCATAGCGAGTTGAGGAGATTACTAGTGAAGGGGGCCCTCTGCTAATTACAGATCATATTAGTGACATCAATTCGCCTTCTATTGGTTTGAGGACAGAGAGGGCTTGCAAAGGGGCACAAATCTAGTAGATGATCCAAGGTTTCGGCCTAATTCTGACATAGGGGGCGTCGTAAAGGGCCAATGAATCCTTTTTCTCAGAATATTTTCCCAAGGTAATATGTAGTGCTTGTTGAACATCCAAAGGAAGGTGGAGACTTTGGGCTAGATGCTGGTGTTCCATATTTTTGACCAAATTTTATCATCTCAATTTCGATCAGATGGATGGAGCAGATGATAGGATTCCTTGGTAGTGAAGACTCCTTGGAGAGCATGACCCCACTTGAGAATATCGGGTCAACCGAGAAATCGAATTTTCCTTTTTACAAGTTCTAACGAGATGTCCTCATGGGTTTCATCATGCTAATTTTCTTGCCATTGAGTAGTGGTAAGCCAATTACGAAAGGCCTAAGTGTTCAACAATATCCAAAAGTGCTTGATTTGAATGTTCTCCCTATCTTGAAGAATTGATTGTCACTGAAATTTTTGAAAGAGTGTTGCAAGTCTAGGTTGTTGCTGCCATGAGTCTTCCCAAAAGCGAGCCTGGGATCCTAAACGAATTTCCCAGAAGCTATGAGATTGGATGAGGAAATTGTGTTGATTGGCCTCTTTCCAGATTTTGGAGCCTCCAATTTTGAGATTGTAGCAAATAAGATCCTCATGAGGCCAATTTTCTGTGTATTTAGGTGCCCAGAGCTGGACTTAGGGAGTATGATGACTGGACACCCATTTTCACCAAATACAAGCTCCAATGACAATTTTTATTTTCTCAGGGTCCCTCAAATCGAATCCTCCATAATATTTGGGTGATAGAACCTCAAACCATTTAACTAAGGCCCATTTCCTGTTGTCCTTGTTTCCTCCCCATAGAAACGTGTGTTGCAGATTACGAATGGATTTTAGCACACATTTTGGAGTAGCCAACACTAAAACAATATAGATCGACATGGATTAGAGGATAGACTTGATTAACACAAAAGAACCAGAAATGTTGAGAGCACAATGGGTCCATGAAGATAATATTTCTTCTAATTTGTCCACAAGCTCCTTACATGAAGTATGCTTGATGGCAGAGTCAATAAGTGGAGCTCTGAGGTATTTTGAAGGGAGCATGGCAATGGTAAAACCTAAAATACGTGCAATGTTATCTTGAGTGACAACAAGAGTATTGAACAAAAAGAGTTCCAATTTTTCAGCATTGATAGTGGTTCTAGAGGCTTCGAAGAAACAATCGATCAGAGAGTAACAAAATCCTTGAAACGAGGATGAGTTAGCCAAAATTTTCAAAACGAAAAAGCTTGTTGCTTGTTGTGCGAAGGCGAGACCATTGCAACTGGATGGGCCAGTGATCAGATCCCAAAGATGGTAGTGGAGACGAGATCGCCCCCCAAATGGATAGAGTTGTACGAGATGAGGAATATGAAAAGGCACGAAGCTATTTGGTGAGATCCTCCTCGACAGTTGTTCCAAGTATGAATTCCATTGGAAGTTTGGAGATCGATGAGCTCGTTGATCTGAATGAACTGCCTGAATCTGTGGCTATTTGCTTCAAGCCTGGATCATCCTCCTTTTTTTTCCTCCAAGCTGGTAACCATGTTGAAATCCCTACCGAGAACCTAGAGTGGGTGGGTTCGAAGAGATTTCATCCTCTCAATAGAGTAATGGAGATCGATTTTTTATGTTGTTGGTTGGGGGAAATATACACTATTGAGATGGCCATGAATGGTGGTACCTAGATGATGGAATGTTTCCTGAATGAAGTTGCCAGAGGCATGAAGATTGGTTAGATTGATTTGGAGAGCGTTCCAAGTAATAGCTAGGCTTCTTGAGGTGGCAAGTGCATCCACAATGATAGTGTGGGAGCGATTCCATAATCTTGAGAAAATGGTGTTCAGGGTGGTACTAGAACATTTGGTTTCTTGCATAATGAAAAAGGTGGGATTTTATTGGGCAAATTTTTTCTTGATTAGTCGATGCTTGAAGGGGTTGTTTAGCCCTCTGATATTCCATTAGATTAGTTTCATTGAGAACTATGAGGAATGGTCATGTAGAACCTAGCTAGCTTGGGATATCTTCCCGATTCAACCAGTTCGCCCCAAAGGATGATGAGGCATTGCAAATAAGTATGCCTACCCCTTTTTCTAGATTTTTTCACATTTTTTTTTTGGTGTTTAGCAAGGTACCACCTTGAATGCCAAGATTAGGTAGTTGTTGAGCTCTAGAGAGAACTTCCTCGAGACATTGGATCTGCTGAGTGGGAATCATGTGAAATTCTTTACTTTTGCATGTTTCTTCCAGAACTAGGATGTCGAGATCACCCAAATTGATGCTCTCTGACTCCTCATCCATGGTAGAGGGTTGCTCCAACTCTGGTTTTTTCCTTTTATTGTCTTCATTTTCAAGTGAGGTTTGAGCCGGGTTTGATTCAAGTGGTAAGGGTGTTGATGGGTGGCAGAGAGATGACAAGTGATTGCATTCTTCTGGAGGGATATTGGTTGCATTCAAGGGAGGCTCGGGAGGTGAAGAGGTAGGGGCATTTTGGGAGGGTTGACTAGTTAAAACGTCAAAGTTGTTCTTGGTGGAAGGTTGAGAGGCCTTTGGAGAAGATGGAGGTTTTATTTCATACTATATGCAGCTTTTGATCTTTGTGAAACCATCGAGATCTTGGGCATCCAAGCCCGAGTTGAGTTTCTGGCTTTGATTGAGGGGGTAGTCTCTGAAGAGATTCCCATTCTTGTGACATTCACGACATTTGAAAGGCTCATGTTCATAGTCAACTGTTTGAACGCATTCAAAGTCATCGTGGAGAAGGCTTACCGAGTCAGGAAGGGTGTTGGCTATGTGCATGTAGACATAGATCCTGGCGTAGGCAGTATATCGGTTGATATTGGTTTCTTCTACAATTTTGATGAGATCTCCTAGATTCTTTCCAATGTATTTGAGAGAGAGATCATCTCAATAGTCTTGAGGGAGGGAGTATATTCAGAAATAAACCGGTGCCTAGCTGAAGTCCTCTTTGTTAGGATTCAATCTTTGCACCCAGTTTCTAAGTAAAAGTCTTGCTGAGTTTAAGAAGTAGTGTCCCCCATCCACGATTTGATTCTTGTCCTCAATGCATGTGAAGGTGATGTTGAAAAATTCTTTTGGTCCTAGTTAGAGAGTGATTTTCCCCTATGGCTTCCACTTTGAAGCAATCCAACACAGAAGGGATTTCTCAGTTGGCTAGAAGCCAATGAACTTAGCGATGAGCGCATGGTCCTTCATGTATTCGATTCTACCATTAATTTGTTGTGCCAGTAAGTAGATCTTGGGTCTTTCCTATGCCTTGGGAATGCATGTTGATGAATTTTCTTTCTTCTGAGTTGTTTTGTCCGCTTGGGATTCTTTCAAAGGTTCAGTCGTCTTTTGGGGTTTGGAGGCACAGCCATACAGTTCTGGGTAGCAGTGTCAGTTTGTGTTATCGTATTAGTTGTGGGTGATTGAGAAGGGGGGGGGGGGGGGGGACCATTGTTCCCCATTCGAGAGCCTCCATACCGGACAACCCAGCCAAGCAGAAATACAAGAAGCCTCGCAGAAGGAGCAGGGTGGGAGGAGCAACTAGTGCCCTCTGGCCCTAGGTCTGCTGCAAACCCTAGATCGCCATGGATATCATCTGCTGCTACCTCAAAATATCAATACTACTCTCAATGCTATTTAAATGTAAAAACAAAAATTTGAATATAAGAAATCTTTTATCTTTTTAGAATCTCCTTATTCAAATTTAATGAACATGGTCATTACTTTATTATTATAATTTATTAATCATTTATGAAAATATCTTTCTTCATTAAAATGATGATCAACCTTTTAGTTGATATATTTTCATGTTTACATGCCTACTAAAACATTATCTTAACCTAATGAGCATTTTAATTACATGTAACATATCATTTTAAACTATTTTTAGTATCATAAATCTTAAAATATAATTTTAAATTTTAATCAATATGAATATTACTTTATTAATATTAAGTGAAAGAGGGACTACTCCTATTAAAGAAATCGCTATGGTTCCAGTCATAAGGCATTTAAAAAAATGATAAAATGGAGGAGTGAAGATGACTTAATTTGTCTTTAATGATATATTGTGCAAAAGAAAGAAGACTTGGATGCAACAAAATAACCAATGCTTTAGTAAATGAGGTATTTTCTTGAACATGTGTCCCATAAATAGTAAAGAGATAAAATCTTTTGTTATGGATAAGTTCCACAAGTGTACTTCAGATAAGAAGGTAGGGAGAAAGAAAAGGTACTATATTGAAGCATTTAATCCCACTCATAATCATCAACAAACAAATGTACATAGAGGCTGATATTTCTTGGAGAGCCAAAATTCTTATTACCCACTTAAGGACTAATTCTCATCAAGCCAAAAGAAGGGTGTGAGGAAAGAGTATGTATTTTTTGTTCTTTCTTAAAAGTGGAAACAGAAAAAACATTTCATTTTAGAATGAGATGCCTTCAATAAGGAAATATTCAGGCAACTAGCTGTTTGGATAATCTATTCAGGGAGGGATTTGTCTAGAAGATGAGAGGGTTTATTTTGAGGCTTCACATGAAAAAGACAGAAATGAAGAAGCAATTTGTCTCATACCCTATCTTTAGCAGAAATGAAGAAGCAATTTGTCTCATACCCTATCTTTAGCCTCGTGGACGTTAAAGTATTTCTTAATTAAAATGTTGATCAACCTTTTACTTGATATATTTTCATATTTACATGCCTACTAAAAAGTCATATTAATTTAGAGAGTATTTGAATTACATGTAACATATCATTCTAAAGTATTTTTAGTTTCATAAGCCTCATTCATTCATATATCTTTTTTCAGTCTTAAAAAAAACAAAAAAAGAAGATAGAAACTTCAAAAAAATTTGTAAAAACTTGAAATCACGTGATATTATTAAATAAACAAATAATTCATTTCTTTCGTTGCCCGTAAAGTAGGGTATTTCGTGCTTTTTAACAATTGCTATGAGGGATCTGGAAAAAATTCAATGATATCGCTGAAGGCTTGGTATTCTTCTCATATAGTTATCTTATATAATATTTAGATGGCGTTAATAGGTTGATGGTAATTTTTTTTATTTAGATGGCGATGGCATTTTTTTTTTTAATCTATGTGGGGTTAATATGTTGATTGTATTTTTTTTTTAAATGATGATACTGTAAATCGGATTATTTTTGCTAATCGTGAGTCCGTTGGATGTACAGGTCATATCAGTTATGTGGGTGATAGATGTTAAAAGGGCTTACTAAAACAGATTCTATTAATACAAAATCGGTTGTATTTTTTTTGTCTGTTTTTTTTTCCTTTTTTCTTTTTGTGCTTTTTCTAAATCAATTTATCCAGCGATAGATGTTAAAAGGGTTTATTAATAGAAATTTTAATATCTCTTGTTTTTTCCTTTTCGTGCTTTTCCTAAAATACCTCTTGGTTTCCGTACACAGACAAAAGCTGATATCGAATTTCGGTGAAAGCTGATATTAAACTCCTGCAATATCTTTGTGAAAGTTAAATTCCGGTGATTTAAATTTAAGCCGTACACAGACAAAAGCGGATATCAAATTCTGGTGAAAGTGGATATCAAATTCCTGTAATATCTTTGTGAATGTTAAATTCTGGTGATTTCAAATTGAAGCGGATATTAAATTGCTGTAATATCTTTGTGAAGGTTAAATTCAGGTGATTTCAAATTTTGTGGACAAATGGTTATTCGAATGGAACGCCCTCTTCCTATACGACGTCAGAAAAGCAAAAAGGGTAACCGTTTGAAAGGAAGAGGATATAAGACATTCTCGGAGGAGCTAACATACTTCAAATTTCATCTTCTTATTTGCTCTGCTCGGCGTGTTCTGGTTTCTTGTTTTTTGGGTTGATATGTGTTTGCTCACTTGCATCGCCATGCATCCTATTTTTTACAGTCCATTTTCTTTATTGAATTTTTAGTTTTTTTGGGGATTGCAATGGTTTTTTTGGATTTTTCTTTTTTCCTTTTTATAATTTTACAGTGTGTTAGCAATTTTTGCCCGACTTTACTTTGTTGCGGAAGGCAGAGCAGAGATAGATAGGTGAAAATGAAACAACTGATTTTTGGATTTCTCTGGGGCTACCCATTGAAATGGATGGGCAGGATGGGCAGGTATGCTTTTGTTTAATCAGTAAAAATTATTTTTGAAGTGGCCTATTAGATAATGGCTACTCATACTCTTGGTCAATGATTCTTATTTTGTCACATCTATCTATTTCATTCTGTGGTAGGCGGTGTTTCCTTTCTCAAACTTTCCAAGACAGGGAGGGAAATGAAATGACAAGCCGGAAAATGAAAAATAAGTACTCAGATTCTTCGGTTGGACCTGGAATCAGGTAGTGCACGTTTTGTTATAGTTTCCCATATACAAATTATGTCATTATGGGATTCTCATAGTCTTTGCATTTGCAAATTCTCTCATGTTCTCTTCCATGTTTGCATACATTCTTTCAATGTATGCAGGTACACATTCTGATTATGTCACTTCACTTTAGGTAAATTCTGCTAACCATGCTCTTAATTTACTTATTTAGAGTTTTATATCAAAATTAAGCTTTAGTATGGAGATGATTATGTAGCTTTGAGTTGTATTAACATTAAATTTTATTTGTTCCTTACATCTAGCTTAATATTAGTTTTTTTTTTTTTTTTCATTTTTTCCCGCGGCGTTCGGCTATTTTAATTTGATGCAGGATCTAGAACGGTAGATAGATTTCGATTTCTTCCAAGCTAACCGCTAGAGGGGAGGAGTAGATATTCTTTAGCCTGGTAGATAATAGCCTGCATATAGCCTTAAGAATTTCTTGATGGTCATATTTTCATCGTAGAGGTTCAACCCTCTTTATTTATTGATTTATATATTTTTAAAATTTAAAATGAAATTGCGTGTTAGTCTCATCCTAAGGGTGTTAATCTCATTTTCCATCATTTCCTTTGACAGTTGCTTGCTTATCGGTTTTGGGCATTGTTCGTGATTTGCAATGTGCTCCGCGAGGCGTTGGTTCTCTAGTTTTCAGGTTAAGAGCCCAAGGAACGTTATCTATAATTTTATGTCAAATTAACCGCATTTACATATAATTAGAAAAGTGTTTGGGCTTTGCAGTGTTGAATACGTTTTATATTACCAATTTGTTAGAAAAATCGTAAACTGCTCATGTGCTTAGTACTACATTGATATTAACATTCACAAGGAATGAACATTGATATTAACATTAACAGTTCGTAAACTGCTCATGTACTTGGTACTACATTAATATTAAAATTCACATGCACCGCCATAATACAACTAGAATTATCTCATACCGGTGTTTGCTTTATTTATATTTCATTGCTGCTAAAGAACTAGATGATTCGAGTAATTTGACCTAACAAAGAAATAAAAGACAAACACAGCATATAAAAATATACACAAATGACACAGTGATTAACGTGGTTCACCCAACCATTCTGGGCTACGTCCACACAACAGGGCATCGGCAATCTTTATTATTCAAACAGGAGATTACAAACTCTCACACACACCAAACAATCCGTATGGATACCTGTTATATAGCAAAGAGAATCGAACTGCCTCATAAATCCTCTCACATCAAATTTAGGATGCATTAACTCCCTCCCAACAACCTGGAGCTAATCTAGCAACAAATTCCTAATTTTTGTCACCTACTGAGATTTTTGACTATTTTATTCAAAACAGAAAATCTCAACAATCTCCACCTTGACAACAATTAGCCTGATGCCCTGTTATTTATTATTTATTTTTTCTGCAAGCCAAGAGAAGCCAAACACCAACGCAGCTTCTCTAACAAAACTGGTTTCGTGAACATGTCTGCACAGTTTTCCTTTGTATGCACCTTTTCAAGAGAGACTCCTCTTTCAGTAATAACCTGTCTTACAAAATGGTACTTAATTGGAATATGCTTTGATTTACTATGATAGGCCGGATTCTTAGCCAAATGTATTGCACTTTGACTATCACAAAGTAACCTGATGTTGTCCTGCAACCTACCAAATTCACCAAGCAAACCTTTCAACCAAACCGCCTCTTTGCAAGCATGCGAAGCAGCAATGTATTCTGCTTCAGTAGTGGATAAAGCAAAAATGTTCTGTAGCTTTGACATCCAGCTGATAGCTCCACCTGCAAGAGTAAAGACGTACCCTGAAGTTGACCTTCTCTTATCCAAATCACCTGCAAAATCGGAATCAACATATCCGCAAACAAATTCACTACTCTTATTGTAAGTGATACAATAACTACTTGTGCCTCTCAAGTACTGAAGCACCCATTTTACTGCTGAACAGTGTTCTTTACCCGGATTTGCCATGTACCTGCTGACAACCCCAACTGCATGTGAAATATCTGGTCGAGTACAAACCATCGCATACATCAAACATCCTACTACATTAGCATATGGAATTCGAGACATATAATCATTTTCTTCATCTGTATTAGGACATAAACTGGAAGAAAGCTTAAAATGGGAAGCTAAAGGGACTGACACAGGCTTCACATTGTTCATACCAAACCTCAAAAGTATCTTCTCAACATACTTCTGTTGTGATAGCCACAGCTTACCATTACTCCTGTCTCTGAAAATCTCCATGCCCAAAATCTGTCTTGCTGCTCCTAGATCTTTCATATCGAATGTCCTCGCCATCTGAGTCTTCAACCTGTTGATTTCATCAATGCTTTTGCTTGCTAAAAGCATATCGTCAACATACAACACTAAGATAATGAACATGCCATTTTTCAATTGCTTGAAATACACACAATGATCATATTCACTTCTAACATATTTCTGACTCAACATGAAAGAATCAAATTTCTTGTACCATTGTCGAGGCGACTGCTTCAGACCATACAATGACTTCTTGAGCCTGCAGACAAATTTCTTATTGCGATGCTGAACAAACCCTTCCGGTTGTTCCATATAAATTTCCTCATCTAAATCACCATGTAGAAATGCAGTCTTAACATCTAATTGTTGCAACTCTAAATCAAGCAAAGCCACTAATGCTAACACAATTCTAATTGAAACAATTTTAACCACTGGTGAAAAAATCTCATGAAAGTCAATACCGGCTTTCTGAGAAAACCCTTTTGCAACCAGTCGCGTTTTGTACCTGTCTTCCATATCATTCACACCCCGTTTCAACTTGAAAACCCATTTGCATCCCACATTTTTCCTGTCTTTTGGAAGTTCAACCAGATCCCATGTGCCATTCTTACCTAAGGCCGTCATTTCTTCCTTCATAGCTGCTTTCCACTTATCACTTTTCGAACCTTCTATAGCTTCCTGATAGCACAGAGGTTCATCATCGTTAGCGGTCAAAGCAACTGAAGTAACATAATCATCATACCTTCTAGGAGCACGTTTTATTCTTGTAGACCTCCTTAAAGCTGTTTCTGGTGCTTCCACAATTGGCTGACTACCACCTGTAGGAACTTCTTCATGACCACCATCTGAGACCTGTTCATGACCTACATCTGAACCCTGTTCATAATCTGATTCTGAAACCTGTTCATGACTAGAATCTGAACTATGGTCATCATGACTATCATTAGAAGAGCTTTCAAACTGAATGTGTTGTAAATCAGATACATCATCTTGTTTCAATCTACTATCTACATCTAACTATACAAGAGAGGATTCATTAAACCTTACATCTCTGTTGATGATGATTTTGCGGGTAGTAGGATCCCACAATCTAAATCCCTTTGTTCCAACACCATACCCAAAAAATATATACCTTTTAGACTTTGGATCTAACTTAGTTCGCTGATGTTTAGGCACTAGAGCATATGCATCACAACCAAACACTCTGAGTTTAGAATAGTCACAAGGGTGTCATTTCCATACCTCTTGCGGAATCTTGCAGTCTATCGCCGTCGATGGAGATCGGTTTATCACATAACAAGCTGTTGCCACCGCTTCTGTCCACAACTCCTTCTGCAAACCAGCGTTACTCAGCATACTCCTTGCTCTCTCTAGAAGAGTCTTGTTCATGCGTTCAGCAACTCCATTTTGCTGAGGAGTATAAACCGTGGTCTTATGTCTCTCGATCCTTGCATCCTTGCAATAGCTGTCAAACTCCTTGGAAGTAAACTCACCACCATTGTCAGTTCTTAAACATTTTATAGTTCTACCAGTGATGTTTTCTACCAATGCTCTAAACTGTTTGAAAATTGTAAAAACATCAGACTTCTTTTTCATCATGTAGACCCACACCTTTCTAGAAAAATCATCAATGAACGACACAAAATATGACGAGCCACCATATGACGCTGTAGGGGCTGGACCCCAAACATCTGAATGAATATAATCAAGTATCCCTTTACTAGTATGTTTGCCTGTTTTAAATTTTTGTTTACTTTGTTTTCCAAACAAGCAATGCTTACAGAAATATAACTTTTCAGACTTTAGATTTGGAAGTAACTTGCGATCAGCCAAAATTTTCAACCCTCTTTCACTCATATGCCCCAATCTTTGATGCCATAAGTGAATGGAACTATTGTCATGTTCAGACACAGTAGACACAAAATCTGACCCTGTACCTCCTTCTAACTGAAATAGATTTCCTACTTTCTTAGCTTTCATAACTAGTAAAATGCCTTTGTAAATTTTCATTACTCCACCTTGAATTACAGTTTTATATCCATTCGAATCAAGTGCTCCTAATGAAATCAAATTTTTCCTTAAATCTGTACATGCCTCACATCAGTTAATATTCTAGTTGTCCCATCAAACATTTGTAGTTGTATGCTCCCAATCCCCACAATATTACATGTTACATCATTACCCATGTACACAACTCCATCATTAATTGATTTATATGTCTTAAACCATTCTTTATGGATACACATGTGGTTTGATGCACCAGAATCTAACAACCAATGTTGATCATGATTTGACACATTAACTGATAACACTTCGTCGCTCATACCTGAACCAGATGCCGAACCTGTATCTGTCGTGTTTTCTTCCTTCTTCTCTGTCGATGAAGCTTCTTTAGAAGATTGTTGTCGCTTCCAGCAATCCTTCTTCAGGTGTCCAGCTTTCCCACAATGCCAGCACTTCACCTTTGTCTTCTTTCCTTTAGACTTTGAACGAGAGTTGCTATGCTTACCCCTGGAGTGTCTCTCTCTTGAGCGACCTCTGGCCATCATTACCTCTGATGTAGAGGTGTCTGCATTCAACCTCTTCCTCGTCTCCTCAGACAACCAGGCTCCAACCACATCGTTCTCAAAACGGGCACTCTGAGTTTTCGCCATCTTGTATAAAACAAAAAACACAGTAATCTCCAGAACCCAACTTTTAAATCAAGAATGCCCTTGAAGAAAAATATACCCTTCACCTTTAAAATGCCTTTCACTTCATACCATATGAAAATGGCAATTTAATATTACAAATTGATTCAAAAGGAAAAAGCCCTTGCCTTGTAATATCATGGCATATTACAATTTAAAAAACAATATATGATATAATTATAATATCATATATAAAACCAATCGACTTCCCTTTTTTTTCTTTTTAATACAAATGGCATATTACAACTTTATAAACCCTCTTTTAAATCGATGAACAAACTATCGATTTAACATATTTAACATATGCTCTTAAATTACCATTCGATTTTTATGAGGCATATTAATAAAAAACAAATGGATGCCATAAAAAATTTCAAAATCGTTTTTAAACCCATTTCAAAAACGTTGAAATGAAATACGGAATTTGAAAAAGAAAAATCAGCGTTTTAATGAACTGATTGTTAAACGGCATATCGATTTTCAAAAAACATTAACGCTGAACCAACCTCACGCCATTTTCGTGCTCGGATCATCAACTCCATTCAACGCTTAAGCCGTTCAACGTCGTCAAACGGACTCGGCTTTTAACAGGCCCACCGCTTCACAGCGCCGTGGCACCTAACCCCCAGCAGCATCGCTTCTATTGTAACAGTACTGTGTTGGACCCGACCCCTACAATGTTGTTCTTACTGAACTCCAGCGGTGCTGATTCTGTGCCACCTATCCGTGCCAGATATGCCACCTGCACGCTGTTCTACCGTTTCAACGCATATGCAACCAATGCTACGCAGCAATCACTGAAACGCACCTTCCGCAGCCATACTACGCAGCACTCCAACAATACACTTGCCAAGCCGCGCAAAAAATGATGAACACAATCCAGGCAGCAATACGTGTGAACAGTTAAAACAAAAAAGTTTCCACGCAAAAAACTTCAGTTCTTAATACCTCCACGCAGAGAACAACATCACCAGCGCTCCACTCATCAGCACCAGCAGCGAATGGACCAGCAATCTCCACGCCTTTGCGCTCATAAAACTGGGCTCACGGCCCTTCAGCTGGCCACGGCTTCTGTACAACAGTCCACGCTCAGAACAAATGATCACTGCGCACCAGCACCAGCAATCAACACGCACCAGCATATATCACTGCGTGTTCTGGCAATCAACACTTAACGTTCTGGTATGCGCAGGTCCTCCACCGCCACGGTTTAACGCAGCACCAAGCAACGCACAAACGCCACTCCTCCACTGCGCCACACCTCCAACATGCTCTGATACCAATTGTTGGACTAACAGTGCGCAGCAAAATAAAAGACAAACACAGCATATAAAAATATACACAAATGACACAGTGATTAACGTGGTTCACCCAACCATTCTGGGCTACGTCCACACAATAGGGCATCGGCAATCTTTATTATTCAAACAGGAGATTACAAACTCTCACACACACCAAACAATCCGTATGGATACCTGTTATATAGCAAAGAGAATCTAACTGCCTCATAAATCCTCTCACATCAAATTTAGGATGCATTAACTCCCTCCCAACAACCTGGAGCTAAATCTTAGCAACAAATTCATAATTTTTGTCACCTACTTAGATTTTTGACTATTTTATTCAAAACAGAACATCTCAACAGAGTAATTGAGTAACCCATCATAACTCAAAGAAATAGATGAATATCTGGTGTCTCTTTTGAGGTTTGGCTTTTTCTACCATGTTACTCCAATTCGAGATCCTCTGATATTTCTTTTCCTTGTTATGATACATGATACATCATGTAGTTGATCTAAATAAAAAGGCAATATAAGATGATACGAGTCGCTTTGCAATCTATTGATCTTTTTATGTATACTAATGGATGATTCGATAGTCTAGTTAACAAAATCAAAAGGATACTACGCATTCAGATCATGGATTGCACACATGACTTCTGGAGCTATAGTGGTTGGATAGGGCTGTGTGAAATTGACCGTTCCGGAGAGAAATTTGCAAAAAGGTTTTCTTTATTTGTACATTATGTCAATCTATGTGGGTACACATTATGATTGTGTCCCTCCATGTTGGCAAATGGCTAACCATGTTCTTAATTTACTCATTGACAGTTTAATATTAAAATTTAACTTTGATGATTATGTAGCTGTGAGCTGTATTAACATTACATTTTATTTGTTCCTTACATCAGGGTTAATATTCATATTTTGCACCGTGTTTGTCTTTGGCTTAAGTATAATAGAAGATAGATTTGGATTTCTGAGAAGTTAACCACTCAAGGGGAGGAGTAGGTATGTTTTAGCCTGGTATATAATAGCGTGCGGATAGTATTAAGAATTATTTCATGGTAAATTTCAAAAAAATATCAAAATTGCATGCAAGGAAATCTCAAGCGTGTAAATATCATTTGCTTAAGGGTTTTGGTGTTGTCCATGATTTCCAATGTGCTCTGCTCTGCAACAGGTAAAGAGAGTTTGCCATTGGGGAAAGATGAGACCAGAGGCGTCGGTTCTTTAGTTTTCTTTTTCCCGAGGGATAGATTATCTATCATTCATGTCTAATTAGAATGGCTGCATTTACATATAATTAGAAAATTATTTGCACTTTGAAGTATTGAATGTTTCTTATATGTCTCCAATTTGTCAGAAAATCACAGCACAAAGACTTCCCTTTAGAATCTTAATTTTCTACGAATTATTGTTTAATCAATTTCGCTTTAGCAGCTGCACACCCGTACCATATTTGTTTAGCTTCACAATTACTTGATATCTCGGTTCTATCTCAGAGAAGTATGGTTGGAGTCTCGTTCCTCTGTTTTATGTATAGCCTTTGGCATCACAGTCATGTACACCATCACAGTCTAGCAAGATGTCTTAGACCTCGGTTAGGTTATTTTTACATATGTAATATTACTTGATCATGTGCATAATCCGAATTTGATGCTAAAATCTTTTCCATAAAATCTGTTCTCTCAAAACTACGATCAGAATTGTCTCCTACTAATGCCTCCTTTCTTTATATTTCATTGATGGTAAAGAATTAGATTAATTAACCCATCATAAGTCATAACTCAAAGGAATAGAATAGATGAATTTAGGATTAGAGAAATCCATATATGTCGTTTGGGGTTTGGCCTTTTCTCCCATGCAACTCGAATTCATATTATTTACTTAGCTCATTTAAATAAAAAGCAAATAGAATATTAGAGAAGAGACTTTGCAATCAATTGATCTTGTTATATATATACCTATGGATTATGGATGACTTAATGACTCTAATGAACGAGATAAGAAGGATATCATGCATGGAGATCATGGATTGCACTTTCTTCCGTAGTTGTTGTGGGTGGATAGGGCTACCCGTACTGGTAGCACTTGCAGAAAAGTTTTCTGTATAGAATAGTTGTTTGTTCTCGAATTGCACAACATTAATGAATGAAGATGGAATAATGTCGAATTCCTTCACCTTTAACCTATCCATGTTAAGGAAGATGGGATCAAAATTCGGGCAAGCTAGGCATCGTGAAAAATTAAAGTCAGTTTGTTCTGCTAGCTATCTCATTGAACCAGCACTTTAATTTTTGTAAAACAAATATCAGTTTGTCATTTCTGCGTGTAATTTTCATTGATATACATAAGTTGTCTCTAGACTGATCCCATGGGTGAATTAAATTCTTCGTTTCTGTATTCATTCTAAATGCACCAGCTACTTGTGTGGTATGAAATTGGTAGAGCCCTCATACAGTAGATTGAAGGTTTTTTTTGGAAACATGTTTGTTGGGTATTGAAGGATGTCTTTCCAATTATGATTAAGAAGGGTGATCATAAGCATGTAGATGATTATGATGGCGATAGTGTAGGGCTTTATTTTGGTGATAAATTCAAGTTGGGACTCAGGTTTAAGTATGTATGATATATGGATAAAAATTTGAAAATGAAATTTAGTGAATTATTACTTAAAAATATTAGGTGAAGTGGATTAATAATTATGTAAAGGTTATTAGGTATTGAAAGTGTAAATAAAATCTCATAAATTCTATAGTGAAATTGTATGTTGATCAATTTCCAAAGTATTATGAGATAAAAGACATCATCGAATTTGTAATGTCAAGAAAATTGAAAATTATAAAAAACTTCCTTTTAAATTATCTAACTGATACTTAAATTAAATTAAATCCAAATTTCAAATACTTTCTTTTAAATTATCTAACTTATACTTATATTAAATTAGATCCAAATTTCAAACTTTTTCTTTTAATTATCTAACTGGTACCTAAATTAAATCCAAATTTCAAATACTTAACATACCATCAATGTAATCCTTTAACTCTTCTTGACACATTTCACAAAATTTTAAATATTTTTCAAACCTATAAATAAGATTTTAAAAATAAAAACCTTTATATTTTAAAATCCCCATATTTGTCATTTCCTAAAATACCTCCGTGTTTTCCGTACAGAGACAAAAGCAGACACACCCGAAGGCGGATATCAAATTCCGGTGAAAGCAGAAATTAAATATCGGTAATATTAAATTGTGGAAGTTAAATTCCAGTGATTTCGAATTTTGTAGCGGAATGGTTATTTGAATGGAACTTACGAAAAGCAACATCCCCTGCAACTTACGAAAAGAAAAAAGCATAACCGTTTGAAAGGAAGAGGATATAATAAATCCAACATTTTCTAAATTTCATCTTTTTCTCTGTTCTTCTCCTGGTCTTCTGGTTTCTTGCCTTTTTGGGTTGATATTTGTTTGCTCCAATGCATGGCCATGCATCTTATTTTTTACAGCCCATTTTCTTTATTGAATTTTTAGTTTTGTTTGGATTAGAATGGTTGCTTCTAATTTTTTTTCATAATTTTAGAGTGTGCTTGCAATGTTTCTCTGATTTTACTTTCTTGCTAGATGCAGAGTAGAAATAGATCAGTAATAGATCAGTAAAGGTGAAACTAGTGATGTTGGATTTATATTAGGCTACCCATCGGAAGCGGTTTGGCAGGTATGTTTTTTGTTCTTTTGTTTTAGTTTTTAATAAGTTATTCAGATTAGTATATTTTTGTTCTTTTGTTTTACTTTTTAATAAGTTATTCAGATTATTTTACTAATAACTATGCCCAAAACTATGCCCAAAACTGGAAGTGACCTGTTATATAATTGCTACGCATAGGGCTCAATAATTATTTGGTAATTCTTGCTCAATGGTTCTTATTTTTCACTGGTATCTAAATCTATCTATTTCAATCTATACAAGGATTAGAGTGACCCATAAGTCGTTTGGGTTTTCGCCTTTCTTCCATGCAACTAGAATTCGAGATTCTCTGAGTTTATTTTCCCTGTTTTAAATACATTATTTATCTGATCTAAATAAAAAGGCAATAAGGCACTTTACAATGGATAGATCTAATTATATATATCTATCGATAACTTGATAACTCTATGATACTATGCATGGAGATCATGGATTGCACTTCTTTTCGTAGCCGTTGTCGGTGGATAGGGCTTTGGGAAGTTGTTACTTCTGTTTTTTTTAATTGAATAGCCCCTTGTTCTTCAATTTCTACAAGGTTGTTTAACGAAGACGGGATTACGAGGAGTTCTTTAACCCACCGACGTTTAGGAGAGTCCAAACTGAAGGATCAAAATGAAGGCAAGCTAGGCTTCGTGTAAAGTTGAAGTCAGTCTGCTCTGTCCGTCTGCCCCTCTCCTGATTGAACCATCCCCTAAAATTTTGTAAAATAATAATATCATTTTTTCATTTTTGCTTGTAGATTTTGATTGAAATACATAACTTGTCTCTGGATTGATCTCGTGTATTTATTAATGTCCTTGTTTCCGTTTTATATTATATGCACCGGATTATTGCGTAGTATGATAGTGGCAGTCCTTATATGATGGTTTGTTGGTTTTATTTGAAAACATGTTTGTTGGCTATAGATATCATTATTATTAAAATATTTGTAAAACTCAGATTAAGAATGGGGATTTTAATGACAGAGAAGGAAAATGATATTGGGTTGAATTTTGGTGATACATTTAGGTTGAGAATTAAAATTAGATATGGATAATAGGTGGGCTAGCTTAGTGTAAAGATATGAAGTGACATTTAACAATTAAATAAAGATCATTAAATATTGAGTGTGATTAAAAATATGGGTAAAAAATTTATTTGAATTTTTGATATGAGAATAATTATTAAAAAAAAACTGCAAGGCAAAGAAACTAGTAAAATTTTGACAAAGTGTTATAATTATGTTTAAATATTTTTTTTTTAATTGCTATTTTAATGTTACTTAAATTGTAATGTTGTAATATGCTATTGTACTTGGCATGATTTTTAAGAGGTGCATTATTCTTGTTTAATTATTGTTTTTTTATTTCTTTTTTATCACTCCTTTTAGTTTATTCCACAAGTCTCGGCCAATTCCATACTTAGCTCACTTTGGTTTTTACCTTTTTGGGTACTCCCTCCATTTGTTTCTTTTAATTTTATTTATCTATGGTCCATGCAACATTGCACATAATTTTTTTATTACCCAGTTTTGTTCCATTCTTCCCCAAGATTTTGCTAGTTTCCTATGGAACTAAATGCTATTTCTTTTTTTTTCTAGTCCATCATGATGCATTTTCCTTGTACATTTTCTTTAGATTGGGTGCAATTCTCTTATTTTAGCCTTTTATTTCCTCACCTTGACTCTTCAACTCCTGTCAAAATCCTTGGCTCCCCTTGAAACTTGCTTTTGTTAACATTTCCCTTAGATTTACACTTTTGTTCATGGAGCTTTTCCTTCCCCCTTGGAGGCCTTTCTTCTCTCTTTTTTTTTCTAGGATCTTTGGGTCTATCTTGTTTGAACATTTGCATTATTTTGTAGGTCTAGGAGTGAATAACTGACTTGGTGACACTCATAGCTTTTATTACAATATCTATCACCCCAAGCTAAGGTTATTTTTGCATGAGAATTCACGTTCTCCACCATTTTAATCGAGTCCTCCTGATGTTTTCTTGAGATAATAGTGAGAAGTTCCCTTCAAGGAGGTTAAATTTGAATGCTCACCATTAATGTTTTGTTCGTGTTTTGAAACCTAGGATTCTTGCACAATGTAATTGTTCTCCTTTAATTTCCATTTTTATTTGGCTACCTTTATCTCTTCTTTGAACCTCTTGTTCTACCACCATCTTTTATCGAATTCTCTTTCTTTGTTTCATTCTCCTTGGCTTGGAACATGTAACAATGCAGAAGGAGGAGACTTACCTTACATCCCACAATTTGAAAAGGAGGATTGGCATGTTAGAAGTTCATGGTTCCACATGCTTGAATTTAAAGGCACTTTGGGGATACCCCTTTTTTGTTTTGCTTGGTCTTGGATCTAGGATTTTATTTTATAATTATATCTTCTTAGTCATAAATTATCATTTCATTTTATTTGCATGGAGTTTGAAGAGACTTACCATGATATTATGGATTTCTATGACATAGGTTCATAACAATTCCCTACGTATTTGTATATTTTGTTTTATGCATATTTTCTTTTTGGATTCTTTACCACTTTCTATAAATTGGATTACCATCCAAGTTCTACCAATCTACCTATTCCTAACTCATTTTCATAGCTTAATTATTTGTATTTTACAAAAGAAAATCAATGAACTTGAAAGAAACATTATTGCCACTAATCTCCCTAGCGAAAACGACTCAATGGACTGATTTTGTTTCGGATTTATTAGTGAATATGGAGTAATTACATGAATGACACATTTTTCTTTCTTTCAAGTAGCATATGCAAAGCATGTGCAACATGAAATGAAATTCATTGAAACATGCAAATTCCAACAACATAGATTATTAAGGCCTCTCTTTTTGTGCCCTCCTTTTTTTTAAAACTTAGCATCATATATTACGTAGCTCAAGCTAGCTCCCAAGGCATCCACCTTCTTATAGGTGAGATACATAGTTTTTCAACTAAACTATTTGTTACTTTTTTTGTTACTTTGTCCTGATCCCACATTGAGTGCCAAGTTGGTTCATTGTTTCAGTGGTTCTTTGTTGTTAAAATCACCAATTTATGGGCTATATTTAGTCTTCCTTAAGACGAATGTCCACTCTTCCTCATTTTTCTTTTCCTTTCATGGGATAATATTATTCTAGTTATAGTTCTTTTACCCCACCTTTTCAATGATGATTCTTCCTTGATTCCTAACTAGGTCTTTGTCCATTGTTGAACTCTTTATTATCTCTTTAAGTGTCTATAGAGCCTCTCTTGAACCTATGTTGGATATTTGTTTGTGATTTTTGCCCCAAACCCATATTATCACTTCGCCTTGCCCCTATGAATGTTACTTCTTCGCTCTTGACTCGCTCCCTCTTAGAATTTTCATTTTTGCTACAAAGTCCTAGAAACCTATTTCTGATAGGCAAAATTACATTCTCCAATCAATAGAAATATCCTAGAACCTTATAAAACCTCAGTTTCCAATATTTCCTACTTTAAGATTTTTGTTTTCTCTTCTCTTGGCTCTTTTAGTTTTTCATTTTTTTTAGCAGGTTCATTGGGGGATGGAGTAACTTATAATTTTCATGTGACTTCTCTCACAAGTGTAACACATGAAAAATTAAATATACTTTTAAAATTTTGTGAAGGAGACTTAATCCAACATTTAAATGTCTTATCCATCTTAGAAATCATCAAAAAAGAAGAAGGTAAATCTAATGTTGATAAATGTCTTTCACATTAATCACATCATTAGGAAAACAAAAATTCCCCCCTCCCTATTTTGTATTATATTTAAATTATAATAAATGTATTTTGATTGATTTATTACTTAAAAATTTTTAATTCTCAACTAACTAACTTTATAACTACTAGCTAGACATAATATTATAATTTTATTTTATTTTATTTATTTATTTATTTCTATTTTTATTTTTAAAAATTATTTTACTTTATTATTCATTTTATATTATTATTTATTAACTTGTAATATTCTCTCTTAAATACTTCAAATTTAAATCTTAATCTTTTAAGATTTACCCTTCGCTTCTTCTCTTATTATAATAACTAGAATTTAACCATTTTATTAAATTATTAAATTCTAAGTTATTCTTGATTAAATTTCCCTAAAAATCTTAAAAAATATTAATATTTTATCCTGTTAACTAACTAGTCAAATAACGACTAGTTTCGGCAGGTATTTCTGGCCAATGACGCATCCTTACTATTTATTCAATGTGATATGTTTTTTTCTTCACCTTGTTCTCAAGATGAACCACATTAGATGGTTCAAAATGTCATTATTTTTTTATGACCTAATCCTAATGATGTGATTAATCTGAAATACATTTATCTACATTATAAATCACAAAAAACTTAGATCTAAAAAATTTAATGCTTTATATTATTTCCTTTCATAAATATATATTTTGTTTTCATAAATGCAAAAAAAATCCAAATGTTAATTATATATTTGAGATAATTAAAACTTATAATTTTTTTACACTTTTTGTTGTAGTGATTTTTCTAAATTTTAAATGGATAACAAGTTTAGGGTTGATTTGATAATATTTTAATTATATTTAATGGTTTTAAAATCCCTTTTCATATACCATTATTTCTAATATTAATTATATTCATATATTATTAATAAAAATTATAGTTTTAATTACTAATTTAATTTTTAATTATTTATATATATATGGTATTTAAAAATATTAAATAAAATAATCTATCTTTCATATAATAATGATTAAAAAATTATTAAAGATATTTTTAATGAAGCTTTGAATTTTGATCAAATAAATACGTACAAAATTTTATTAAGAGAGGAAATTTATTACACAAATACAAAATAATAATTGTTGTATTTATGTAAATAAGATTCCAAGAAGTTTTGGAGTAAATTTATTATTAGTAAAACTAAGGAAACAAATATTATTAGTTTCAACTTAATATTTTAAAAATCTTTATGAATCCGACAATACCATGTACACCATTTCAAATGTTCCTATAGAGGGTGAAAGGTTTTCAAATGTTCCAATTGAAAAAACTAAGAATATGAAAATCTATCAAGCTGAAATTTTAAAATAGGAGGGTCCACTCTCATCTCTCACATACACAGGCTCTTTAATTTGGCAATGAAGTAAGACTTCCCTAAGCCTTGGATGATAGCCTCATTGTACCTATCTTTAAAAGTGGAGATAAAAAAATTCAATCTAATTATAGGACCATTATGATTAGTCATATTTTAGATAATCCATATAAAATTATTTTGGAAAATAAGAAGAGCCTATGGTTGGAAAGTCATGATAAATGAGGTAAATGTCAATATGGGTTTAGGAGATATCATTCAATTTTGGACCACCTTGTTACACTAACCATCATTACAAAGGAGTGTGTGATAGTAAAATAAACCTCCTTTGTTACTTTGTGAACTTAAAAAAAAGTTTTGGCATGGTTCTCAAGACAAACATTTGTAAGAGTTTGAAAGAGATGAAGGCTCCTCGAGTAGTATAAAGAAGTAAATAAGAATCACCAGTAAGAGAATATTTTTTCAGAAGCTCCATAGTGAAATTGTGTACTGGTTAATTCCCAAAACATTATGAGATGAAAAAGTGTAACACTTTTGTGGTGTCATCATAAATATTGATCATACTATCAATCTAATTATTTGAATTAACAAAATTATAAAAAACTTGACACATTACTCTCAATGCTATTTAAATGTAAAAAAAAAAAAAAAATTAAATAATTTTTAAACATGTTATTTTTTTAAATAAGAAAGCTTTTGTCTTTTTAAAATCCCCTTATTCAAATTTGCTGAACATGATCATTACTTTATTATTACTATTTATTAAACATTAATGATGATATTTTTCTTAATTAAAATGTTGAATAACCTTTTAATTAATATATATTTATGTTTATATGCCTAATAAAATGTTATCTTAACTTAAAGAGCATTTTAATTTCATGTAGCATATAATTCTAAACTATTTTTAGTCTCATAGACATTAAAATATCATTTTCAATTTTAATGAACATGATTATTATTTTATTGTTATTAAGTGAAATAGGGACTGTTCCTATTGAAGAAAATGTCGAAAGGTATTTTGTTGAAAAGAAAAAAGAACTAGATGAACCAAAATAAAAAATGATTTAGTAAATGGGGTATTTGTTTGAACATCTGTCACATAAAGAGCAAAGAGATAAAAGCTTTTGTTATGGATAAGTTCCACAAGCCTACTTAGGATAAAATATTACATAATTAACCTTTTGCAAAGATTATGTGCCCTACCACATTATGAGGTGGAATATTGGCATTACATTTTAGTTTTATCCATGTGTATAACATACAAGGAATCTCAATACATTTGATTTGATTTTTTACTTTTATTTGTATTCTATTTTATCCCATAATTGTAATAATCAAAATATTTTTATTATGATAAATGAAAATAAATTTATTTTAAAAAGAGTTTTGTTTTCGTGTTTATTATTTTAAGAAAAAATTAACTAGACATGTGGAGAACAATATGAAACTCACACATAATAAGTCCTAGAGGAAAGAAAATGCATACTTTTCTTATTTGCAAATCTGACCTAGTCAGTTAAAATTGCTCAAATTTAGTAGTAATTCTTTACATGCATGTCATTTAAGTTAGTCATTTTTAGTTCAGCCACTTAAAATTGCTTAAATTTAGTTGTAATTCACTTGAAATCATTCTAGTGACTAACTTTTTAAGTCACCTAGTCACTAATTTCATCACTTTCTACTAGTGTTTGATCTTCTAAGTTATCTTATGTGTTTACATATTTATAATGTGCATCTTATTTGAGTTATAATTCATCTTTAATGATGTTGTTATTTAGTTTTCCAAGTTATCATTTTTTTCAACTTAAAACCATACTTTAGAATTCATCCATGGTGTGATGCTCTAATGCGCTTGTCTTTCACCCTTTATACATTCACCTCTTACAAAAATTTGATCTAAATCCACCACCAAAGCTACCTACCTTGCCCTTGTGGAGAAACCCTCTATTTTTCCATCATGTTACTAGACAAAATCAGATTTGAACATGACTCCATGCCCAATGGATTTGCCCATTTTCTCATCAACAAACCTCTAAAAATCAAAACTTTTTGAGCTTACTACTCAAAATAGTTTGAGCTTACTACCTAGCCTAATATCCTATTTGTTGATAAACCCTAGTGAGGGAGCCCTCATCAGGCTAGAAGGGCTAGATTCCGACCGAAAGTGATTTGTGATTACCTATAAAATTCCTTTTTTTCAACCTATGGAAATCACATAGTGCTAACATAATCAATATAAAAAAATAAATTAAAATTTTGTTTAAGATTATATTATATGTTTTATATAGAATGAAAGTGATTTAATAAAAAAAAAATAGTTTAAATGTTGAAATTATTGATGAATTAATTTAACTCATTTTTAATGTTGAAAGGGAAAAAAAATAAAAAATAAACTTATAATATCATTTTTATTTAAATAAATGTATTTATCTCAAAGTTTTGTATGAATAGTTAATAAAACACTATATATTTAACGTATTAACAGATGAAAAATTTAAGATACTTTTAAAAATGTGTGAATAGGACTTTAGGTCAATCTAACATTAGTTTCTTAGCCAAGTTCGAAATTTCAAAAAAAAAATTATAAACATAATGCTTTATGTTATTTCATTTCTTTTAATAAATGCGAAAAAAAGACAAATGCTAATTATATATTTGAGATAAATAAAAATTATAATTTTTTTTCCATTTTGTGTTGTAGTAATTTTTCCGAGATTATATTTAATAATTTTAAATTTTCTTCATATGTTACTGATAACAATTATAATTTTAGTTACATATATATAAAATATTAAATAAAATAAATTATCAATAATTAAAAATAAATTATCAATAATTAAAAATAAATTAAAGATACTTGTTAATGAATTTTTCAACTTTGATAAAATAAATATTGTAAGAAGTTTTGGAGTAAATTTTTTATTGGTAAAACCAAAGAAACTAATATCGTTAGTTTCAAATTAGTATCTTAAACTTTTTTATGAATCTCACAATGCCATATACACTATTTGAAATGTTCGTATAGAGGATGGAATCTTTTTTTAGAAGACATAGATTTTAGGGTTAAGTGATTCTCAACTGGAAAAACTAAAGATATGGAAATCTATTAAGTTGAAATTTTAAAATAGGAAGGCCTATCCGCATCTCTAACATACACAAACTCTTCAATTTGCATTGAAGTAAGGTTTGCCTAAGCCTTGGACGATAGCATCATTGTACCTATATTAAAAGTGGGGATAAAAACGTTCTCTCTAATTATAGGACCATTATGATTAGTCATATTTAGATAATCCATATGAAATTATTTTGGAAAAGAAGATTAGCCTATGGTTGGAAAGCCATGATAAAAGAGGTAAATTTCAATGGGTAATTAGGAGATATCATTCAATTGTGGACCACCTAGTTACACTAAGGATCATTAAAAAGGAGTGTATGATAGTAAAATCAACCTCCTTTGTTACTCTATGGACTTCAAAAAATCTTTTAACATTGTTCCCAAGACAAACCTTTGGAATAGGTTGGAAGGCATGAAGGTTCCTCTTGAGTTGAAGGTTCTTGTGACAAGGTTGTATGAGAATATTATTTCCAAGTTTAGGACCATTAGGGTTGGCTGGAAGATATTAATTACATTATTGGAGTCGAGAAAGGGTGTCCCTTGCTCCTTGCCGTTTTTGGCACATACATTGATAACTTAGAATAGTTGACCCACTCTCACTATTATAGGCATAATTATTCTTCTTAATGTTGAATATATTGTTATTTTGGCAACGAATATTTACAATTTTGGAAATAAACTAATAATACTCCAATATTTATGTTTCAAGATGGGTATGAATGTTAATAACTAAAAAATAAAAGGCATGATAACTAACTCTAAAAATATCACATAAGATACTTTCTTATATGACAACAGCCTGAAGGTAGTTCCTTCATACAAGTATTTTTGAATGAATATGCATCACAAGCTCAGCTAGAATTATAGCATCAAGAAAATGGTAATTGAAGATGGAAAGCTTATTATAGACTTGGAAATTACTTTAAGTTAGTAGATCTCTAGATGTGATAAATGAAAAAAATCCTCTTTTTAAGACTTTTATCACCCTTATTCTTTTATATTGATGTCAAGTTTGGAGATGTGGAATCTTCTCATAGTTATGGAGGAAGATATAACAAATACAAAAACAATTTAGAACATATACTATTAAGATTAAATAAACTACACCCCATCTTATCCTCTTCATCAAAAAAAGCTTGTATTTTCACCATTTAAAGCATGGTTATGATTATGTATCTTCAGTATAAGAAGAGGTTAAACAAGATGGAAAACTTGATGTTTCATAAAATTGGTTTTAACTCTAGGATTATATGGAGACGATCAATCCAAAAATAGAGAGTCAAAATATCTCTCTATCTTGACCAGCATAAAGATGAAAATAAGCATCACCAGTAAGAGAATAATTTGTTAGAAGCTCCATGGTGAAATTGTGTTTTTTTTAATTCCCAAAACATCATGGGATGAGAAGTGTATTACTTTTATGGTGTCAAGGAAATTGAAAATGAAAAAAAATTCTTTTCAATTTTCTAACAGATACCTAAATTGGATCTAAATTTTAAAATATTTATCATACTATTAATCTAATTCTTTATCTCAAAAAAACTATAAAAATCTTGACACATTACTCTCAATGCTACTTTTTTTTGAATTAGGTTAATTTATATTAATATGTACAAAAAATACAAAGTGATATTCAAGAAAGGTGGTTGTTGAACTAGCCAACCCATCTTCGTTATGAATTGTTCAAAAAACCAAAAATTGGGCTTCCCTTCAAGGGGAAACCAACCTTTAATGTGTCCGGGAGTAGCAAAGTTTGCAAGAAGAAAAAAAATAGACTTAAAAACCAAATATGAGCCTATCTAAATTGAGATGTAAGAGAGACAAGGAACTACATCTACTTATTTTGAGCATCATTGTCTGCCTGATGTGGATTTTCCTCAGTCACGATGAAGTTGTATTCAGTCAGGGTCTCTACGTCCTCCTTTGTGAGCTGGGGTTTAGGCTCTAGAGTCGAAGAGGAGACCATCTTGGGCTGCTTGGCAGTCATTGTACGATCAATATTATCCATGGCTGCTTCTTTTTTCTAGTTGCCATCCGAAGGGAAGCTCTAATCGCCATTTGAGTCGTCATCCAAGTTTTTGACAGGGAGACCAAGAATTTTCGAGGCAGAGGGGATGGGGTGCGCAAGATTGTGGAATTGCAAGGAATCTTTCTGTCTCTTGAGCCAATGTCATGTTTATTCTCTTCCGGGAGAAAAATTTAGTAATAATGTTTAGTGTAAATATTGAGGTGGGATTTAACAATTAATTAAAGGTCATTAAATATTGAGAGTGTGAATAAAGATATGGATAAAAAATTTATTTGGGTAACTGATATAAGAATATCTAAAAAAATAAGAACTATAGGGCAAAGAGACTAGTAAATTTTTTGACAAAGTGTTATAATTATGTTTAAAAACTTTTTTTTAATTGTTATTTTAATATTACTTAAATTGTAATGTTGTAGTATTCTATTGTACTTGGCATGATTTTTAAGAGGTGCATTATTCTTGTTTAATTGTTGTTTCTTTATTACTTTTTATAATTCTCTTTAGTTTATTCCACAAGTCTCGGCCACTTCCATACTTTGCTCACTTTTATTTTTACATTTTTGCGTATTCCCTCCATTTGTTTCTTTGAATTTTATGTATCTATGGAGCACTTTACATATTTTTTTTATTAGCGAGTTTTGTTCCATTCTTCCCCAATATTTTTTTAGTTTCCTATGGAAGTAAATGCCATTTCTTTTGCTTTCGATTCCGTCATGATGCATTTTCTGTTGGGAAAAATACTGAGAGGGGCGTGGGGGTGAATCAATATTTAGATCTTACTGATAAATTTTACTTTTTCTTTAATGAATTCCATACGTGACTTCAAATAACCCCATGACTGTATACACGTGATTATACTAACAGAAACTTGCGTATACAAAGATATCTTTATAATATAGATAAACATTTAGAAGCAATATTTAACCCAGAAAATCAGTTATGCATCAGATAGTTAACCAGTAAATAAGTGCATTAATAATATAATAAATCATCAAACAAGTGCATCACACATGAACACCGGGATTGAAGGTGGAAACAAAATTCGGGAGAAAAACATTGCTATTGTCATCTCTGTCTTCAATATTTCTTATATGGGAAACTTCTTAAAATATTGTACTAATGCAAACTCATATCAGTATGCAGGCATCTACCTATAGAAGGCTGCAACCTTCTCTCATTCTCCAACTCCTACTGGAAAGGGAGCTACAACCCCTTGATCTTGTTTACTAGCCAATACTGGAAGGGAGCTTCAACCCACTAATCAAAACACCAGCTTCTGCTGGCAAGAAGCTTCTACTTGCACTCTTAAGGCTTCAACCCTCAGAATCACTACATACTATGTTTCATTAATTTTCACACTGGATGACATAACTTCAACACAATTCTTCATAAATATCGACAACAATGAACTTCACTTAATACTTCGATCAGAACAGTGAGATCATTGTAACCTTAACACAATAATAAACTAGATTTTAGAACCAGTATCCATAGCCAAACTCAACCCTGAACATTCATCATTTTAAAATGCATACTCTACTTTGCTTCACTGGACCCGCATGTATACGTGCTTTCCTTCACACCAACCTGCATATAGATCTGTGAATACTAGTTTTACAGAATGTGATTAGTCTTAGATCTAGATCTGAGGCTTTCAGTCAGATATCTTTTGATAATTGTAGAACCCTTAGTTCAATCAGTCATCATTGACCATATTTACTCAGTCATTAATCAGATTTGTACATATTCAACTTAGCAGCATATACAGTATTCAAGCAACCGAGATCTACATGAAGACTTCATTGACAAACAACAAAAATAAAACAGAAATAAACGGATAACCTCTGCAATAAGCTTCAGAAAACCCTGACTTCCATATGCGCTTTTTCTGAGACAAAGGCACGTATATATACACTTTTACCAAGACTAACTAGCATATAGATCTGTAAATAATAAATTTGCAGAATGTTTCAGATCTATAGAACTTACCCATATTTCTTCACTTTAGTTTAGCAAACATGCGCTAGGTCATAGATCTAATCATCTCTTCAATGGATCATACAAGAACATAGTCATTTCAGGTCTAGAGATCCTAATCCATTATTCAATCCAAGGGTGCACCATAGATTCATATCTATCTATAAAACAGAGTTCATCCCACGGAGATATACTTCATAGAAAAGTATTCAGTAACAACCCGTACTCATGCACACCTTTGCACTATGATCTTCTTCTCCTTATATAGATTTAGCCTTTACCAATACCATGAGTCAAAACCACACAACTACCGATGGTATTCATGGACGGAGTCAAATAAACAACACAACGCTCAAAACTGTGGGTCAATACCATGGTAATCCCCCCTGGTATCATATTTTTAGAGTGAAAAGTGCAAGAAGTACGACAGGATTTGATCATTCTTATCTCAAGTATTTATGACTCTGGTATTCCCACAAACGTTGATAAACTTTTTTTTTTTTTAAGCAATATGAAAAATTAACCAATATTTTCCTCGACATTAATATTTATTGTTATAGACTATCGAGCTTCTCCGTAATACATATACTTCATCTTTTACCAGAGAGTTTCCATCAAGGACAACATATTAAGACATAAGAAACATATTGCCAACAATCTCCCCCTCTGGACTTGATGGTAACCATGATGGTGTTTAATCACCACAAAAGATAGATACAGTAAACCTAACCATTATTCAAACACCCAAAATACTCTCCCCCAAAATACCTAGTTTGACCTTTCCTATTACCAAGGACTCATACTTACATCAAAGATCCAACCAAGTGGAATTACATATTTGACTCAACTACCCAACGAAGTGGGTTTACAATATTTGAACAAGTCCTTACATTACTGAATATAAAAATTTTACATCACAGGTATCCGCATGAACTTTCTCATTAAATTACACAGATGAATTTTCATAACCAAAACCAAAATATCTCAAGAGAGAGATCATAAATCAGAACCAATAATAATTCCAACTATGCATCTTTTTCAACAAGGCATGTGCCCCCCCAAGCTTGTGCAACCTGAACAACTTCAAGAACCAATTCATCAAAGAAATTTCATCAAGGATATAAATATCAAAGAATGATACAGTAAGATGAATACTGGAACAACAACAGAGATTACTAAACAGTACCACAGACTCTTCTAAAAGCTGACTCAGAGAATTTCTGTTAGCAAAACCCATACGTGGTTTTACGCATAGAAACTCGTGTATATACATGATTCTTCTTTATGAAACTAGCGTATCAAATTTAATCTTCAGAAATTTAAGTAGATTTGATCAGAGAGGTAGAGACAACTCCTAGATTCTGTCCGAGATACTTAAATTCTTCCCTGGGAAGAGGTTTAGTATATATATCATAAAATTTTTCTTTGGAGGGAACATATTCCAATTTAGCCTTTTTTTCAAGCACTTTTTCACATAGGAAGTGATACTTGATAGGAATGTGCTTGGTCTTGGAATGCATAACAGGATTTTTTGATATACTAATGGCACTTGTATTATCACATAGAATGGAGATGGGAGGTGAAATTTTGATTTGAATATCTTGTAATGTTTTCATCATCCAAAGAAGCTATGTGCAACATGATGCGGCAACCACATGTTCCGCTTTAGCTTTATATAAGGCAATAGAACTTTGTTTCTTGCTGAACCATGATACTAGATGGGGCCCCATATAAGATGCACCACCACTAATGATTTTTCTATCATCAACATTCCAGCCCAATATGTATCTGTATAAGCATGAAGAGTGAGATAAAAATTCTTTGGATACCATAGATCAAAATCTTGTGTCCCTTGTATATATTTGGATATTCTTTTTATGGCCTAAAGGTGAGACTCTTTTGGATTATCTTGGAATCGTCCAACAATCCCAACTGCATGCATAATGTATGGTCTTGTACCAATTAGATAAAGCAGACTTCCAATCATGGATTTATATTCTAGTTGATTTACTGTGGCTGAATCATCATGAGAACTGAGGTTACATCCAATTACCATTGGAGTACTCATAGGTTTGCAGTCTTCCATCCCATACTTTTTCAGATTTTGCTTAAGATATTTTGCTTGTGATAGAAATATGCCACTTGTTGGTTGTTGTACTTGTAATCCAAGAAAATATGTTAGTTCCCCAAGTAAAGACATTTAAAATTCTTGCTGCATAACAAAAGGAAAAGTTTTGACTTGTTGATTCTTCATTACTTCCAAAAATGATGTCATCAACATACACAACAATAATCAATAGTTTATCATTCTCTATTTTTGTGTATAAGTTACTGTTAGTAGATCCCTTTGTGAAACCTTGTTGTTGAATATATTTTTCAAGATGATAATACCATGCCCAAGGAGCCTATTTGAGACCATATAAAGCCTTTTTGAGTTTACAGACAAGTTTTTCATCATTTCCCAGAATGAATCCTTCTGGTTGTTCTGTATAAAATTCTTCTTCTAAATCACCATTGAGGAAAGAAAATTTTACATCCATTTGATAAACTTTGAATTGTTGAAAACTTGTAAAAGCAAGAAACATTCTTATCGCTTCAAGTCTAGCTATAGGAGCAAATGTTTCTTCAAAGTCTATACCTTCTTGTTGAGCACACCCTTTAAAAACAAGTCTAGCTTTGTTTCTAATAACATCTCCATTTTCATTTAACTTTTTTTTGAATATCCATTTTGTTCCAATAACATTTCTATCAGGAGGTCTTCGAACCAATTCCCACGTATGGTTCTTTTCAATCTGATCAAGTTCTTCATTCATGGCTTGAATCCAACATTCATCTTTACTAGCTTGATTAAATTCAGTGGTTCAATAGTGGATAAGAATGCTTGATACCTAGGGAATCGTACAAGAGTTCTTCTTGTTTGGACACCTGATCCCTTTTCTCCCAAAATTTGAGATTCTGGATGATTCTTTTGAGAATACCTAGATAGAGCCTTTTCAGATAGATCTTCTTCTTGTGCTTCATTGCGTTCACCTTCTATACTGTTGCTATTTGATGTGGGAAAATATACATCATCATCATCTTCATTTGTTGTTGTTATTTCCCTTTTTGGAGCTGAGAGAGATTCATCAATTACAACATCAATACATTCAACAATCTTCTGAAGTATTTTATTGTAACATTTATATGCTTTACTTCTAGAAGAGTAACCAAGAAATATTCCTTCATCTGCTCTAGGTTCAAAATTACCAAGTTTTTCATCATTGTTGTTGATAACACATTTTCTTCTAAAAACTCTAAAATGCTTTATGGTGGGAAGATTTCCATATCAGAGTTCATAAGGATTTTTATCACTGTTTAATCGAAAATGAGCCTTGTTAAGAATATTTACTATTGTATGTGCTGCTTCTCCCCAAAAGGTATCGGGGGTTGCAAATTCATAAAGCATAGCCCGAGCCGTTTGTTGAATTGTTCTATTCATCCTTTCTGCCATGCCATTTAGTTGTGGGGTTCCAACTACATAAATCTATATTTTTATGCCATGATGTTCACAAAAATCAAAGAATTCATCTAATATATATTCTCCTCCTCAGTCAGATCTAAGACATTTTATTTTTAGATCTAACTCATTTTCAACCAAATCTTTGAAGAACTTAAATTTTTCAAATTATTCATCTTTATGTTTCAGTAAACTGATACAATACATTCTAGAGAAGTCATCGATAAATAAAATATAGTATTATTCTCCATGGGGTGACTTTTCCCTTACAGGACCACATAAATCAATATGTATAAGTTAAAGAGGCTTATTTGCTAATCCTTCTTTAGCATTGAATTGCACCTTGGTTTGCTTACCAAATTGACATGATTTGCATATGGTACTTTCAAGTAGAGTGATGTTGGGAAGATCACGAACAACTTTGAGTCTGCTGGATTTTCTTATTTGAGAGAAGCTCAAATGTCCCAACCTTGTGTGCCATAACCAATTTTCTGAAGTTTTACCAAAGTAACATTGATTTTGGCCACCTTTTAATACATACAGATTGCTTGGTGTTCTAGTTCCTTTTATTACTGTTTTTCCCGTGTCAAGTTCACGAACTACATATTCTTTTGAACTAAATAAAATTTCATTTCCTTGGTCACACATTTGACTCACACTTAACGAGTTATGCTTTAATCCATCCACATACATAAAATTGTTAGCTTTCACCTTTCCTTTTAGAAAAACAGAACCTTTTCCTTTAATGACAGCAAGAGAGTCATTTCCGAAGGTAACATTCTTTTCTTTCTCTAGAGCATTGTATGAAGGGAGTTTATTTTTATCACCTGTCATGTGTTTTGAGCATCTGCTATCAATGTACCATTTATTTTCTTCCCCTTCTGTAAATAAATCTATGCCATAGCTTTCAACCTGTAAGTCCTTATTTTTCCATACCTTGGAATTTGAGGGTATATGCTCTTTTGCTTGAATTTTTCTCCCACATTAGGATTCTTCATGTCCAAAATGATTGCAATAGGAACATTCAATTTCATTTTGAAGAGGAGAAAATTTGTTATAAATATTCTTCTTTAATACAATCTCATTTCTTTTCTTTCTTTCTTCTCTGGTCAGCATGGTTTTGTATGCAACAAATTGAGCAGTTTTATGACCAAAATTATGACATGAGAAATGTTGTCCATTAAAGAAGGAATTTCTGCGATCATGATACCTTCTATTTATGTTTACTTGCTGATTGATATTTCTGTTATTGTTCTTTCTTGTATTGAAGTGGTCATGCTTTATCCGTGTAGTCTCTTTGTTCTTTGTTGCGTGACAAAATGTTTTTGGATGGATTTAGCTGCATTTAGATAGCTTGGTGCTGAAGACTGAGACATTTCTCCAATATATTCAGATCCTTTAGAAAATCTAAGATTTAAAGTTTTCACCTTCTCAATTTGCTTTCTTAGACTCACTATTTCACATTCTAATTTCTCATTGTGCTTCTGATTTTGTATAAGTTGATTCTTTAAAGTATCTATGGAATTTTTTTTTTTATTCCAAACATATTTTGAGATAATCTATTTCTTAAAATAAATAATTTTCTTATAATGCATCCATAAAATTATCTTTAGACTCACTAGTGTATTTTTCAAAATCCATGAGTAGTCTAATATCTTGATCATATTCTCCTTATTCACTATTTGATAGACCATCACTATATTCATGAGCATAATAGCTTTTTCTATTGATAAACCGTTTCTTATTTCCTGTAGCCACTTCATTTCACTTTCATGACTATCTTTATGGGGACATTTAGTAGCATAATGACCAAATATTTCACAAGAAAAACATTTAAAAGGAAGCTTACCTCTGAACGTTCCAGTGCCAAGTTTTAGCTTCTTTACAAAATGTGTCTCATCTTATTCTGAGACATACCCTTATCCTTCTTGTTCTTCTACCTCCTTTCCTTTTGCAGCATCTCTAAAGACAACTTCCTTAACTTCAGATGGACCTCCTTTTCTCATTTCACAGGCAGTCAGAATCTTATGAAGTTGAACAATAGTAAGAGTTTGTAGGTCCTGCTTCTCTTCAATAGTAGACACTTTTGACTCGAATTTGGGAGTTAGAGATCTTAAAACCTTTTCTACCAAAGTAGTGCCAGTTATGGTTTCACCTAGATTTCTCATACGATTTACAGTATCATCTAGACATAAAAGGAAATTGGCAATGCTTTCCTCATTATGCATCCTGAGTTTTTCATATTAAATTCTAAGAGTTTGGAACTTAGCACTTTTTACCTTGGCATCACCTTCATAGCTTAGAATGATTTTTTCCCATATCTCCTTTGATGTATTCAACTCCATGACTTTGACAAATTCTGATTCAGCCAAACTTCCCAATAATGCATTGACCACCTTTGCATTGGTTTCATATTTCTTTCTTGATGCTGCATCTCTTGGAACTAAAGCTGGATATTGATAACCTCCTTCAACTATAGCCCATACATCTACTCCAAGAGACTGAAGATAATATATTTTCCTTGTCTTCCAAAAGATTAAATTGTTTCCATTGAAGAGAGGAGGCTTGATAGATGATGTCCCATCTTGATTACTCATCTTAGCTGATCTTCCTTCTAGCGATTAAGCTTCTTCAGAAGGACCTGCTCTAATACCAATTGTTGGGAAAAATACTGGGAGGGGGGGGGGGTGTGAATCAGTATTTAGAGCTTACCGATAAATTTTACTTTTTCTTTACTAAATTCCATACGTGACTTCAAAGAACCCAACTTGCATATACACGCTAGTATACTAACGGAAACTTGTGTATACACAGATGTATTTATTGTTTAGATAAACATTTAGAAGAAATATTTAACCCAGACAATCAGTTATGCATCAGATAGTTAACCAGTAAATAAGTGCAGTAATAATAGAATAAATCATCACACAAGTGCATCACACATGAACACTAGGATTTAAGGGGGAAACCCAATTTGGGAGAAAACCACCATTTTTTTCATCTCTATCTTCAATATTTATTATATGGAAAACTAATTACAATATTGTATTGATGTAGACTCATATCAGTATGCAGACATCTACCTGCAGAAGGCTGCAACCTTCTCTCGCTCTCCAGCTGCTACTGGAAAGGAAGCTACAACCCCCTGATCGCATTTACCAACCACTAATGGAAGGGAGCTTCAACCCCCTAATCAGAACACCAGCTTCTACTCGCAGGAAGCTTCTACTTCCACACTGAAGGCTTCAACCCTCAGATTCACTGCAGATCATGTTTCATTAATTTTCACACTAGATCACATAACTTCAACACAATTCTTCATAAATATCAACAATAATAAACTTCACCCAATACTTCGAATAGAATAGTGAGATCACTGTAACCAGAACACAGTAATAACCCAGATTTCAGAATCAGTATGCAAAACCAAAATCAACCCTGAACATTCATTATTTTAAAATGCATACCCTACTTCGCTTCACTGGACCCATGTGTATATGTGCTTTCCTTCACACCAACCTATGTATTGATCTGTGAATATTGTTTTTACAAAATGTGATGAGTCTCAGATCCAGATCTGAGGCTTGCAGTTAGATATCTTTTCAGAATTACAAAACCCTTAATTCAGTCAGTCATCATTGACCATATTTAATGACTCATTGGTAATATTTGTACATATTCAACTTAGCAACGTATACAATATTCAAGCAACCCATATCTACATGAAGACTTCATTGACAGAAAACAGAAATAAACATATAACGTCTGCAATAAGCTTCAGAAAACCTTGACTTCCATACGCACTTTTTCTGAGACAAAGTCCCGTATATACGCGCTTTTACCAAGACGAACTAGCGTATAGATATCTAGATAATAAATTTGCATAATGTTTCAAGTCTATATATCTTACGCAGATTTCTTCACTTAACTTTAGAAAACATGCGCCAAGTCATAGATCTATTCATCTCTTCAATGGATCATGCAATAACATATTCATTTCAGGTCTAGAGATCCTGATCCATTATTCTATCCAAGGGTGCATCATAGATTCAAATATATCAATAAAAAATATTTCATCACATGCAAATATACTTCATATAAAAGTATTTAGTAACAACCCTTACTCATGCACACCTTTGCACTATGATCTTCTTCTCCTTATATAGATTTAGCCCTTACCAATACCATGAGTCAAAACCACACAACTGCCGATTGTATTCTTGGACAGAGTCAAATAGACGACACAACTCTCAAAACTATGGGCTAATACCAAGGTAGTGCTCCCTCATATCATCTTTTTAGAGCACAAAAGGCATACGCGACTTGGATCATTATTATATGCGTGTATACACGACTTGGCCTATACAAACCCGCAGATAGAATCTGCAATATGAAAATTAACCAATATTTTGTTGGACATTACAAATTTCTTCTGATAGAATACAGAGCTTCTCCAGAATACATATGCTTCATCAGTTACCAGAGAGTTTCCATCAAGGACAGCATATGAAGACATAAGAATCATATTTCCAACATTTTCCTTGTCTATTTTCTTTATATTGGATGCAATTCTCTTAGTTTAGGCTTTTATTTCCTCACCTTAACTCTTCAACTCCTTTCAAAATCCTTGGCTCCCCTTGGAACTTGATTTTCTTAACATTTCCCTTATATTTTTCCTTTTGTTCATGGAGCTTTTAATTCCCTCTTGCAGGTCTTCCTCCTCTCTTTTATTTTCTAGGATCTTTGGGCCTATCTTGTTTTCACCTTTGCATTATTTTGTAGTTCTAGGAGTGAATAATTGACTTGGTGACACCCATGGCTTCTATTACAACATCTATCACCCCCAGCTAAGGTCATTTTCGCATGAGAATTCATGTTCTCCACCATTTTCATATAGTCCTCCCCATGTTTTCTTGAGATAATAGTTAGAAGTTCCCATTCATGGAGGGTGAATTTTAATTCTCACCATTAACCTTTTGTTCATGGTTTGAAACCTAGCATTCTTGAACAATGTAATTGTTCTCCTTTAATTCCCATTTTTCTTTGGCTACCTTTATGTCTTGTTTGAACCTCCTGTTCCACCATGGTATTTTATTCCATTCTCCTTCTTTGTTTCATTCTCCTTGGCTTGGAACATGGAACAATGCCGAAGGAGGAGACTTCCTTTACATCCCACAATTTGAAAAGGACAATTGGCATGTTAAAAGTTTAAGGTTCCACATGCTTGAATTTGAAGGCACTTTGGGGATTCCCCTTTTTTGTTTTTCTTGTTCTTGGATCTAGGATTTTATTTTATAATTATATCTTCTTGGTCATAAATTATCATTTCATTTTCTTTGCATGGAGTTTGGAGAGACTTACCTTTATATTACGGATATCTATGACAAAGGTTCATAACAATTCCTTTAGTATTTGTATATTTAGTTTTATGTGTATTTTATATTTGAATTATTTACCACTTTCTAAATTGGATCATCATCCAAGTATTACCAATATACCTTTCCATAACTCATTTTCATAGCTTAATTATTTGTATGTTACAAAATAAAATCAATGAACTTGAAATAAACATTAATGCCACTAATCTCACTAGAGAAAACGAGTCAATGACTGACTTTGTTTTGGGATTTTTTAGTGAATATGGAGGAATCACATAAATGAGACATTTGTTTTTATTTCAAGTAGCATATGCAAATCATGTGAAGCATTAATTGAAATTCATTGAAACATGCAAATTCCAGCAACATAGATTAGTAAGCCCTCTCTTTTTCCCCCTCCATTTTTTTTTAAACTTAGAATCATATATTATGTAGCTCACGCTAGCTCTTAAGCCATCCACCTTCTTTCAGGTGAGACACATAGTTTGTCAAATAAACTATTTGTTTATTTTTTTGTTACTTTTTCCTAATCCCACGTCGAGTGCCATCAAAACACCAATTTATGGGCTATATTTAGTCTTCCTAATAGAAGAATGTCCATTGTTTCCTCCTTTTTCTTTTCCTTTCATTGGATAATATGATTCTTGTTATGGTTCTTTTACCCCACCCTTTCAACGATGATTCTTCCTTGATTCCTAACTAGGCCTTTGTCCATTTTTGAACTCTTTAGTATCTCCTTAAGTGTCTATAGAGCCTCTCTTGAACCTATGTTGGATCTTTGTTTGTGATTTTTTCTCCAAACCCATATTCTAACTTGGCCTTGCCACTATGAATGTTACTCCTTGGCTCTTGACTTGCTCCCTCTATAGAATTTTCACTTTTGCTACAAAATCCCAAGTTGCAACCTTTTCCTCCATCTTTTATTTTTCTACATTACTAGTGGTTTCGGTAATGAAGCAACCTAGAAACCTCTTTTTTATAAGACATTACATCCTCTAATCAATAGTAATATCCTAGAAGCATATAAAACCTTAGTTTGAAATCTTTCCTACTTTAATATTTTTGTTTTCTCTTCTCTTGGCTCTTTTATTTTTTCATTTTTTCTTTAGCAGGTTCATTGGGGATGGAGCAACTTTTAATTTACACATAAAAAATAAGATACTTTTAAAAATTTGTGAAGGAGACTAAATCCAACATTTAAATTTCTTATCCAGCTTTGAAATTATATATATATATATATATATATATATATATATATATATATATATATATATATATATATATATATATATATATAGAGAGAGAGAGAGAGAGAGAGAGAGAGAGAGAATTTAGTACTTATTCTACATTTTAAATGATAACAAGTTTAGGGTTCATTTGATACATTTTTTAATTATATTTAATGATTTTAAAACTTTTCATATATAATTATTTTTAATATTAATTATCTTAATTTTTCTCTAATATATAATTATATTCATATATTATTAATAATAATTATAGTTTTAATTACTAATTTAATTTTTATTATATATATATATATATATATATATATATATATATATATATATATATATATATATATATATATATATATATATATATATATATATATATATATATATTAAAATAATTTATGTTTGATATAATAATGATTAGAAATTTATTAGAGATATTTTTAATGAAGCTTTAAATTTTGAAAAAATATATATGGACAAAATTTTATTAAGAGAGAAAATTTATTACACAGATACAAAATAATAATTGTTTTATTTATTTAACTAAGATTGTAAGAAGTTTTGGAGTAAAGTTATTATTAGTAAAACTAAGGAAACAAATATATAATTAGTTTCAAATTGGTATTTTAAAAATCTTTCTGAATCCCACAATACCATATACACCATTTTAAATGTTCTTATAGAGGATGAAATGTTTTTTTTCTAGAAGACATACATTTTGGGATTAAGTGGCTCCTAATTTGAAAAACTAAGGATATGCAAATATATCAAGCTGAAATTTTAAAATTGGAGGGTGCACCCTCATCTCTCACATACACAGGCTCTTCAATTTGGCAATGAAGGAAGGCTTCCCTAAGCATTTGGCAATAACCTCATTGTACCTATCTTTAAAAGTAGAGATAAAAGAATTCACTCTAATTATAGAACCATTATGATTAGTCATATTTTAGATAATCCATATGAAATTATTTTGGAAAAGAAGAATACCCTACGGTTAGAAAGTCATGATAAAATAGGTAAATGATAATATGGGTTTAGGAGATATCATTCAATTTTGGACCACCTGGTTACACTACAGATCATTACAAAGGAGTGTCTAATGGTAAAATCAACCTCCTTTGTTACTTTGTGAACTTCAAAAAAAAAATTTACATTGTTCTGAAGACAAATCTTTGTAAGAGATTGGAAGAGATGAAGGTTCCTCTTTAGTTGAAGGTTCCTGTGACAAGTTTGCATGAGAATGTAATTTCAAGTTCAGGACCTCTAGTGGTTGGGTGTCCCTTTTTCCTTGCCCTTTTTGGCATATACATTGATAATTTAAAATAATGTTGTGTTGATCCCACTCTCACTAGCATAGTCATCATTCTTCTTCTTAATGCTCACAATATTGATCTTTTTGCAAGGATTCTTTACAATTTTAGAAAGAAACAAATAATCCTCCAATATTTATGTTCCAAGATGGGTATGAATGTTAATAAGGAAAAAATAAAATTCATGATAATTAAATCTAAAAAGATCACATAGGATACTTTCTTATATGACAACAACCTGGAGGTAGTTCCTTCATACAAATATCTTGGAATGAATATCAATCACAAGCTCAACTAGAATTATAGCATTGAGAAAAGGTTCATGGGGGGTGGAAACTTTATTATGGACTTGAAAATAACTTTAGGTTAGTATATCTTTAGTTGAGATAAATAAATAAACTCCCCTTTAATACTTTTGTCACCCTTGTTATTTTATATTGATGTGAAGTTTGGAAATATGGAATCTTCTCATGGTTATGGAGGAAGATAGAACAAATCCAAAAGTAACTTATAACCTATAATATTAAGCTTAAAGAAACTACACCCTATCCTATCCTCTTCATCAAAATAAGTACGTATTTTCACCATTTAAAGCATGGCTATGATTATGTATCTTATGTATAAGAAGATGTTAAACAACATGGAAGAGGCATTTTTTCATAAAATTTCCTTTAACTCTAGCCAAAACCATATTGAGCTTAATCAAGGATGGAATAATGATGCCAAAAAAAGAGGAAACTAAGATTATAGGGAAGTGAATGATCAAAATCTAGAGAGTCAAAATATCTCTCTATCCTGAGTAGTATTAAGAAGTAAATAAGAATCACCAATAAGAGAATAATTTTTTAGAAACTCCATAGTGAAATTGTGTGTTGGTTAATTCCCCAAACATCATGGGATGAAAAAGTGTATCAATTTTGTGGTGTCAATAAAATTGAAAATGAAAAAACATTCTTTTAAATTGTCTATCTGATAAATATTGATCATACTATCAATCTAATTATTTAACTCAACATAACTATAAAAATCTTGACACATTACTCTCAATGCTATTTAAATGTAAAAAAAAAAATTTAAAATAATTTTTAAACATGTTTTTTTAAATAAGAAACCTTTTATCTTTATAAAATCCCCCTTTTCAAGGAAAGTTATGTAGGCAGTGAGCTCTTGGGATAATTTATTCAACGAAGGGTTTGTCAAAGAAGTGGGAGTGTTTATTGTGAGGCTTCACAAGGACTAATACAACAAGCAAATGAAGAAATAATTTGTCATATAGGCTATCTCTAGCCCAGTGAAAGTTAAAATAATTTCTTTCTTTCTTTCTTTCTAAAATATTTATGAAAATATTTTTCTGAATTAAAATTTTGATCACCCTTTTACTTGATATATTTTCATTTTTATATGTCTAAGAAAACTTTATCTTAAATGAAAGAGAATTTTAATTACATATAACATATTATTCAAAACTATTTTTAATCCCATAGACATTAAAATACAATTTTCAATTTTAATAAATAAGATCAATATTTTTTATTACTATTTATAAAATATTTATAAAATTAATTTATTTAATTAAAATGTTAAATTTTAATCAAACTTTTACTTGATATATCTTCATATTTACAAGTCTTGAGAAACATTATCTTATGTTATTTATGAAAAACGTTATCTCACTTAAAAAACAAACATATCATTCTAACCTATTTTTTTAATTTGTAAGATTTTAAAATATCATTCACTAATTCATATTTAAAAAAAAAAAACAATAAACAAACATAACATTCCAACCTATTTTTTAATTTCATAGACTTTAAAATATCATTCACTAATTGATATTTAAAAAAAAAAAAACAATAAACAATACTATTTTAATCGTCAGTACGAGTCATATCAGTTTCTACTAATAAAACATAACATTCCAACCTATTTTTTAATTTCATAGACTTTAAAATATCATTCACTAATTGATATTTAAAAAAAAAAAAACAATAAACAATACTATTTTAATCGTCAGTACGAGTCATATCAGTTTCTACTAATACAAAATCTGTTGTTTGTTTCTGTTTTTAGTTTTTTGTGCTTTTCCTAAATAAGTTTATCAGTCGATAAATGCTAAAAAGGCTTATTAAAATAGTTTCTATTAATAGAAAATCTTAAAATCTGTTGTTCTTTCCTTTTTGTACTTTTCCTAAAATACCTTTGCAGGGTTTTTCTGCGATAGCTAATTTTGTGGAGAAATGGTTGTTCCAATGGAATGCCCACTTCCTCTGGAATGTCAAAAAAAAAAAAAAAAACACATAACCGTTTGAAAGGAAGAGGATATAAATAATAAGGCATTATGAGAGCCAACATACGTTTCATCTTCTTTTCCGCTCTGCTCCGCGTCTTCCGGTTTCTTGTATTTTTGGGTTGATATGTGTTTGCTCCATCGCATGGCCGCGCATCTTATTTTTCACAGTCCATTTTCTTTATTGATTTTGTTAGTTTTGTTTGGATTGCAATGATTGTTTTGGATTTTTTTTATTTTTTTTCCTTTTTCATAATTTTACAGTGTGCTTGCAATGTTTGCTCGATTTCACTTTGTTGTGGGAGGCAGAGCAAAGATAGATAGCTGAAAATGAAACCAGTTACTTTTGGATTTTTATTCGGCTACCCATTGAAGTGGATGGTCAGGTATGCGTTTGTTTAATCATTACATATTCAGATTATTTTGGAAGTGGCCTGTTACATAATGGCTACGCATAGAGCCTCGTTAATTGTCTTATGGTTCGTTTGCTTTTATTATCTATCTCTCGCAATTCCTGTTCATTGCTTCTTGTTTTGTCACTGATATTTAAATCTATCTATTTAATTATGTGCTAGGTGGTGTTTCTTTCCTCGAACTTTCCAAGGCAGGGTTTATATGGTCTGCAGTGAAATTGGGAAAATGAGATGACAAACCGGAAGATGAAAAATAAGTACGCATATTCTTTGGTTGGCATTAATATTCTTCTGGCATTGGAATCACGTAGGTGACGTTTTGTCTCCGCATATACAAATTATGTCGTTCTAGGAGTTTCATAGTATTTCCATTTACAGATTCTGTCATATTCTCTTTTATGTTTGTCTACATTCTCTCAATCTATGTACGTACACATTCTGATTATGTCATGTTTTCTACATTCTCCCAATCAATCTATGTAGGTACACATTCTGATTATGTAGGTAAATGACTAACCATGCTTTTAATTTATTTCAGAATTTAAATTTAATTTTAAGATCTTGATCATTATGAAACTGTGAGCTGGAGTAAAATTACATTTTATTTGTTCCTTACATCAGGGTTAATATTGCTTTTTTGCATTTTTTATTTACAACATAAAATAGATTTGGATTTATAAGAAGCTAACCACTCCACAGGGGAGTTGGTTATATACTTTAGATAGATTTCGATTTCTGCGAAGTTAACCACTAGAGGCGAGTACGTATGATTTAAACTACATATAGCATTAATAATTATTTCATGGTCCTATTTACACGAGAGGTTTAACCCTTTTTATTTATTGATTTACTTATTTTTAAAGTCAAACTAAAATTGTTTGCAAGGAAATATGAAGGGTTCAAATCTCATTTGCCTTCAATTCCTTTGTCAGTTGATTGCTTATTGGTTTTGGCGTTGTCCGTGATTTGCAATGTGCTTTGCTCTGCAACAGGGAAAGAGGGTTTTCCATTGGAAAAGAGATGAGACTAGAGGCGTCAGTTTTTTAGTTTTCAAGGTAAAAGCCCAAGGTATGGTTATCTATCATTTTATCTATAATTAAAATGGCCGGATTGCTAGAATTTTCTGAGTAATTCCGAACAACAACACACAGAGATAAAAACTAAAATTTAAATTTCTGTCACAGAGATGAAATATGAAACTCTATTTCATTAAACAAACTGACTCTATTACAATATAGAATTCTTTAGAATAAGGTTCTAGATTGACAGCGGAAAATTTCTCTTGGTTGTTATACACACAGCGCTACGAAATCTCTTTGTGTTCAGCCTTTGGGCATAAAAAAATCAATCACCCACAACACTTTCTACAGTGCAATTCAACCTCTATACGTTCAGTCACCGACTATAGAAATTTATTACAACCTAATTCAACTAAATGCTATTGATGACAAAACATCAAAATTCAACATTTGGCAAGCTGCATTGATGGTCACATAACTATGGCGGCACCGCTTGGAGATCACATTAATGTCAATATGCTTGGTGGTGTTAGTGGTGGCGCTATGGTGGTTCACAGGGCGGAGACACCACTTAACAGGTGGTAACACCCCTTCTGGCGATTGCAGAGGCACCCCTCCGCAGGTTCAAGACGATCGACCTGTGCTACCGCAGTAAGCCACAGCCATTGATCTCTGGTCAACGCGAGATGAGGCGGTAAACTTCGGAGGCGCCCCCTCGACATAAACAACGAGCTTGTTGTGCTCCCGCAAACCATTGATCCAAGACCAATGATGGTCGCACTGTGAACATGTGCGAATTTTAACATATCGCGGAATTCAAAACTTATTCAACTCTGATTGAGTCCTCATCGTGTCCGACTTCTTTTCGGCGATCAGCAGGACGGACGAGCATAGACCTTTGCCACTTGCGATGTGCGATGTTGTGATATCGACATATCGCATCGGTGCTGGGACGATGAATCGTGTTTCTGTGCCGACAGACATGCAAAGTGCGATGTGTGACGTGGACTCCACACGGTTGACGTGGCCGATTTAACTCAAAACAAAATGGTAGAAAATGTAATGGTTGGCTTACGAACAAAAACCAACAAAAATGGACTTTTGTTGTCCTTCCTCTGTGCAGTTGGATTTAATATTTCCAACACTCCCCCTTAAATACAACTGCTGGGTTTTTCCTGCATACCCAGGCTTTTTCTGAAATAATTAAAAAATTGTTGTGTTAACGGTTTTGTGAGGATATCAGTAAACTTTTCTTCAGTTCTGAAATGTTTCAAAATTATTTCTCCATTGTTCACTAGCTCCTTGATGTAGTGACACTTGGTATCAATGTGTTTTGTTCTTTTATGAAACTCATATTTTTTTGATAAAACTATTACTGAGCTATTATCACAGTAAATGGTTGTGCCTTTTTGCTGTTCATGACACAAGTCTCTGAGTACTCTTCTCAGCCATATTGCTTGGCATGCTGCTGCTGTTGCTGCCACATATTCTGCCTCTGCTGTTGATAAAGCAACTATTGGTTGCTTCTTGGAAGCCCATGAAATGGCTCCCGATCCCAAATGAAACACATATCCTGATGTGTTGTTCCTGTCATCTACACTTCCAGCCCAATCACTATCAGTGTAACCTGTCAAATTAAAATTTTCATATCAGGGGTAGAAAATACTATACACCTTCGTTCCATTCACATACCTTAGAATCCTTTTGGCTGCCTACCAATGAGTTTCTTTTGGCCTTTCTATAAATCTGGAGATTAAGCTTACAACATGCATAATATTCAGCTTAGTTGCAGTCAAATACATGAGGCTGCCAACTATGCTTTTATACAATTTTGGATCAAAAACCTTGCTGTTGTCTTCTTTGCTCAATTTCAACCCCATGACTGTTAGAGTTATAGCTGCCTTGTTGTTCTGCATGTTGAACCTTTTCAACACTTCATCAACATATTTTTCTTGGGAAATGAAAATACCATTTTCATTTTGCTCTACTTCAATTCCAAGAAAATATTTAAAAAAACCCAAATCAGTCATTTCAAATTCACTTTTCATGACTGCTTTAAAATCAACAATGAGAGAATCTTCATTATCAGTAAATATTAAATAATCTACATATAAAATGACAATAAGAATCATGCCGTCATTTTCTTTTATGTAGAGTATGGATTCTCCATCACATTTCTCAAATCCATTTTCAATCAGGTAAGCATCTATTCTGTTGTACCATGCTCTCGGTGCTTTCTTTAGCCCATAAAAAGCTTTCTTCAGCTTGCATACTTTGTACTCTTGGCCTTCAATTTCATAGCCTGGAGGGTGTTCAACATATACCTCTTCTTTCAACACTCCATTCAAGAATGCAGATTTCACATCCATTTGACAAACCTTCCATTTCTGTTGTGCTGCAATAGACAACATTGTTCTCATGGATTCCATTCTTGTAACTGGTGCAAAGGTTTCTTCATAGTCTCTCCCTTGTTGCTGCTTGCAGCCTTTGAAAACAAGTCTGGCCTTGTGCCTTTCAATCTTGCCTTCAGCATTGCTCTTGGTCTTGTAGACCCATTTTAATCCAGTGACTTATTTACCTTTAGGGAGGTCCACTAACTCCCATGTATTACTCTTTTCTATTACACCAATTTCTTCATTCATTGCGTCAATCCATTTTTCTTCATTTACAACATCTTCAAAATGAATTGGGCCATCAACATGACAATATAAAGAAAATAAAGAGTTTAGACCAGAATTATCATTTACCTCTCCTTGTTCATAAATCTCACTCAGATTTCTGAATATTGGTCTTCTTGGTGTACTTGGAGTTCCACCTAAACACGAGGGTGTTTCTGTTCCCTATGGTGTGCTTGAAGAAGCACTTCCTTGATTTCTCAAGGATGTTCTATTTCCATCTTATGGTGTGGTTTGTTGTGCTTGTGGTGGTGGAGGAGGAGCCACCAAGGAAGGATTATTTGTTTCTGTCCCTTTCTCTTCTTATTCATGAGACACACTAGTCTTCACGTTCACTGTTTTCTCTAAACTTCCATCCCAAGCTTCTTCTTCTATAAACTGCACATCTCTGCTGATTATAGCTTTCTTGGTGGATGGATTGTAAAGTTTGTATGCTTTGGACTCATCATTGTATCCAACAAAGATACATTTCTCCCCCTTACTTTCAAGCTTCTTTCTCAGCTGATCCGAGACATGTGCATATGCCACACAGTTGAATACTTTCATGTGGGTGATGAACTGTTTTCTGTCGCTCCACGCTTCTTCAGGAATTCTGTTCATGACATCTTTGGTTGGGAATCTATTCAAGATGTACACTGCACAATTGAAAACTTCAGCCCAATATTCATTTGGCAAATGTTTTTTCTTCAACATACTTCTGAACATGTCCATGATGGTCCTATTCTTCCTTTTTGCAACACCGTTTTGCTGAGGTGTGTACCTCGTGGTAAATTGCTTATGTATGTGGTTCTCTCTACAAAAACGCTGAAATTATTTGGAGGTATATTCTCCACCTCCGTCAGTTCTCAGCACTTTGATGTAGTGCCCACTCTACTTCTCAACAAGCATTTTGAAGTGGCGGAAACTATCAAACACTTCACTCTTCTGATTCAAGAAATACACCCATGTCTTTCTGGTGTAATAATCTATGAATGTCAAAACATATTTATTTCCAGCTAAAGATGGAATTTGCATTGGTCCACATATATCTGAGTGGACAATCTCTAAGGGTGATTTTTCCCTTATACTCTTCCCTAATGGAAAGCTTTCTCTATGTTGTTTGCCCAAGATGCAACCTTCACAAAGGTTGTCCAGTTTTTTAATCAATGGCAATCCTTTTACCATTCCCTTCCTGTGAAACAAGTTCAGGCCTCCAAAATTGAGATGTCCAAATCTGAAGTGCCATAACCAATTTCATCTTTCACTTCCTCTTGAAATACCTCTTGTGTTATAGCTGCTACATTTCTTCCTTCCTTCAAGTCTGCTATGAGCTTGAGAGGAAACATCCTATTGCTTGTCATCTGCACCTTTGCAATGAATTTTTTTCTTGGAGCTATGTCCATGATTGTGCACACATCATCTTTAAAAAATACATTGTAGCCCTTATCAATGAGCTGTCCAATGCTTAACAAATTACATTTCAAGCCAGGTACATAATATACATCCGGCACAAACTTCTGTTCTCCATTTCTTGCCAGGATACTTACTCTGCCTTTTCCCTTGATAGAGACCTTACTATCAGATCCTATTGTTACTTCATATTTAACATCTTCATCAACATTGGTAAACATTGGTATGTTTCCAGTCATGTGGTTGCTACAACCTGAGTCTAAGAACCATACATCATCTTGTATATCTTGTGCTACATTACATGTTAACAACACATTACTTTGGTTCTTATTTTCTTTTGCAAAATTAGCATTCTGCCTATTATTCATGTTATTTTGATTTTTCCTACATTCATTTGCATAGTGCCCATATTTTTTGCAATAATGACACTGGACTTTGGATTTGTCATACCTTTGTCCATGAGCTTGTTGTTGGCTTGAGCCTTCATTCTGGTTCTGATTGCAGCTTCTTCCACTCGAACTTGCAGGGTTGTTTCTACCTCTGTTTTGGCTTCTACCTCTTCCTCTGTTATTTGCTCCGCCTTGACCTCTGCTTCGGCCAAAAGACATTTGAGTCTTGAAAGCTTGTTCCAATGAGACATATATTCCTCTATTCAGTCTATGTTCATGAGACATCATGGATGCACTAAGCTCATCCACTGTAAATTATGAGAGATCCTTTGTCTCTTCTAATGCCACTACTATGGCATCAAATCTTGAGGGTAAAATTCTCAAGATTTTCTCCACTATCCTTCTTTCTTCAACTGTTTCTCCATGAGATCTCATTTGGGTTACCAACCGAATAACATGAGTGAAGAATGAGTCTATAGTGTTAGACTCTTTCATACAGAGAGTTTCAAAATCTCTCCTCAACATATGCAACTTTGTTGTCTTTACCTTCTCCATGCCTTGATAGGCAGTTTTGAGAATATCTCATGCCTCTTTATACTTTGTTGCTACTACAATCCATGGGAAAATACTCTCATGCACTGATTGAAAGAGATAAAAGAGGGATTTGGAGTTCTTCTTCCTGTTATCTCTTAACAGGTCTCTTTCTGCTGTTGTCAAAGCAGCCAACGCTGCTGCATCTACTAGTTCTAGGTAGCTATTCTCAACTAGCTCCCATATGTCTTGTGAAGCAAACAGGGCTCTCATAGTGATTGCCCAATAATCATGATTCTTCCCATTAAACTGTGGAAGTTTGGGATTCGTCAAACTGGTTCCTGCTGTAGCCATCGTGACTGTGCAAGTGAAACAAATAGTAGCCTTCTCTGCTAGAGAAATCTGCTTCAACTAGCTTCTTACAGCTTCTGCAGTGAAGCGCAATCTCTGCTTTGTTCACTAAGTGCCTAGACTAGCTTTGATACCATCATGGAATTTTCTGAGTAATTCCGAACAACAACACACAGAGAGAAAAACTAAAATTTAAATTTCAGTCACAGAGATGAAATATGAAACTTTATTTCATTAAACAAACTAACTTTGTTACAACATAGAATTCTTCAGAACAAGGTTCTGGATTCATAGTGGAAAATTTCTCTTGGTTGTTACACACACAGTGCTACAAAATCTCTCTGTCACTCTGTCTTCAGCCTTCGGGCATAAAAAATAAATTACCCAAATCACTCTCTACAGTGCAATTCAAACTCTATATGTTCACTAACTGAATATAGAAATTTATTACAACCTAATTCAATTGAATGCTATTGATGACAAAAAATCAAAATTCAACGTTTGGCAAGCTGCATTGATGGTCACATAACTATGGCAGCACCGCTTGGAGATTGCATTAATGACAATCTGCTTGGTGGTGGCAGTGGCGGCGCTATGGTGGTTCACAAGGCGGACACATCACTTAATAGGCGGCGACACCCCTTCTGGCAGTTGCGAAGGCACCCCTCTGTGGGTTCAAGATGATCAGCCTCTGCTACCGTAGTAAGCCACAACTGTTGATCTCTGGTCAATGCGAGATGGGGTGGTCAACTACAGAGGCACCCGCTCGACATAAAAAACAAGCTTGTTGTGCTCCCGCAAACCATTGATCCCATACCAATCATGGTCGCGCTTTGAACATGCACGAATTTTAACATATCACGAAATTCAAAACTTATTCAACTCCGGCTAAGTCCTCATCACGTCTGAATTCTCTTCGGCGATCGGTGGGACGGACGAGCATAGACCTTTGGTGCTTGCAATGTGCGATGTTGTGATATCGGCATATCGCATCGGCTCTGGGACGATGAACCACGTTCCAGTGCTGAAGGACATGCAAAGTGCGATGTGCGACGTGGGATCCACATGGCTAACGTGGTTGATTTAACTCAAAACAAAATGGAGGAAAATGTAATGCATCTCTTACAAACAAAAATCAACAAAAATGGACTTCTATTGTCCTTCCTCTACGTAGTTGGATTTAATATTTCGAACACGCATTTAGATATAATTAGAAAAGTTTCTGCGCTTTACAATGTTGAATTCTTTTTATATTATTTCAATTTGTTACAAAATGCTAGGCAAGAAGAGAGACCCAGAAGAACAACTGAACAGAAAAACGAATAGTTTGTACAATGTTTTCCCCAAAGGTACACATTCTATCATAAGCTTTGTAGATAGGTACAATTTGAGGTATACTGCTCATGTAGTTAGTACTACATTGATATTAAAAATGGCATGCACTATCCTTGTCCATAAAATTTACTCAGCTACTTTGCCACATTGGACTAGAATTATCTCATACTCAGGTACTTCCTTTATTTATATTTCATTGTTGCTAAAGAACTAAATGATTCGAGTAATTGGGCAACCCATCATAACTGAAAGAGATAGATGTATCTGGGATGTCTCCTTTGAGGTATCATTTTTTTTTCCATTCAATTCGAATTCGAGATTCTTATGTATTTTTTCCCTTGTTATGATACATTATGTCGTTGATCTAGATAAAAAGACAAGAAAAGATGAGAGGAGGCTCTTTACAATCTATTGATCTTGTTATTTATACTAATGGATGATTTGATAACCGTAATTAATAAAATCAGAAGGATACTACGCATAAACATCACAGATTGCACACACTTCCATAATTATTGTGGTTGCATAGGGCTCTCTAAAATTGCCTGTGCCGGGAGTAATTTGCTAAAAGGTTTTTTTTATTTGTACATTCTATCAATCTTTGTAGGCACACATTCTGATTGTGTCACTCCAATTGAGGTAAATTTTGCTAACTATGCTCTTAATTTACTCATTAAGAGTTTTATGTTAAAATTTAACTTTAATATGATGATGATTATTTGGATGTGAACTTTATTAACATTACATTTAATTTGTTACTTAACACCATGGTTAATATTTTATTTTTATTTTTTTCCCTCTTGGTTATGAACTTTATTAAGATTACATTTAATTTGTTACTTAACACCAAGGTTAATATTTTTTTTTTTTCAATTTTTCTATCATGAGCTTTATTAACATTACATTTAATTTGTTACTTAACACCAAAGTTAATATTTTTTTTTTCATTTTTTCATCCATGTTTGAGTTTGCCTATGAGATTTTAATTTGTTACAAGATGTATAGAAAAAAATAGATTTGGATTTCTAAGAAGCTAGCAATTCTAGAGAGTAATTGGTATGCTTTAGTCTGCATACAGCCTTAAAAACAAAAATAGGTGTAAAAAGCAGAGATGAGCATATGTAAACTGAGATATAAGAGAGCCAAGGAATTTCATATACCGATTATGAGCATCATTGTCCACCTGATGTCGATTTTCCTCAGTCACAAAGCAGTTTTATTCAGTTAGGGTCTCTACGTCCTCCTTTGTGAGTTGTGGATCAGGCTCTAGAGTCGAAGAGGAGACCATCCTGGGCTGCTTGGAATTTGTTGTATGATCGATGTTATTCATAGCTACCTATTTTTTCTAGGTGCCATCTGAAGGGAAGCTCCAATCTCCATTCGAGTCATCCTTTGAGTTTTTAACAGGGATACTAGTGAATTTTCAGGGCAGAGGAGAAGGGGTGCGTGAGATTGTGGACTTGCGAGGCATCTTTCTGCCTCTTGAGCCAATTTCATGTTGCTTCTCTTCCGGGAGACGAACCAAAAGTTGGGCAGACAGTGCTGGGGAGGGAGAGATAGGGTCGAAAACCTCCAGATCATCAAGGGAAACAGAGAGAGAAAGAGTGCACAAAGACAAACCAGGGTTCAGAGCATGGGAGGCGGAGCATCTACCACCTCCACGATGGTTGTGCATTCAGTGACAATGTGACATAGTCACAGCGGAGAGGAGAATCTGCTAAGAAGATGTTATATGCGCAGAGGGATCCAGATAGTTAGCTAAGAAAAAATTGGAGGAGCAATAAAGGAGTAGATTTGCAAGGATGGATAAATGAAAACTGATTTGAAAATCCCCGGTTCCATCCATCATTAATGTCCAACAACAAGAAGTTAAAGTTGATGGTGGGGGAGTGAATGTCGTGGAGTGTCAATGTCCTCCCCTGTCAACCTTATTTAAGGTCTGCACACGCCGAAGTGAATGTGCCTACGTTTTGTCCAACCAAGTGCCCCTGTATCGATGAACTAGGTGGCCTCCTGTACAAGTCATGTAAGGTAACTGCATCCGGGGGTTGAATATTTTTTAGGAACAGATGATTGCAAGTCATGCGCAGATATTCCTCAGAGATGGAGTGGAATCTGCTGGAGAAGAGAGGAGATTCTTGTTCCACACCTTTGTTGGCTAAGAGATCCACTACTTCGTTAGCTAATATCCGAACATGCATAAAGTTAATGGATTTGTGGATTTGAAGCCAATGTTCCAAATTTTCTAGTCTATAGGCTAAACACCAGCTCTTTGATATTTTTGAAGAGGAAGAGCCATTAAGAATATGTTGAGCAACATTTATGATGATTTGAGAGTCCCCTTCCACCTTAGGGGAAAGATATCATTATCTCGAGCTAGGTTGAGACCCTGGATAAGTCGTTCTAGATCGGTGGAGTTGTTGCTATCCCAACCGATGGATCCAAATAAAATTAGCTAGGGTAAATTCCGCCAAAAATAGCTTCACCTCAATTTCCTTTTGAGGCTCCATCAAAGTTGATTTTGTAGATATCCTTAGGAGGAGGCCTCCAAGATCTTGGATATTCAGAACGAGTGTTGAAAGAAGGAGAGACTACAGATTTGCAAGGAATAGAGAGCTTCTAATTGGTCCATATGTGGTGTTTCTAGGGCATGGTTGGGAGAACCGAGTTCATCCACTGACATAGGGCTAAGGTTTCCTTTATATTTTTGCAGAATTTGTTCCAGACAATATCGTGAGGCATTTCCTGATCTTTGAAGATTATTTTATTCCTCTCCTTCCATATTTTCCAGTGCAATAGCCTAGGAATGAGTAGCCAGTGCGAGTTGAGGAGATTACTAGTAAAGGGGGGCTTCTGTTAATGACGGATTGTATTAGTGACATCAATGCACCTTCTGTTGGTTTGACGACAAAGAGTGGCGACTCTATCCAAAAGAGTGCTTGCGAAGGGGCACAAATCCAAAAGATGATCCATGGTTTCACCCTGATTCTGACATAGGGGTTGCCATGAAGGGCCAACGAATCCTTTTTTTAGAATATTTTCCCAAGTTAATATGTGGTGCTTGTTGAGAAACTAGAGGAAGGTGGAGACTTTGGGCTAGATGTTGGTGTTCCATATTTTTGACCAAATTTTATCATCTTGATTTGGATCGGATAGATGGAGCAGAAGATAGGATTCCTTGGTAGTGAAGACTCCTTGGGGAGCATGACCCCACCTGAGAATATCTGGTCCATCGAGACATCGAATTTTCCTTTTTACAAGTTCCAACAAGATGTCATCATGGGTTTCATCATGCCAATTTTCTTGCCATTGAGTAATGGGAAGCCAATTGTGAAATCCCGAAGTGTTCAGAAATGTCCAAAAGTGCTTGATTTGAATTTTCTCCTTGTCTTGAAGAGTTTATTTCCACTAAGGTTTTTGAAAGAGTGTTGAAAGTCTAGGTTTCTGCTACCATGAGCCTTCCAAAAAGCGAGCCCAAGATCCTAAACGAATTTCCCAGAAGCTGTGATATTGGATAAGGAACTTGTGTTGATTAGTCCCTTTCGAGATTTTGGAGCCTCCAATTTCTAGATTGTAGCAAATAAGATCATCATGAGGCCAATTTTATGTATATTTAGCTACCTAGAGCTGGGCCCAAGGAGTATGAGGACTGGACACCCATTTCTACCAAATACAAGCTCCAATGATGATGTTTTTTTGCTTAGGGTCCCTCAAACCCAATCCTCCATAATATTTGGGTGAGAAGACCTCAAACCATTTAACTAAGGCCCATTTCATGTTGTCCTTGTTGCCACGCCATAGAAAGGTGCATTACAGATTACGAATGGATTTTAGCACACATTTTGGAGCAGCCAACATTGAAAAAAGATAGGGGGGCATGAATTGGAGGACAAACTTTATCAACACAATACAACTAGAAATGTTGAGAACACAGTAGGTCCAAGAAGATAATCTTGCTTCCAATTTGTCCAAAAGCTCCTTCCAAGAAGTATGCTTGATGGAAGAGTCAATAAGCGGGGCTCTGAGCTATTTTGAAGGGAGCGTGGCAGTGTTAAAACCTAAAATACACACAATGTTGCATTGAGTGACAATAGAAGTATTGAACAAAAAGAGTTCCAATTTTTCAGCATTGATAGTGGTTCCTGAGGCTTTGGAGAAACAGTCAATCAAAGAGTAAAACAAAATCCTTGAAACCAGGATGAGTTGGCCAATTTGTTCAAAACAGAAGGTCTTGTTGCTTGTTGTGCCAACACTAGACCATTGCAATTGGATGGGCTAGTGATCAGATCCCAAAGCTGGCAGAATGTTGGAGGTGAGATCGTCGCCCAGATGGATAGAGTTTTTCGAGATGAGGAATATGTCAATGCACGAAGCTATTTGGTGAGATCCTCCTCAACATTTTTTCTGAGTATGAATTCCATTGGAAGTTTGGAGATTGATGAGCTGGTTGATCTGAATGAACTCCCTGAATCTGTGGCTATCTTCTTCAAGCCTAGAGCGTCCTCCTTTTTTTCATCCAAGCTGGTAACCATGTTGAAATCCCTACCCAGAACCTAGAGTGGGTGGGTTTGAAGAGAGTTCATCCTCTCAATAGAGTCAAGGAGATCAATTTTTTGTGTTGTTGGTTGGGGGAAATATACATTAGTGAGATGGACATGAATGTTGGTACCTAGAAGATGGAATGTTTCCTGAATGAAGTTTTCAGAGGCGTGAAGATTGGTTAGAGTGATTTGGAGAGGGTTCCAGGAAATATCTAGGCCTCCTGAGGTGCCAAGTGAATCTACAGCGATATTGTGGCAGTCTTTCCATAATCTTGAGAAAATGGTGTTCAAGGTGGTATTGGAACATTTGGTTTCTTGCATAAAGAAAATGGTGGGATTTTCTTGGGCAATTTTTTTCTTGATTAGTCGATGCTTTGAGGGGTTTTTTAGCACTCTTATATTACACGAGATTAGTTTCATTGAGAACTATGAGGGATGGTAGCATACAACCTAGTTAGCTTGGGATATCTTCCAGATTCAACTAATTGGGCCCCAAGGATGATGAGGCATTACAAATCAATACTTCTGCCCCTTTTTCTATATTCTTTCACAATTGTTTTAGTATTTAGCAAGGTACCACCTTGAATGCCAAGAGTAGGTAGTTTTTAAGCTTTGGAGAGAACTTCCTCAATACATTGCATCTGCTGAGTGGGAATCATGTGAAATTATTTACTTTTGCATGTTGCTTCTAGACCTAGGATGTCGAGATCACCAAAATTGATGCTCTCTGGCTCCTCATCCATGGTAGAGGGTTGCTCCAGCTCTTCTTTTTTCCCTTTGTTGTCCTAATTTTCAAGTGATTCAAGGGTTTGATTCAAGAGGTAAGGGTGTTGATGGGTGGTAGGGAGATGACAAGGGATCGCTTTCTTATAGAGGGGTATTGGTTGCATTCAAGGGAGGCTTGGGAGGTGAAGAGGTAGGGGCATTTTGGGAGGGTTGACTAGCTAAAACGTCGAATTTGTTACTAATGGAAGGTTGAGAGGCCTTTGGGGAAGATGGAGGTTTTATTGCATGCTGTATGTGGCTTGTGATCTTTGTGAAACCATCAAGATCTTGGGCATCCAAGCCCAAGTTGAGTTTCTGGCTTTAATTAAGGGGGTAATATTTGAAGATATTCCCATCCTTGTGACATTTGTGACATCTGAAAGGTGCATGTTTATAGTAAACTGTTTGAACCCTTTCAATGTCATCGTGCAAAAGACTTACCGAGTCAGGAAGGGTGTTGGCTATGTGCATGTAGACGGAGATCCTGGCGTAGGAAGTATATCGGTTGATCTTGGTTTCTTCTGCGATTTTTATGAACTCTCCCAGATTCTTGCCAATGTCTTTGAGAGAGAGATCATCCCAATAGTCCTGAGGGAGGGAGTACAGTTGGAACCAAACCGGTGCCCAGCTGAAGTCCTCTTTGTCGGGATTCAATCTTTGCACCCACTTTCTAAGTAAAATTCCTACTGAGTTTAATAAGTAGGGTCCCCCATCCATTATTCAATTCTTGTCCTCAATGCATGTGAAGATGATGTTGAAAAATCCTTTCGGTCCTAGTTAGAGAGTGATTTTCCCCTTTTTCTTCCACTTTGAAGTGATCCAGCCCAGAAGGGCTTTCTCGGTGGGCTAGAAGCTAATGAACTTAATGATGAGTGTGTGGTCCTTCATGTATTGGATTCTGCCATTAATTTGTTGTGCCGGTAAGTAGATCTTGTGTCTTTCTGTTGCCTTGGGAATGCATGTTGATGAAGTTTCTTCTTCTGAGTTGTTTTGTCCGCTTGGGAGTCTTTCAAAGGTTCAGTCGTCCTGTGGGGTTTGGATGCACGGCCATACAGTTCTTGGTAGCGATGTCAGATCCCATTATCACATTGGTTGTAGGTGATTGAGAAGGGGGGGTGGGGACCACTGTTCCCCCATCGAGAGCCTCCATACTAGACAACCCAACCAACCAGAAATACAAGAAGCCTCACAGAAGGAGCATGGTGGGAGTAGCCACGGGTGGCCTCTGTCCCTAGGTCTATTGAAAACCCTATATCACCATGGATATCATATGCTACTTCCTAAAAATATTAATACTACTCTCAATGCTACTTAAATGTAAAAAATTTAAATTTAAATATAAGAAATATTTTATCCTTTTAGAATCTCCTTATTCAAATTTAATGAACATGATCATTACTTTATTATTATTATTTATTAAACATTTATGAAAATATATTTCTTAATTAAAATGATGATCAACCTTTTCGTTGATATATTTTCATGTTTACATGCCTACTAAAACATTATCTGAACCCAAAGAGAATTTTAATTACATGTAACATATCATTTTAAACTATTTTTAGTATCATAAACCTTAAAATATAATTTTCAATTTTAATGAATATGACAATTACTTCATTATTATTAAGTGAAAGAGGGACTTCTCCTATTGAAGCAATCGCTATGCTGCGAGTCATAAGGCATTTGAAAAAAATGAGCAAATGCAAGAGCGAAGATGACTTAAGGTTGTCTTTAATGACATATTCTGCAAAAGAAAGAAGATTTGGATGCAACAAAAAAAAAATGCTTTAGTAAATGGGGTATTTTCTTGAACATGTGTCCCACAAATAGTAAAGAGATAAAATATTTTGTTACGGATAAGTTCCACAAGTGTACTTCGGATAAGGAGGTAGGGAGAAAGAAAAGGTACTATGTTGAAGCATTTAATCCCACTCATCATCATCAATAAAAAGCATACATAGAGGCCAATATTTCTTGGAGAGCCAAAACTCTTATTATCCACTTAAGGACTAATTCTCATCAGGCCAAAAGAAGGGTGGGAGGAAAGAGTATGTATTTTTTATTTTTTTTCTTAAAAGTGGAAACAAAAAAAACATTTCATTTTAGAATGAGAAGCCTTCAAAGACAACAAGGAAATATTCTAACAACTAGCTCTTTGGATAATCTATTCAAGGAGGGATTTGTTTAGAAGATGAGAGGGTTTATTGTAAAGCTACACATGAAAAAGGCAGAAATGAAGAAGCAATTTGTCTCATAACCTATCTTTAGCCTAATGGACATTAAAGTATTTATTTATTTCTTTCTTTCTAAAATAATTATGAAAATATTTTTCTTAATTAAAATGTTGATCAACCTTTTACTTAATATAGTTTCATGTTTACATGCCTACTAAAAAGTCATATTAAGTTAACAAGTATTTGAATTACATTCAACATATCATTCTAAACTATTTTTAATCTCATAGATATTAAAATATCTTTTTCAATTTTAATGAACATAATCATTACTTTTTTATTATTATTTATAAATATTTACGATTTTTTTTTTCTTAATTAAAATGTTAATCAATTTTTTATTTGGTATATTTTCATATTTATATAACTAAAATAAATTATATTAACTTAAAAAACATTTATACCATTCTAAACTATTTTTAAACTAATTTTAGTTTCATAAACCACATTCATTCATATATTTTTTTTCATCCTTGAAAGAACAATAAAAAGAAAATAGAAACTTGAAAAAGATTTGTAAAAACTTGAAATCACGTTATATTATTAAATAAGCAAATAATTCATTTCTTTCGTTGCCCGTAAAGTAAGGTATTTCGTGCTTTTTAACAAATGCTATGAGGGATCTGGAAAAAATTTCAATACTTGATATCGCTGAAGGCTTTCTCTCTGTGTTGGTATTCTTCTCAGATAGTTATCTTATATAACATTTAGATGGCGATGGCATTTTCTTTTAATTTATGTGGACTTAATATTTTGATTGTACTTTTTTTTTAAATGATGACATTGTAAATCGGATTATATTTGTTGAGTTCTCTATTTAGCATATGGAATATTTTGGATGGCAGTGTGGTGTTGGAATCCAGTTTTAAAAAAAAAACAGGTAATTAGAGTGTTTGAATTGCATTTTCGATAGTAGAAATAGATTCAGCACTATCAAAAATCTTTAGGACACCCAAAATACTGAAATTTATCAACTGTAAACAAAATTATGATAAATCTTTGCCAATTTTTTTCAAAATCTTTATTTGATTCTGAGCTATTTTGTTGCTTTTTTAGACTATGGCTATTTGCTAATCGTTAGTCCATTGATGTACAGGTCATATTAGGAATGTGGGCAATAGATGCTAAAAGGGCTTACTAAAACAGATTCTATTAATACAAAATCGGTTGTATTTTTTTTTTCTATTTTTTTTCCTTTTTTCTTTTTGTACTTTTTCTAAATCAATTCATAGTGTGATAGATGCTAAAAAGGGTTTATTAAAAAAAATGTATATAAATAGAAAATTTTAATATCTCTTGTATTTTTCTTTTCGTGATTTTCCTAACATACCTCTTGGTTTCCGTACACAGACAAAAGAAGATATCAAATTCTAGTGAAAGCGGATATTAAATTCCTGTAATATCTTTTTTAAAGTTAAATTCAGGTGATTTCAAAATTTGTGGACAAACGGTTGTTCGAATGGAACGACCAGTGATGGAATTTGATGTAACATACACTGATAACTGTTACGTGAAATAACTGTTGAATTAATTCACCAATATTTATGTATCAACCCAGGCTCATAAACATGAGCTGTACTGCGCTCTCAAGATTTAGCTCTTAGAGTCCAAGTTTGCACGATTCCTTATGCTGTTTGATTCAAGAATGGAGGCACACAAAAACATTGATAAACACACACCTTGAAAATGAATCAATTCATAGAAAATACTAGTTAGAAATCTTCGTTCTATCTATCTAAATCTGGAATCAAAACCATTAGTAATCAACAGCAATAATGATTAACTGCTTCAAGAGAAATCTTAAAAACCCTAATTCTACTTTTCAGAGGTCACACTTTGAAACGAATTTCTAATCTGAGTTAAATGATAAATGATCTCACACTTCATGCAGCAAACTTGTAATTACAAATGATATCTCAACACTCCATGACAACTTCACTATACTAGGGTTAAGTGGAAAAGTGCAGCATCACACTAGTTTGGATATCAATTTCTCACACAGACTCCAGTCATGGCAACCTTCAATCCTCCAATGTATACATATGTCACTTACTCTTGGCAATTTTAATTTCTACTTGGCAAACCAAATTACATTAGAATCAAGCTATCGGAGTGTGCAACTGTTCTGTGGGTATCAGTTTCGAATTACAATTTTCCAGTTGCGCTTAGGTAAGATTACTTAGGCTTCTATTATGATAGTCATTTTGCAATAAGACAATGAATTTAATCAACACATGTCACAGCAAGGTGTAAAACAGAGACAAAGATGAATTTAACTCTCGGTTTTCACAGTTGACATTATCATGGCGATGTTTTGCAAGAAGGTTTCAATGTTCAACAAATGATTGCCTTTCGAATCAGGTTGCAAGAGTTAATTCTTCCATTACTTTTGTGGATTGAAATTGTGAAACCAATCCAAACATCAGTCCAATCTAATTAAAACTCTGTTTTCAAGGAATACACGCTTTCACTAAGGGATCTCACTAATGCCACTGCAAAAAAAAACAGACTGCAAATACCAATTTAAACATGCTAAAAGAATGGAGAAAGTTCTCTGCTCGAAACTACTCTGTGTATCATCCATTTTCTTCCACCTAATCAACACACTAGACACAAAATGTCTTGTTGTCTGAGACCTCAAAAGAATTTGTCACTCTCTATTCCATACTTCTATGTTTATATTTTAAATAACAGTAAGTTGGAATTCAAATGCAAACCAAAACTGCTTCTTTAAATCAAAATGAAAAGGATCCAAACAAAATCATGACAATTCTCTGCTACCATAGTGGCATCAATCTAGGTTATGCACATCTATAGGTGACTCAATTTACGAGACTTATTCAGCACACATATAAACACCCATTATCGAATCTCTTTGCAATCTATTCTACGTTATTTCACTGGAGTTGATCTTAGTCCTACATGTTTCACCCTAGCTTATTCAACAGAAATATTAAATTTGAGTGTGTCCAAACCAAAGATCTGTCTTTCACACAACAACTTGTTCTCTAAAGCTGATAACACGGATCCCAGCTACACAACCTTACACCTCAGATTTTTAATTATAGTGGATTAGCATTTGGAATCTGTCCACTTGTAGTAGCTTGGATTAGTGATTATAGTGAACTATCATTTGGAGTTTGTAATAGCTCAGATTTTGTGATTGCATTATCATCTAAAGTCTATCTTCCTATAGCAACTCACTGCCACCTATCATTTTGGACTTGTGGAAACTTATACCCTAATGTTTGTTACAGTCACTTGAGGTTCAATTCTTGTGGCTTGGATTTATGAAAATAACCTCAGACCTACCTTTAACACACTCCCTGGTATGTACACAAGCTCTGTTTCAATGTTGAACCGATGTTGATGCAGCGAATTGAAGATCAGAATGCAATTCATATGGGAGCAATTAGATTCGGGTTATAATTACAATGAGATTGCCAATCAAATCCTGGAGCTACGCAATTTCCCCCCATGGCAACGTTTCAATAGTGCTGAGATTTCTCTTCTACAATGCAATCTGGGAATTTAACACTACAGCACATCAATTTCTCAAGATTGACTTTTGAAAACAATTTCCCTCTGGCATTTAAAACAACTGACATCTATACATCACAGCAATGGAAACATAAATCGATTCCAAAGAAAATAAATCTGTAATTTAAATCATCGATATGTGGGAGTCCAGCAACATGGACCAAGCAAAAACCAAATCGTTCTTCAAAATAAATTCTGCAATTCAAGCAAACAAAAATCAAGCAAACAAAAATCAATTTTCACAATTGAATCAACATTGCACTTTAAATCACCAGATTCCTAAAACTTCAAGAAATGCGACCTATGCTAAAAATCGATTTCCACAATTTGATGAACTCTGCAATTTTAAATCCATGAATTCTTGAAACCCAACAAATGTAAACTTAGTTAAACGTAAATTGACTCTCACAATTTAATTGACTGGTGTAATCTAAATCTTTGAAATTTCGGCAAATGTAAATCAAAATCGATTTTCACAAATTAATTCTACAATTCAAATCTGATCCTCGCAAATGTAAATCAAACCAACACAAATCGATCTGTAAAAATGATTAATGCTGCAACTACAAATTCAACCACACAGTGACTGAGAATTACCTCTAGCTATTCTACCGAACTGAACTGGATGTGGTGGGCCCTTGCCACACCTGGGAAAACGCTGATTAAAAACTAATTCACACCTACAACAATCTTCTCAGAAACTTAGCACACCTATGATAATCTTCGAGAAATCAAGAACACACTGGCATTTTAAATCGATTTCTGCTTCTAAACACTAGAGCACACATGAATGGACAGCTGAAGGATGCGTTATATTAACCTCTGTCATCAAAATGCGAGTCTCTGCCATTATAGGCATGCTTACATTGTAAATTTAGTAACAGTTCCATGACATGGCAATCGTTGGAGACCAGAGATCTGGAATTCACAAAATTGGCACTTCCTTATCTAAATCATACTAATAGTTTTGATTACAACTGATTGCAGCTATATATAAAAAAACAAAATCTTCTTTGAATGAATCGAATTCCACTATGTTATAGAATGGCCAGTTGGCCCTCCACCAGTTTTGACTATGCCAAAGTGCTAGAAGGACGTTGAATTGCTGAGCAAGGGCTTGAGTTGGAGCTTCCCATGTTGGCACCTCCATTCTAGGCTGTCTGAAAATTCCTCCAAGCTAATCAACACATTCTGCAATATATCCATTGTTCTGCCCATAGTGATAAGTTGACAATAGCATATTACAAAAAAATGCCTAATACTAGCTATAGAATAGTGGAAACAACTCTACTTATACTGCTTTTACCTTTAACTGTGGTTGATGAAGGTTTGGCCAGTTTAGGGACTTAGGAGAGGGACAAGAGGGTTTATAGGTGTCAAATTAGGCCAAAAAGGGGCTAAGGAGGTGATGAAAAATAGACAAAAAGTAGCCTCAACATCTCCCCCACAGTTGAGCTGAGGCATGTCCTCATGCCTCCAAGTCATCATTTTCTAGTCAAAAAAAAAAATTTAGTTGCTTGGGCCAACTTCTCCAGACTCTTCCTGAATGAAGCTGAGCATTTGTGAACTGTGTAGCCAGTCTTCTAGCACTTGTCCTTCTCCCTGAATTATATATATATATATATATATATATATATATATATATATATATATATTATTTTTATTTATTTATTTATTGACAGGGATTCATATATCTGCTGGGACTGTTGACTACTGAGGATGACCTTCATCTGGCATGCGGACCATACCCTGCATTGGAAAAGGACCTTGCTGTTCTGGGCTTATAGAAGCAGGGGTAGGGGTAAAAGCATGTATATCTTGGGAAATATTATCTGGGAGCTGAAACTGATGTGAAGATGAGGGAGATGAAGGAAATTGGGGAGAAGATGAGGGAGAGGGAGTAGCAAATACGGGGATGAGGTGCAAGGGAACGTGGTAAACAACATGTACTTGTAGTAATTATTTACACTACCTATAACTAGATTAAGCAGATTTAAGAACATACCTTGTCACTTAAATGATATTGGGAATGGACATAGCATCACCTTTTGTTAATACAGGAGCCGGTCTGCTGTTTGAGTTATAGCTTATGCTGCCATGATGATCATGCTTAACAGTAAAATTTACAATAAGTAATAATGTCCAGATCAATCAGATTTTTAGACTTGGGCTGCAATTCCAGGGCTTTTACTGCTATTAAAAATAGAACTCTGCACAGTTCACTTGTACCATAGATCATTTATGATCATGCTGTAGCTTCTGGACAACAGATTGCCCAATGAAGATTTTGGTCCAGCAGTGAATGTCCAGGTACAAAGATGACAAATCTAGGGTAACTGAAGCATGGAACTAGTTATTGTGAAAGATAGAACAAATAACCTCCAATTTCTCTAACAAAGTGCCACCCAGTTTTGTGAGGTGGGGCTGGAACCTGTTCACCATCTCATGGATTTTATCTAGGCTGGAGATGATAACTTCCTGGGGAATTTCTGTTTAGGGAGCTTGAAATGTCGTAAAAGAAGACTCCGGGGGGGTTTCTTTTCCGTAAACATTCCAGTGGGTCTGGAAAAGAATAATTCAATGCCCATTGGATCCCTAAGCTACCACCACCTTATTTTTTTATCGAGCCTAAGGTAGTTCTTGCTAGGGGCATTCATGTTTAGGGAGTCTGAGTTGCCCATAGAAGACTCCATGGAGTTTCTTTTCCATAGATATTTCCTTGGGCTCAGAAAAGAATAATTCTATGCCCAAGGAATCCCTAAACTTCCATTGGTCCATAAATTTTACGAGCCTGGATTAGTCAGTGCTCAAGAGCTTCATTTTTCGAGAGTCTGAAGACATCTAAAGAAGACTCCAACTGTTCCTTTTCCATAAGTAATATGGTGGGCCTAGATAAAGAAATAAACCCACTCCTGCCGAATTTATCCTTTATTCTACATGGACTGTGGGAAGAACCACCTATAGATATGGAAATTGACAGTCCACTAGTTAATCTATATAAATATATATATACATATATGTAAAAATAGATAATAAAAAAAAATCAATCAACTGATCCAGCAAGAGGCTGGTCATTTCCATGAACCAGCTCTAGTCCTGGATCCTTCTGAATGTCCTGCAAAAACAAATCATGTGAGAGTGGTTTATGATAAACTTTTAGCCAATGGCCATTCACCACGAAGGAAGTCTGCTCATTATCAATGGTTTTAATACGTACTGACCCGTTATCAAAGACTTCAAATACTTCATAGGGTCCCAACCAGTGAGTAGAAAACTTACCCTTGAAGTGTTTGAACTTACTGCCGTAAAACAGGGCCTAGTCGCTGGCACGAAAGAATTTCTTTTTGATGAATTTATCATGTCATCTGGCTCTTTGATCTTGTACCAGCAAGGTTTTGTAGTATGCTTCCTGTCGGATCTCATCAAGCTCATTTAGTTGCATCAATCTCCGCTCTTGGGCTTCAGTCAAATTCATTCCCAATTGGGTGGTTGTTCTGAATGTCTTCACTTGGAATTCGATGGGCAAAAGTACCTGTTTCCCATAGACTAGCTCGTACGAGGTGTGTCCCGTCACATTTCTCCAGGTAATCCTGTCAGCCCATAAGGCTTCCAATAGCTTGTTCGCCCAGTCCTTCTAGTGCACTTGAACAATTTTCGTGAGGATGGAATCCAAGACTTTATTTGTGGACTCTACTTGCCCATTAGCTTGAGGGTGGTAGGGGGTAGATCTACGATGCTTAATCTGATATTGTTCAGTGAGTGCCTTGACCAATTTTGATGTGAATTATGTACCTTGGTCTGTGACAATCTTGCGCGGTACACCGAATCTCGTGAAAATGTCCTCAAACAGAAACTCTACTACTGCCTTCTCCATGGCAGCGTACAATGCTTTCGCTTCCACCCACTTGGTGACGCAATCGGTGCATACCAAAATTTATTTATTTTTCTTCGACATCGGAGAGATGGGCCCTACAAAATCCAATGCCCACTTCTCGAATGGTTCAATGGCTATTTGAGTTTGAAGAGGCATTTTTTCAGAGGAAACTGGCCTTCCCATCCGCTGGCAAGCATCACAGCTGGAGACAAATTTCTTTTCATCTTTAAAGAGCGAGGGCCAATAATACCCTGTACGGAGAAATTTGTACGTGGTTCATTTGTTGAAAAAATCCCCCCCGCAAGGCTCATCGTGGGAGGCTCTCAAGACATCCTACATTTCATCTTCCCGCACACACCGCCTCATGATCAGGTCTAGTCCTGTGTAAAACAAGTCTCCCTCGATCTAGGAATAATTAGCACTGCGTTGTATAATGTTACGTTTTTCTCTGGCATACATGCTCTGTGGTAATTTCCCTGATACCAAATAGTTTGCAATATCAGTGAACCAGGGAGTGATGGTAGAAATGGCGAACAGTGCTTCGTCTGGGAATTCATTAGGTACTGGAGTTGTCATGCTTCCCTGTCCAATATTCAAACGAGACAAAAAGTCAGTTGCTGGGTTATCCCTTCCAGGTCTATCAATGATATTTATATTAAATTCTTTCAAAAGAAACAACCATCTAGTTCTTCTACCATTTGTAATTGGTTTATTCATTAAAAACCTAATGGAAGAATGATCAGTATGGACAAAAGTCTCATAACCGGTAATGTAATGTCTAAACTTCCCAATGGCATGCACAACTACTAACAATTCTTTCTCAGTGACTGTATAATTTAATTCGGCAAGGTAAATATTTTTGCTAATAAAATAGATAGCATAAGGATAGCGATCTTCCCTTTTGTCCCAAAAATTCTCCTAGCGCAGTGTCTGAAGTGTTAGTACATATGTGAAATGGCAAGGACCAGTCTGGTCCTCTCAATACCAGAGCGGTAGACAGTCTGTCTTTTAGTATCTGAAAGGCATGTTGACAGTTGACATTACATACAAAGCCAGCATCTTTAGTTAATAACTTAAATAATGGTGTTGCAATATTAGTAAAATTCTCAATAAAGCAATGATAAAACCTGCATGGCCCAAAAAACTTCTTACCTTTTTTTGTTAACTAGGAATGGGAATATGTGAGATTACCTCAATTTTTTCCAGATCAACTTTAATTCCTTCTAATGACACATGATGACCCAGAACGATTCCCTTTGTTTGCATCATTCTACACTTGTCACTGCTAAGGGCTAGGTTTGCTTCTTAACAACGAATCAATACTTTTTCTAGATTGGCCAAGGCTTGACCGAAATCATCTCCATAGACTCTGAAGTCATCCATGTAGAATTCTACACAGTCATGGACCAAATAGGAGAAAATGGCGAGTACAGATCTTTGAAACGTAGCCGGGGCATTACAAAGACCAAAAGGGAGGAATCTATATGCATAGGTGCCCCAAGGGCATGTAAATGTAGTCTTTTCTTGATCTTCTTCAGCTATCTGGTTTTGATTATATCCACTATACCCATCTAGAAAGAGAAGTATTTCTTACTTGAGAGTGTGTCAAGTACCTGGTCGATGAAGGGCAGAGGAAAGTAGTCGCACAATGTGGCCTTGTTTAGTTCTTTGTAGTCAACACAGATACGCCACTTGCTGTTCTTTTTCGGCACCTCCACTAGAGGTGACACCCATCTACTATCTGAAATAGGATAGATGAAGCCCGCAGCTAGGAGTTTCTGGAGCTCTTCCTTGACAATCTCTTTCAATGATGGGTTCATTCATTTTTATGGTTGTCAGACGGGTCTCATCTCTTCGTTAGTGTAAACGTGATGGATGTAGGTGTCTGGATGGATGCCTCGCATGTCAAGGTAATCCCAAGCGAATGCTCCATATTGCTTACGAATCATATCCATCAATTGTTGCTTTTGTTCTGTGGTCAATTTGGCACTGATGTGTAAGGTTCTTCCTTCGGTGATTTCCACAGGCTTTGTAGTGAGTTCACAACTCTCCTCTATTGCGGCAAAAGATGCAAACACGGCTAGATGGCAGGCTTCCTAGAACTCATCACTGAAAACATGGTGGTAACCATTAAAAGAAATCGGATAATCAAAACAAGAACTGTGGGATAGAAACTGGTGCAATATATGTTCATCAGACTGTTCCTGGAGACCTCTAGACTGTTCTAATGTAAGCAAAGGAAACGTACATTCTTCATCTCCGTATGGGCTCTTGAGCCATAATGGTACTTCTGCAGCTGTTTGGGCAGGGGGAGAAATAGACAAGGCTTGGCTAGTGGAACCATTGGAAATGATCATTTCTCCATTTCTGCACCCTATGATGGCATCAGCAGTTGCCAACCATTTTTGGAGAAATGACGTTAAAATCTATAGGGTATTTCCAGGAAGCTATAGTGACCACTACGTCTTCTAGGGTTCCTATTGGTTTGATGACGGATTTGTCTGCCATTTCAAAAATGATGGGGGTGGTTTTAAGCCCTAGAAACTGCAAAGATGTCATAGTCTCATATGTCATGGAATTTATTGCCACCCCTAAGTCTACAAGTGTGTTTGGCAGAAGTACTCCATTTATTTCAATGGTGACAATGGGATTCCCAGGGTCCTGATACTTCGCAGGCAAGTCAGAAATCATGGTGGACATTTGGCTCATGATTTTTATGCTCTGGTTCTTATGCCCTTTCCTACCTGGCTTCTTGATGCAGATATCCTTGTCAATTTTGGTATAAATAGGGATGTCTCTGATAGCTTGTAAGAGTGGAATTTTAATGCAGACATTCCTTAATTCATCTTCTAGGTTATATTCCAAAGGAGTCTCTTCCTTATTTACAAGGAGTCTTTCTCGGTAGGGTGGTTCATTTGATTCTTCTTCTTGTATTTGTTTTTGTTTTTCATTTTGCATATGGTTTTCGGATGATGTGGAGGGACCTCCTCTATGACAACAGTTGATTTCCCATTATTAATTTTTTTCCCTGATCGTAACTGAATTTCGTTCATGGGGATGGTAGTGATCATGTATGTAGGGAAGGGCTGGATGTTTATGTTCTATGCAGGTTGAGGTGGTCTATTGTGGTTTGGGTTAGGTACAGGTTGCGCAGGACATGATGTAGGGCGAGGTGGGTTTGGAGGTGCCTGCGAAGATGATGATGGGTTAGATGGTGCAGGTAAAAGTTGATGCAAGGGAGGGGATGGCAGCAATGGTCGTTGATATGTGGGAGGGTTATACCCTGGCTGATAGGATTGCATGGTTGGGTTGTACCCTTGATAGGTATGAGGATTATGCCCTTGATGATATGTCGGGGTGCTTGGCATATTTGGGTAGGGCGCATAGAATTGGCTCTGTGGCTGATAGGGGTTGTTATAAGGGTTTTTCCTCCAGTTTTGGTTCCATGGGGTGTTTTGGGTTTGAGGAGCAGCCCAAGGAGGATATGCTGGCTGGAAGTTCCAGGGTTGCGTTTGACTATACCCTTGGGGACTAGGTTCTGGGAACATGTTCTGATTGGGGCCTCTCCAAAAGGGCTTTTTACTTGCTTGTGATGGATCATTTGTTTAAGCATTCCCTTTATAGATGGCTTGTATACCGGGAAGAGAAGGGAATTTACCAGTGGCACGTTCTAAGGCACAAATTCCACAAACCTCAATACTGTTGATGGGACACTCTCTTTCCATATGCTTTTGCCTACATCTGGGACAAAAGATTTCCATAGAAGCCCTTTCGTCTTCTTGTTTCTTCTTATGTTTCATTGTGTCGAGCTGGTTGCCAATGGTGTTTAAGATGTCAGTTTTGAAGTCTTCTAGCAGGTTCCCTAGTTCGCCCTAGTGACATCAGTAGAAGCAGGTTTCTGGTTTCTAGGTGCAGTGTCTCGGAGACTATCACGTAGCTTCCTACCTACTTTAGCCTGGCTTCTAGAATAGGTTCGACAAAGTTCGACTATTTCAGCAAAAAACTTTTTGTAAATATCCCCACCACTCAAGATATTTAGAGTCTCGATGCATTCGTCTCTTAACCCCTTTAGAAATACTGTTCTGACCGTTTTTTCCTCTAGATGGTCTCCTCGGGATTTTTGAAAATGATACAAGAAGCGCTCAAGATATTCTTCTAGGCTCTCGTCATCTAGTTGTTGCATTCTCAGAATATCATTTAGGTCCCTAGTTTTGCGGAAATCCTGGTATTTCTTAAGGAATATAGATTTCATGTCATCCCAAGTGTATATGGTGTTTTCCCCTAAGCTCATAAACCATCGAAGTGCGGCATCCTTCATGGTGGCTGGAAATAGTTTTAGTTTGTGTGCATCATCGTAGTAATTATAGCTTCTACACAAAATATCAAATTCAAAAAGAAAAGCATCAGGATCCTCAGAAGACTTACCATAAAAGAGCGGCAGGGAGGTCATTTGAATGCTCTTCATTGTGATATTCCTGGTGATGTCGAGGATAGGAAACCCAAAGGTAGTTTCTTCATCCTCGTCGTCTGGTCCCCCTTGTGGTCCATCAGTGTTTTCTCCCCTCCGGCCATTCCTGTTTCCTCCAAAGAAAGTGGGTCCTTCCTCTTCTTCATGATTCCCCTCATTGTTTTTTTTCTCACCTTCATTTTTTTCCATATTGGCACTGATGTTGGTGGAGAGAGAGCTAATGGACAACCTTATTTCCTCTTGGTTTGCAAGTTCCCCTTCCAAAATCTCCTTCCCACTGGTACTCCCTTTTTCATTTTTAGTACCTGCGTAATGATTAGCGGGGTTAGTTAATGGAGTTTTTATTGGACCAAAATTCTCAGGAAATTGAGAACTGGAAATAAATCTACCTTTATTATCCCTAGGTCTACTTCTACGCATAAGGAAATAAGAATAAAGTTGAGAACAAGCAGTAATCAGTCAGACTTTGGAGCAACCCCACAAAAGTGGATGCGTGGCTCTTCACTCATGTCTTACCTTACTCTCCCCGCCCTCTGACAGTCCTGCAAGATCTTTGAAACTTCAAAAAATAATGAATACCTGAATCTTGAAATTACAGCCTCCCCGGCAATGGCGCCAAAATGTTGTGTGAAATAACTGTCGAATTAATTCACCAATATTTATGCATCAACCCGGGCTCGTAAACACGAGTTGTACTGCGCTCTCAAGATTTAGCTCTTGGAGTCAAAGTTTGCATGATTCCTTATGTTTTTTAATTCAAGAATGGAGGCACACAAAAACATCGATAAACACACACCTTGAAAATGAATCAATTCATAGCAAATCTTGGTTGGAAATATTTGTTCTATTTATCTAAATCTGGAATCAAAACCATTACTAATCAACAGCAATAATGAATCACTGCTTCAAGAGAAACCTTAAAAACCCTAATTCTGCTTTTCAGAGGTCACACTTTGAAAGGAATTTTATATCTAAGTATTTGATAAATGATCTCACAATTCTGTAATAAACTTGTAATTACAAATCATATCTCAACACTCCATACCAACTTCACTATACTAGTTGACATTATCATGGTGATGTTTTGCAAGAAGGTTTCAATGTTCAACAAATGATTTCCTTTCGAATCAGGTTTCAAGAGTTAATTCTTCCGTTACTTTTGTGGATTTAAATTGTGAAACCAATCCAAACATCAGTCCAAGCTAATTAAAACTCTATTTTCAAGGAATACACACTTTCACTAAGGGATCTCACTAATGAAACTGCAAAAAAAAACAAACTGCAAATACCAATTTAAACATGGTAAAAGAATGGAGAAAGTTCTCTACTCGAAACTACTCTATGCATCATCCATTTTCTTCCACCTAATCAACACACTAGACACAAAATTTCTTGCTATCTGAGACCTCAAAAGAATTTGTCACTCTCTATTTCATACCTCTATGTTCATCTTTTAAATATCAATAAGCTGGAATTCAAATGCAAACCAACATTTCTTCTTTAGATCAAAATGAAAAGGATCCAAACAAAATTATGACAATTCTCTGCTACCATAGTGGCATCAATCTGGGCTATGGACATCTACAGGTCACTCAATGTACGGGACTTATTCTGCACACATATAAACACCCATTATCGAATCTCTTTGCAAAAAATTCTATGTTCTTTCACTGGAGTTGATCTTATTCCTGCATGTTTCACTCTAGCTTATTCAACAGAAAGATTAAATTTGAGTGTGTCCAAACCAAAGATCTGCCTTTCACACAACAACTTGTTCTCTAAAGCTGATAACATGGATCCCAGCTGCACAACCTTACACCTTATATTTGTAATTACAGAGGATTAGCATTTGGAATCTGTCCACTTGTAGCAACTCGGATTAGTGATTACAGTGAACTATCATTTGGAGTTTGTAACAACTCAGATTTGTGATTGCATTATCATCTAAAGTCTGTCTTCCTGTAGCAACTCACTGCCACCTATCCTTTCGGACTTGTGGAAACTTATACCCTCATTTTTGTTACAGTCACTTGAGGTTCAATTCTTGTGGCTTGGATTTATGAACATAACCTCAGACCTACCTTTAACACACTCCCCGGTATGTATCGAAGCTCTGTTTCAACACTGAACCCATGTTGATGCAGCGAATTGAAGATCAGAACGCAATTGATATGGGAGAAATTAGATTTGGGTTATAATTACAATGAGATTTCCAATCAAATCCTGGAGCTACGCAATATCCCCTTATGGAAATGTTTCACTAGTGCTAAGATTTCTCTTCTACGATGCAATCTAGGAATTTAACACTACAGCACATCAATTTCTCAAGATTGACTTTTGAAAACAATTTCCCTCTGGCATTTAAATCCACTGACATTTATATATCACAGTAATCGAAACATAAATCGATTCCGAAGACAATAACTCTGTAATTTAAATCATTGATATGTGGGAGTCCAGCAACATAGACCAAGCAAAAACCAAATCGTTCTTCAAAATAAATTATGCAATCCAAACAAACGTAAATCAAGCAAACACAAATCGATTTTCACAATTGAATCAACTTTGCACTTTAAATCACCAGATTCGTGAAACTTCAGCAAACATGACCTATGTTAAAAATCGATTTCCACAATTTGATGAACTCTGCAATTTTAAATCCACGAATTCTTGAAACCCAAAAAATGTAAACTCTGTTAAACGTAAATTGACTCTCACAATTTAATTGACTAGTGTAATCTAAATATTTGAAATTCTGGAAAATGTAAATCCAAATCGATTTTCAAAAATTAATTCTGCAATTCAAATCTGAGCCTGGAAAATGTAAATCAAACCAACACAAATCAATCTATAAAAATGATTAACGCTGCAACTAAAAATTCAACCACACAGTGACTAAGAATTACCTCTAGATATTCTACCGAACTGAACCGGCTATGGTGGGCCCTTGCCACACCCGGGAAAACGCTGATTACAAACTAATTCACACCTACAAAAATCTTCTCAGAAACTCAGCACACCTTCAGCGCACCTATGATAATATTCGAGCAATCAAGAACACACTGGCATTTTAAATCGATTTCTGCTTCTAAAAACTAGAGCACACATGAATGGACAGCTGAAGGATGCGTTATATTAACCTCTGTCATCAAAAGGCGAGTCTCTTCCTTTATAGGCATGCTTACATTGTAAATTTAGTAACAATTCCATGACATGGAAATCCTTGGAGACCAGAGATCTAGAATCCACAAAATTGGCACTTCCTAATCTAAATCATACTAACAATTTTGATTACAACTGATTGTAGCTATATATATAAAAAAAAAAAAAAATCTTCTTGGAATGAATCAAACTCCACTATGGTGTAGAATGGCCAGCTGGCTCTCCACCAGTTTTGACTATGCCAAAGTGCTAGAAGGACGTTGAATTGTTGAGCAAGGGCTTGAGCTGGAACTTCCCATGTTGGCACCTCCATTGTAGGCTGTCTGAAAATTCCTCCAAGATAATCAAAACATTCTGTAATATATCCATTGTTCTACCCATATTGATAAGTTGACAATAGGATATTACAAAAAAAATGCCTAATACTATCTATAGAATAGTGGAAACAACTCTACTTATACTGATTTTACCTTTAACTATGGTTGATGAAGGTATGGCCAGTTTAGGGACTTAGGAGAGGGACAAGAGGGTTTATAGGTGTCAAATTAGGCCAAAATTGGGCTAAGGAGGTGATGAAAAATAGACAAAAAGTAGCCTCAACAATAACTTAACATGGAAATGTAAGGAGTTAAAAAACAATTATACAAGTTACTCACGGGTAACTATCCATTCACTATTAAATATTCCTTACTCATCATTACATAGGATGTTCACCAGTTCATAGTGTAACCTTAGAATAAAAATAGTAAGTTTCTTAACCATTAACAACCTCTATTGTAGTACATTGACATAATACTGTATGATGTAATCCTTCCACTTATTTCATTATTCATGTAGTCATCACATACTTGGCATTATGCACATCACAACAAGAAAGAAATCAACATCATCATTTTGACATAATAATCAATCACATCATTGAACACTAATATACCCTGGAAACCTTGTAGGGTGAAAACTAGCAAACGTTTAATTTTATTATTAAACACTCATGAGGGTGTTCAGCCCTCACTCAATGGCTTATAAGGGAGACCATCCCTTAACCATCGTTATAAATCTTACGAGGAAATATACAAATATCTAGTTTAAATCCATTACAATAAATATGATAGAATTTACCCACTATTATTCATATCTTCATATCTTCGTTGCATGGATGTACCTACAATGGACCATCGTTCATTGGACCATCCTACAACTCGCACTCATCTGCATGAACTATTTATAATTTACCTGTCACCAGGATAAGCATAATATTCCTTTGTACATGTCACCATCGTTCATTGGACCATCCTGCAACTCACACTCATATGCATGAACCATTAATCATTTACCTGCCACCAAGATAAGCATAATCTTCCTTTGTACATACCACCATCATCCCCTGCTATGATGCCTTCAACATACATTGATGTCAAGATTCATAAAGTATTAATCAATAATTTCATATATCTATACTATAGTGGCTTCTCCATCTACTCTTGTATATTCATTACATGAAAGTAAAATACTTTGATATTCTCCCTTTAACAGAACATACAGCATATGTGCTAGTTATAAGTAATCACATTAACTAATGTTTCCCTCGCATAAGCACACATTCCTACAAGACAACAGTTACATCTCCCCAACATTTCTTTAAAATAAAATGATACATAAGTTACAATGTTCGTGCATGCGATTTACATAATTTTAATCAAAATAGCTAACCCCTAAGCTATTACTTTTAGTGCATGGAATGGAAGCTAACATAAAAAATATTTATCCCATGCATGGAAATTCATATAGATTCCAAAAGAGTCTCCCCAAAGGAATGTTTACACAACAAAGCACATAACTTCTTTCATGAATCTTCCCAAAGAAGTGCTTAACACTTTCCTTTTTCCAGGAAATATAACGTAATAGGCATGCAACGACATGGTTTCATTTCCATAAAAATAATGGAATAAAGCATAATGATACATGTCTTATTCTCCAAATATTATACCAACTTTACCCATACGTATATATCAATGAACCAAATTATTATTTTCGTTTGTGTACAGGTAATTCATCTTCTTTGCGAAATAATATTTTCTAAAGTAGGATAAAAAAACATGTCAACTTTTTTTACATATAAATTTATATTCTTTCTAATGAAATCTAATACAACTATTGCATGCCTATGCATGACCTTATTCCAAAATAACTAACATAAACAAACATATTAGTTTTGATATCTTAAAGGTACTCACATATTCTCCTAAACATTAATATAGCTCAACATTTCTTTATACATGCAAAGAACATACCTCTATAACATAATGGCTATTCTTTGTGCATGCAAGAGAGATAACTCTTCTTTTACTGTAGGAAAGACATTTCCCTTCTTAGAATTCTATCATCATGAAATACTATTTTCATGTAAAAGATTAAAATAATAACAATCTTTAACATAATAGAAATCTTTTCAAGAAAATACAACATGGATTATGTTCTGAAAAACCCGCACAATAAGTTTTCATTTTACCATGCTATATCTCTAATAACATTATCTTTCTAAAATATTGGCAAAATACCAAACTTTTCTAGAAATACATCGATTATGTATTGTAATGTTCCAAATTTTTCTTCAATAAATTGGAACATTAAATTTTGTATAAACTTATTTAGGAGATGAATAATTGGGTAAGGAGGCCCAAAGATAATAAAAAATATAAATAGAATCCCTCTAGTATGAAAAGGGATCAGCCATGGAACCATATTTCACACCCTCATGTGTGAAAGGGGATATTTGCAAAGAGGTTTGACCAAGTCAACCAGTGCAGGGTATGAGTTGAAAAGCACTACATAGGAGGGAAGCTTCTAGAGGAAGGGAAGATTCTAGAGGAAGGGGCTCCAATTTCTATATAAATGGAGGGGAGGAGAGCTATTTCCATTCATGCATATTTTTATGATATTGAGATGGTCATTTAGACTTCTTGAGCACGCTAGTTGTTTAACTAGTCTGCAGCACTGTTTAGTGCATTGAGTGTCTCTGTTCGGAGATCTCACCCTCAGCCCCAGGGGACTTTGAGTTCCTTCTCGAGTGAGGTTGTCCCATCATTATTTTTGTTCGAGACCGAAGCATCATCCTCCAATACAGTGTTATTGCTGCAGCAGCATAATACTGTGTTGTAGGGTGTTGTCGTGGAGACTCCACAACACCTCTTCCATTGCTTGTTTTTCAGAGGGGGAGTCTTTATAGCCTTTGGAGGATCAGTTTGGAAGCTTGAGAGCTTATTTTTAGATCTTGGAATCAGGCTAACACATATTCTTTCCCCTACTGCACAATTGCTCCAATAGTTGCATTATTTTCATTATGCATTTGCCTCAGCGTTTGCAGATTGATTGGAGGGTGGGATCTCAAGTGTAAGGATCATCCTTCCACTTTGGAGATCCATTGGAGGAGGTTTACTTCAGATATTTTCATCTTATTCATCCTTCTCTACATATTTTTTGTTCCATAGTTGCCGTAGTTTCCCAGCTACTCCGGCATTTTCATGTATTGCTGAAATCCCCAAGGGGAATGTAATAGAGAGCCCCTTGGGAATTTTGTTCCATTATAGATCTATGTTTTCATGTATTTATCATATGAATATATTTAATATAATAAAAATAAGCTTTATCCTACTGGAATTAACGTTGAAGGGTTTCTGGGCCATTCTCTTGTCTTGCAGCACCTCAATCTTGAGGAATTTTCTATCTAAAACTGTTGTTTAACCTTGCTTAATGACTATGCCACATTCCTAAACTAATTATATAATTTTTAATACTATTTTACATCTCATATATTTATAAAATACACTGCCCTTACTTCAGTAAATTTCTGCATACTCAAAGTCTTGGGAAATCAGGGTTTTTCTTGACTAGTCGGGAAGGAGGAACTGTTTAACTCAGTAAAACGCCTTTTTTTTTGCTGAAATTATACATGAGTATCCCTCTTGATTTAATATAACATATTACAGAACCTTTACCCTTAATTTTACCCATATTTTCTTATACACTCATTTTAGTACCAAAATCCTCACTTTTCCCCACCTTGTTTCCCATAAAAGTTAAGTAAAGGTTGCTACAGTATTTGGAGTGGTTTTATGAGTGTTTATAAACACGTTTTATGATATATATAGCACACATTCCTGAAAAATGCATTTTTCAGGCATGATTTGCTAAGAAATCCATTTTCGGGATATTACAGTGGTATGAGAGGTTTTGAGTAGGATTCTTCAAGCAGCTCCATAGATAGAGTCTAGAAAGGTCTAGTTAGCCTCTGGATATTTTCCTCTTTTCAGAGGTGAAATATCTAGTAAATTCCCTCCCAGTCTATCTTAGGTTGGAGTTTGTCGTGTTTTAGAGATATCCCCAAAACGAGATATTACAGTGGTATCAGAGCATAGTTCTGGCTCAGCCTGTGGAGCTAGTTATCTATGAGACTAGAAGAGAAACCATTGGGAAATTTTTCTATGAAAAATAGGGTAGGTAGAATCTTACCCACCAGAGGCCGTAGAGGTGACAAATATATGGATCTCACAACAATGTGGCCAACATTCACCAGCCTTCAGTAGGCCAACCAGGATCACAATGCCTACATTATTACCTCTAGTACCGAGTGAGAAAGGGATCTAGCATGATCGTATACCCTTTGGAGACTTTTTCCGTAAATGGCAGTCCATGGGGGAAGACTTCAGAGCAGCTTTGCCTTTCAAATATTATTGTCAGCTCAGGCAGGATGAAAGTGAATGGAACAATGGGGGATCTAGAACGCAGAGTTCAAAGTGGCAGCATACCATTGGGAGGTCACCTTTTCCCATGTATGAGGGATCCACTGATCCCTATGAGTCTAAGCCCAAGAGGATCAGAACATTGAAAAAGATGAGTTTATTCTCATCTATTTTCAAATCCAGAGGAAATGCATCCACCTTTGAGGAGGTCAAGAAGATTGAAGAAAAAGAAGAGGAAGTACCATGCACTTCCTATTCTCATCAAGAAGAAGATATCGAGCATGGAAGATATTTGGATCATCAGATTCTCAGTGATTACCTTGTTGAGTATAGATCTCAACCTAGAGCCTTTAGGGAGACTCTAGATTTTCCTTATTTCATCCAGCTGAAGGAAGAGAAGAGGCCATGCAGCAGAAAACAAATCAAAGGAAATAGATTTTTGTTGTCTACCTTTGATGGGTCATCTAGTGCAATAACTTGGGTGAGAAAGTTGGAGACATTTTTCCTACTACATCTTGTAGCAGGGAAAGAAGCTGTTGAAATCTCAGCACTGCATTTGGAGGGTGAAGACTTTTGCAGATTTCACTCAAATTTTGATCCAATCCTTTGATGGAGAAATAAAAAAGAAAGAAGAGATCACATCACCTCTTGAGGAGGCTTGTGATAACGCTGTCCCACCCATGGAGGGGCAGCCAACACTTTTGAGGAAGGGAATCTTATAGCCCTACAAGAAGTTCCAAATGCACATCAAGGTATGAAAAGATTTCCACATTCTATTGTTGTAGCAAATTCCTTTGATCAATGTGGAGATTTACTTTTGCATGACCAAGAGTCAAATCTCATTGCTAGTATAGAGCATCTTGGTTGCATTGCGTTGTGTGACATGGAAACACTAAAGAAGGAATCAACCCATCATTCTCATGAACCATTGTTGGATTGTACATCACATTGGAGGTTGGGGTTTGAATCCTTGAAGATTGATGGTAGACATCTTGGAGTAAGAAACCTTTTCTCCCTTCAAGATGACACTTTCTCAATGAGCTCCTCTCATCTCAAAGAGGAACTTCGACTTTCAAATCCAAGACCTCATTGGTTTTGGAAGACTATGGATGAAAGGGAAGTCTCAAGGAGAGATCTCATTGGAGATGCACTTCGACACACCATGAAATGCAATGCTTTTCTTCCCTTCTCACAAGAGAAGATATAAGATGGAGGACATCTTAGGATGGATAACATTTCCCATGCTTTTTTTGGACATCCATTGAGCCATACACATCATTATGGGAGGTTTTTGCCTACCACCTATTTGATTCTTGATAGGGTCTCATTGATCCTTGACAAGCTTACATTTCACAATCCCATAAAGTGCAAAGACAGGAATTTTATTTGGGAGGATGGTAGCCCTCATGGGATGAGTACTAGGATGAGGAGAAGAAGGAGGCATCCACAGGTGATTGAGTGGATGTGGTTGATGAGCAAGGAACTAGGAGGCTACTTACAGATCTATGATACTGGGCAACATGAGGCTTGGTTCTGCTGGTTACTCTTGAAAGAGTTTGGCCATCACTTGGCAAACACTCTTCCTAAGAGTGGGAGGATGGAGAAAATATGGCAGGATACTTGCATTATTGAGCAGCACAGGGAGTGGATGCATGATGTTGATGTGTTTTCATCACATGAGTTGTATGATGGAAGTATGAGGAGGCAACAAAATACTTTGTTGCTTTGCTTGAGAGAGCAAGTGCAGATTCGCTCTCACACTTTGTATGATGTTGCAGGAGGAGGGGATGCCACTATCTCCTTGGTATTTGATGATGATTGGGAAGCACTTCCATCTTGGGAGGTATTCCATATTTTTTGCAGCGTTATTTGAAGAATCTTTGACAAGGAGCATGTTAAAGAATAGAGTTGTGTATTGACATGGGCTTGTTTGAATAAGCTCACAGCATTGTCACCTTGGAGTAAAGACTTATGGATGAAGTGTGCCCAGCAAGGATATGATGGATCCATAACCCATAGGTCCCAGGATCACTTCATAGTTTTTGCACTTGATGAACAAGGAGGAGGTAATGATGAAATAGACATCTATCACTATGGCATATTCTTCTTGACTTGGGTTTCCAAGCATAAGGAGGATTATCTTCTTGCAGCACATGGTTCATTCTTCTTCATAGCAAGCCAAAAAAATATGGAGGACTAGTGTATGGACCCATGTACCATCTTACTTCCAGCATATGGTGATGGTTTTTTTTATACATTAATTGATTTGCACACTTTTACCATTCTTATGCAGTGCATTGCTTCACAAGAGGGAAAGATCGTCAAATTGCTCCATGAATTGTATTGGGCCAGTCTACATGATGGAGGAAACCATATCTTTTGTGGCCTTGGGAAAATTATTTATCACCACATGTATGTTTAGTTTCTGCACTATATCATGTATCATATAAAGACAAATATGATTAACCATGTAAAAAGAAACATTTTTCCATGTACTTTTATCAAGCAACAACTTGAAAAACTGCGCTGTCACTACTGGGAAAGTTGTTGGTACCTTCTTGCATCACTTGTAACCTTCAAAATTTTATTTATTTTGCTGATGATCATGTATTCATTTGCTGATATAGATAATATTTTTATGGGAGGCTTGATTATGAGGGAGACACATGAGCTGGATGTGTCCTTGAGTGGGAAGAATTCTCACAATTTCTGCACTACATGTTCTAATGGGAGCATGAGAGGAGATATGGCCACCACAGCCAAATGTTTGTTCTCTTTTGAGGTGTGCCAAAAGATTGATATTCATCCATTTTACATCCATGGGCAAGTGCTTGATCATGTATTATTGTTGTTACATTCAGCCATTTACTATCCTTTAGTAGATGTCATGAATCATGGACATTGCTTGCCATGTAATTTTATAAAGTTGCAGTGGATGAGACTGCGCTGTATCCTTGTGAGAAATTGTTTGCATCATGTATCATCATGAAAAACCTTCAGAAAAACTCTCATTATGATGTTGCATGATGACCGTGTCCTATTCTTCATGGATGGATTGTTTTGTGCCAGCTTGTTCTTCATTGTTGGTGGAGCCTACTTTGGAGGATTGTTCTTCACTTTTCCATTGGAGGGCAATAAATTTGCAGTCCAAAATCAGCATACACTCTACACTTTTCATGAGTGGAGAGGAGGATAGCATGGGGTAAGCTAGGATGCTTGCCAAGTTTAGATTTTCAGCCCACCTTCATTACCGGAGGTTGAGGTGGAAGGAGATTTTCAGGAATTGCCTTGTTGGCAGGTGGCTTATTTTGTTTGGATGATTACTTGGGGATGGAGGATCCACATGAGGGAGATGTTCCTCATTATATTCTAGAATCCATGACTTGAGTGGAGATTCTTCAGTTCTATCCTTGCAGTTGCTTGGGGACAAGCAACATTTGGAAGGGGAGGATTGTAATGTTCCAAATTTTTCTTCAATAAATTGGAACATTAAATTTTGTCTAAACTTATTTAGGAGATGAATAATTGGGTAAGAAGGCCCAAATATAATAAAAAACATAAATAAAATCCCTCTAGTATGAAAAGGGATTAGCCATGGAACTAGATTTCACACCCTCATGTGTGAAAAGGGATATTTGCAAAGAGGTTTGACCAAGTCAACCAACGCAAGGTATGAGTTGTAAAGCACTACATAGGAGGGAAGCTTCTAGAGGAAGGGCCCATGAGGAGTCTCCAATTGCTATATAAATGGAGGGGAGGAGAGATATTTCCATTCATGCATATATTTATGATATTGAGATGGTCATTTAGACTTCTTGAGCATGCTGGTTGTTTAACTAGTCTGCAGCACTGTTTAGTGCACCGAGTGTCTCTGTTCAGAGAGCTCACCCTCAGCCCTGGGGGACTTTGAGTTCCTTCCTGGGTGAGCTTGTCCCATCATTATTTTGGTTCGATATCGAAGAATCATCATCTAGGACAGTATTATTGCTACACCATCATAATACTGTGTTGTAGGGTGTTGCCGTGTAGACTCCACAACACCTCTTCCATTGATTTTTTTTCAGAGGAGGAGTATTTATTGCCTTTGGAGGATTATTGTGGAAGATTTAGAGCTTATTTGTAGATCTTGGAATCAGGCCAACACATATTCTTGCCCCTACTGCACAGTTGCTCCAATAGTTGTGTTATTTTGATAATGCATTTGCTGCGAGGTTTGCAGATTGATTGGAGGGTGGGATCTCAAGTGTAAGGATCAGCCTTCCTCTTTGGAGATCCATTCGAGGAGGCTTAGTTCAGATATTTTCATCTTATTCAGCCTTCTCTACATATTTCGAGTTCCAGAGTTGTCGTAGCTTCCCAGCTACTCCGACATTTTCATGTATTGCTGAAATCCCTAAGGGGAATGTAATAGAGAGCTCCTTGGGCATTTTGTTCCATTATAGATCTCTTTTTTCATGTATTTGTAAGTTGTAGATTTTTAATATAATAAAAATAAGCTTCATCCTCCTGGAAGTAACGCTGAAGTGTTTCTGGGTCATTCTCTTGTCTTGCAGCACCTCAATCTTGAGGGATTTTCTATGTAAAACTGTTGTTTAACCTTTATTAATGCCTATGACACATTCATAAACTCATTATCTTATTTTTATTATTTTTTTACATCTCATACCTTCATAAAATATGCTTCTCTTGCTTCAGTAAATTTCTGTATACTCAAAGTCATGGGAAATCAGGGTTTTTTCTTAACTATTCGGGAAGGAGGAACTATTTAAATTATTAAAACATATTTTTTTTAGATTAAAATATACATTCATATCTCTATTAACCTAATCTAACATATTCCAGAACCTTGACCCTTAATTGTACGCGGATTTTCTTATACACTCATTTTAGGGCCAAAATCCTCACTTTTCCCCACCTTTTTGGCCATAAAAGCTGAGTAAAGGTTGCTGAAATATTTGGAGTGGGTGGATGAGTGTTTTTAAACACTTTTTATGATATCTTAAGCAAAAATTTCTGAAAAATGCATTTTTTAGGCATGATTTGCTGGGAAATCCATTTTTCGGGATATTACAGAGGTATGAGAGCTTTTGAGTAGGATTCTTCAAGAAGATCTATAGACAGATTATGGAAAGGTATAGGTAGCTTCTATATCTCATCCTCTTTTCAGAGGTGAAATATCTGGTAAATGCCCTCCCAGTCTATCTCTGGTTGGAGTTTGTCATGTTTTAGACATATCCCCGAAACATGATATTACATGTATTTTTAAGAAATTTAACATAGTAAATTTCCATATATATATATAGACAAGCCAAGTCATATTTTATTTCCAAAATTTAACATAATTATTATCCTTATCTACACTCAGTAAAATATCTTTCTTTACTAAGAAACATAACATAATTTCTCTATAAAAAGGTCAAAGAATTATTTTCCAAATAAATTACAATAATTATTATCAACTTTGAAAAATTACGATGTTAACTATATCTTTATGCACCAGAACTGGGTATTACAAAGAAATCATTTTAAATAAAAATAAGACAGTCGACCATACCTTTCAATGCTACAAAACACGAAGACTTACTAAGTCAAATTTTCATTCTCTCACAGTTGTTTCCTCTTATAATATGTGTATGGCCCTCACGAAGGTGTGGCATGCATGATTGGTGAGGACATGAAAACTTTGGAAAAAGATTGCAGAGACAACTTTGTAGAACAATTTTGAAGGCACTGGAAAACAATGCAGATACCCTTTCCATTTGAAGCTTGGGTATTTTCAAATATGAAGAATTTTGTTATATCCCATGGAACATAACAAGAACATTCAGAGAGTGATTGAGGATAGGTTTCAGTGACTGAGCCGACTCAGGAAAGAGGCTATAATATTATTAAAATGCATGATTGTTTTGTTGAGAAGCTTTTCTGGAAAAATGCTGAAAACTGCAATTGTTGGATCGATCCTCGTAGCCTCCTGTAAATAGAGAATTGCATAAATGGTTATTAAGAATTCATTTCCAAAAAATTCTTGATTAAATAGTTACATTACATAAAATTAATTCACCGTGAGTTGGTTGGAGTACGTGTGTTACATACTCCCCCCCTTGAAGAGAACATCGTCCTTGGTGTGCTTCTCTCACTGAAACTTAATCTTATACTCATGATATAAAAATATAAAAAACCCAAAGGGGTCCTTCCCCTCAAATTGAAACACTTTCATTTCCTTAAATGCCATTAATTGAAACAATAATGTTTTTATCCATATTCATAAGCATGTATAGTGCAAAGAATATTTCATTTCCATTTCTAACTTCTTATTCCTTATTCAATTCATAAAAAATATAGAAAAATCTCTATAGGAACTTACCATTACTTAACAATTACTATTGGAGGTAATGATGGCTTTTACAGAAGCCCTTTGAGAATGGTTGAAAAACCCATCAACACTGCATAGAAAGAGCCTGTAATGTATGACTAACAATTCAATGACATTAGTCACATAGTTTCAATCAAATGGAATACTTGCAACTATCAAAAAATCATGCAAAATCAAGAGACGTTTTAATCAAAGTACTTCCACAAGTACTCAGAGAGCACCAAACCTCTAATCAATGCATCACGTGCACACATCATATATCATACTTTCCCTTATCATGGGTCCAATGATATCTAGAATAATAGGAAACATGACTAACATACATGTGTTGTACATTATTATTTCCGAAATAACAAAATCATGCACATTAAAACATGATACTTTAACATTTACTGTTGCAATTCACATTACAGTGTTTGTGATGTTTTATTTTCACAGGTTTTCTGTTTCCATTAAGCTACCCATGCTTACTATAAGAAATAATGCTAATCGTAAATATGAATTTCTCAAGCACATATTATCGTATGAAATCATTTTTAAGTTCCTTCATAAAATTTTGTCATGCATACAATTATATACAAACATTCATTAATGTGTATGTGTCAATAACAATTAGGGTATGAGTGCAAACATTTTCAATTCCCACAATGTTCTTTTACCAACAGACTGACACATGAAGTAATTACCATAATCACTGGTTCACAACTTTCAAATAGCTTTAGTCTAAATTGATTCGTACATATAAATTTCATTAATTAGTCATTCATAACTAATTAATGCTATTAATAATCTTAATGCATCCATGACGATTCATGCAAAAACTAGTCAATCAACTAGTCATTATAGTCAAGTCTCACTACTTGACCCATTATGTATTTTTTAAAACTAAAAGACTTCATTCAATTTTAATTTTAAAACACTCTATCATCTTATAATATGACTTTCCTCATCTTTTGCATTCATGCATTAGTTTCACACACCATCACTATACACATTCATGTTTTTAAAGTAGTGCATCGTATCTTTAGAAATTTTATTGCATGCCAAAAACAATTACTTCTTTTCAAACTCAAATGAAAGGTAACTATTTTTCTTTCATGCTTTTTATACTTTATTTCCTAAAGAAATAAAACATAATACACATATTAATCTCATATGCATATTCTTATCCGGAAAAAGTATATTATAATAGCATGCACATTTTTAAGAATTCTTTTAAATAGAAGCTAATCTCATGCAATGCCATTTTTTTTTACGTATATAACAATTCCTTTTTAAAGGAAATAAACATGCATATGCACATACTTCTTAAATAAAATAAAATAAAATACTTATCTTTATTTCATTTGAATAACTTCTCTCCCTACTGCCGTACTCATCCCCATCAGGAAATTCACATTGCTCCTCTACAACAATGTTTTATTTTAGTAGCATCGATGAAATTTCGGGAGGAAAGCTTCCAGAGCTCTCAGAAGATCAGATTCTTTGCCAAGCTTTTGTTTGACATGCCTAAATTTCATCTGAGTCAAGTAGTAAGCTGCAACAGAAATATTGATAGCAAGGTGCAACATGTTGAGTGTCATTAATATCCTGCAACGAGTGTCTCAAAAGACAGATATCAAGCTTCAACATGTCGATGTCATTATGTTCACTAAATGTATGAGTAATATGTCATATAACCACTGTTAATAAACGACCCTCACTTTCACCAGTGAGTACTCAGGTTGTTCATAAGTACAAAAAAGGTTTTATTGTTCTTTATTCTCAACAGGATTTCAATGTTATGAAAACCATTTTGCAACAACATTTATTACTCATTACTCTTTAATGTAGTTATAAACATGAAGCACACATCTCATGTCAAGAGTAGGCTACTGCATATATCATTCAACATGTAGATTGCTAGAATCATATATCAATCAATATGTAGATTTCTAGAATCATACCTTAACTGATGTCCATTAGTAGCATACCTCTATTTCTTTTCACTTAACAAAGCACAAAGGCGCCAGTGCTGCAACCTTTAGCTTTGATACCACTTGTAACATACACTGATAACTTCACATGGAAATGTAAGGAGTTAAAAAAAAAATTATACAAGTTACTCACGGGTAACTATCCATTCACTATTAAATATTCCTTACTCATCATTACATAGGATGTTCACCAGTTCATAGTGTAACGTTAGAATAAGAATAGTAAGTTTCTTAACCATTAACAACCTCTATTGTAGTACATTAACATAATACTATATGATGAAATTCTTCCACTTATTTCATTATTCATGTAGTCATCACATACTTGGCATTATGAACATCACAACAAGAAAGGAATCAACATCATCATTTTGACACAATAATCAATCGCATCATTTAACACCAATATACCCTGGAAACCCCGTAGGGTGAAAACCAGCAAACGTTTAATTTTATTATTAAACGCTCGTGAGGGTGTTCAAACCTCACTCAATCGCTTATAAAGGAGACTAACCCTTAACCATCCTTATAAATCTTACAAGGAAATATACAAATATCTAGTTTAAAGCCATTACAATAAATATGATAGAATTTACCCACTAATCTTCATATCTTCATATCTTCGTTGCATGGATGTACCTACAATGGACCATCGTTCATTGGACCATCCTGCAGCTTGCACTCATCTTCATGAACTATTTATCATTTACCTGTCACCAGGATAAGCATAATATTCCTTTGTACATGTCACCATCGTTCATTGGACCATCTTGCAACTCACACTCATATGCATGAACCATTAATCATTTACCTGCCACCAAGGTAAGCATAATATTCCTTTGTACATGTCACCATCATTCCCTACTATGATGCCTTCAGCATACATTGATGTCAAGATTCATAAAGTATTAATCAATTATTTCTTATATCTATACTATAGTGGCTTCTCCATCTACTCTTGTATATTCATGACATGAAAGTAAAATACTTTGATATTCTCCCTTTAGCAGAACATACAGAATATGTGATAGTTATAAGTAATCGCATTAACTAATGTTTCCCTCACATAAGCACACATTCCTGCAAGACAATAGTTACATCTCCCCAACATTTCTTTAAAATAAAATGATACATCAGTTACAATGTTCGTGCATGCGATTTACATTATTTTAATAAAAATAGCTAACCCCTAAGCTATTACTTTTAGTGCATGGAATGGAAGCTAACATAAAAAATGTTGCTCCCATGCATGAAAATTCATATATATTCCAAAAGAGTCTCCCCAAAGGAGTGTTTACACAACAAATAACATAACTTCTTTCACGAATCTTCTCAAAGAAGTGCTTAACACTTTCCTTTTTCCAGGAAATATAACGTAATAGGCATGCAACGACATGGTTTCATTTCCATAAAACTAATGGAATAAAGCATAAGAATACATGTATTATTCTCCAAAGGTTATACCAACTTTACCCATACGTATATATCAATGAACCAAATCATTATTTTAGTTTGTGTACAGGTAATTCATCTTCTTTGCCAAAGAATATTTTCTAAAGTAGGATAAAAAAACATGTCAAGTTTTTTCCACATATAAAGTTATATTATTTCCAATGAAATCTAATACAACTATTGCATGCCTATGCATGACCTTATTCCAAAAGAACTAACATAAACTAACATATTAGTTTTGATATCATAAAGGTACTCACATATTCTCCTAAACATTAAGATAGCTCAACATTTCTTTACACATGCAAAGAACATAACTCTATAACATAATGGATATTATTTGTGCATGCAAGAGAGATAGCTCTTCCTTTACTATAGGAAACACATTTCCCTTCTTAGAATTCTATCATCATGAAATACTATTTTCATGTAAAAGATTAAAATAATAGAAATCTTTAACATAATAGAAATCTTTTCAAGAAAATACAACATGGATTATCTTCTGAAAAACCCACACAATAAGTTTTCGTTTGACCATGCTATATCTCTAATAACATTATCTTTCTAAAATATTGGCATAATACGAAACTTTTCCAGAAATATACAGATTATATATTGTAATGTTCCAAATTTTTCTTCAATAAATTGGAACATTAAATTTTGTCTAAACTTATTTAGGAGGTGAATAATTGGGTAAGGAGGCCCAAAGATAATAAAAAACATAAATAAAATCCCTCTAGTATGAAAAGGGATCAGCCATGGAACAAGATTTCACACCCTCATGTGTGAAAGGGGATATTTGCAAAGAGGTTTGACCAAGTCAACCAGCGCAGGGTATGAGTTGAAAAGCACTACATAGGAGGGAAGCTTCTAAAGGAGGGGCCCATGAGGAGTCTCCAATTGCTATATAAATGGAGGGTAGGAGAGCTATTTCCATTCATGCATATGTTTATGATATTGAGATGGCCATTTAGACTTCTTGAGCACGCTGGTTGTTTAACTAGTCTGCAACATTGTTTAATGCATCGAGTGTCTCCGTTGAAAGATCTCACCCTCGGCCCTGGGGGACTTTGAGTGCCTGCTCGGGTGAGGTTGTCCCATCATTATTTTGGTTCGAGACCGAAACATCATCGTCTAGGACAGCGTTATTGCTACAACAGCATAATACTGTGTTGTAGGGTGTTGCCGTGGAGACTCCACAACACCTCTTCCATTGCTTGTTTTTCAGAGGGGGAGTCTTTCTTGACTTTCAAGGATCATTTTGGAAGCTTGAAAGATTATTTGTAGATCTTGGCATTAGGCCAACACATATTCTTGCCCCTACTGCGTAGTTGCTCCAATAGTTGCATTATTTTCATAGTGCATTTGCTGCGGGGTTTGCAGATTGATTGGAGGGTGGGATCTCAAGTGTAAGGATCAGCCTTCCACTTTGGAGATCCATTGGAGGAGGTTTAATTCAGATATTTTCATCTTATTCATCCTTCTCTACATATTTCTAGTTCCATAGTTGTCGTAGTTGCCCAGCTGCTCCGACATTTTCATGTATTGCTGAAATCCCCAAGGGGAATGTAATAGAGAGCCCCTTGGGAATTTTGTTCCATTATATATCTCTGTTTTCATGTATTTATCAGCTACATATCTTTAATATAATAAAAATAAGCTTCAGCCTGCTGGAATTAACGCTGAAGGGTTTTTGAGTCACCTCAATCTTGAGGGATTTTCTATCTAAAACTATTGTTTAACCTTGCTTAATGCCTATGCCACATTCATAAACTCATTATATAATTTTTCGTACTATTTTACATCTCATACCTTCATAAAATACGCTGCCCTTTCTTCAGTAAATTTCTGCATACTCAAAGTCATGGGAAATCAATGTTTTTCTTGACTAGTCGGGAAGGAGGAATTGTTTAACTTAGTAAAACGCCTCTTTTTGGCTGAAATTCGACATGAATATCCCTCTTCACCTAATATAACATATTCCAGAACCTTGACCCTTTATTTTACGCATATTTTCTTGTAAACTCATTTTAGGGCCAAAATCCTCACTTTTCCCCACCTTTTTGCCCATAAAAGCTGAGTGAAGGTTTCTACAGTACTTGGAGTGAGTTTTTTAGTGTTTTTAAACACTTTTTATGATATATGAAGCACACATTCCTGAAAAAATGCATTTTTCAGGCATGATTTGCTGAGAAATCTATTTTCGAGATATTACAGTGGTATGAGAGCTTTTGAGTAGGATTATTCAAGCAGTTCTATAGACAGAGTCTAGAAAGGTCCATTTAGCCTCTAGATCTTGTCCTCTTTTCAGAGGAAAAATATTTGGTGAATTCCCTCCGAGTCTATCTCTGGTTGGAGTTTGTCGTGTTTTAGAGATATCCCAGAAACGAGATATTACAGTGGTATCAGAGCATAGTTCTGGCTCAACCTAGGGAGCTACTTATCTATGAAAATGGAAGAGAAACCGTGGGGACATTTTTCTATGAACAAAGAGGGTAGGCAGAATCTTACCCACCAGAGGCCGTAGAGGTGACAAATATGGGGATCTCGGAACAATGTGGCCAACATTCACCAGCCTTGAGTAGGCCAACCAGGATCACAATTCCTACATTCTTACCTCCAGTATTGAGTGAGAAAGGGAGGCAACATGATCATATACCCTTTGGAGACTATTTCCGTAAATGGTAGTCCATGGGGGAAGACTTCAGAGCAGCTTTTCCTTTCAAAGATTACTGTCAGCTCAGGCAGGATTAAAGTGAATGGAACAATGGGGGATCTAGCACGCAGAGTTCAAAGTTGCAGCATACCATTGGGAGGTCACCTTTTCCCATGTATGAGGGATCTACTGATCCCTGTGAGTCTAAGCCCAAGAATATCAGAACATTGAAAAAGATGAGTTTATTCTCATCTATTTTCAGATCCAGAGGAAGTGCATCCACCTTTGAGGAGTTCAAGAAGATTGAAGAAAAAGAAGAGGAAGTACCATGCATGTTCTATTCTCATCAAGAAGAAGATATTGAGAATGGAATATATTTGGATCATCATATTCTCATTGATTACCTTGTTGAGTACAGATCTCAACCTAGAGCCTTCAGGGAGACTCTAGATTTTCCTCATTTCATCCAGCTGAAGGAAGAGAAGAGGCCATGCAGTAGAAAAGAAATCAAAGGCAATAGATTTTTGTTTTCTACCTTTGATGGGTCATCTAATGCAAGAACTTGGGTGAGAAAGTTGGAGGCATTTTTCCTACTACATCCTATAGCAGGGAAAGAAGCTGTTGAAATCTCAGCGCTACATTTGGAGGGTGAAGAATTTTGCAGATTTCACTCAAAGTTTGATCCAAACCTTTGATGGAGAAAGAAAAAAGAAAGAAGAGATCACATCACCTCTTGAGGAGGCTTGTGATAACGTTGTCCCACCCATGGAGGGGCAGCCACATCCATCAACAGTTGGGACAGCCAACACTTTTGAGGAAGGGACTCTTGTAGCCCTACAAGAAGTTCCAAATGCACATCAAGGTATGAAAATATTTCCACATTCCATTGTTGCAGCAAATTATTTTGATTAATGTGGAGATTTACTTTTGCATCACCAAGAGTCAAATCTCATTGCTACTATAGAGAAGCTTGGTTGCATTGCTTTGTGTGACATGGAAACACTCAAGAAGGAATCAAACCATCATTCTCATGAGCCATTGTTGGATTGTACATCACATTGGATGTTGGGGTTTGAAGCCTTGAAGATTGATGGTAGACATCTTGGAGTAAGAAACCTTTCTCCCTTCAAGATGACACTTTCTCAGTGAGCTCCTCTCAGCTCAAAGAGGAACTTCTACTTTTAAATCCAAGACCTCATTGGTTTTGGAAGAATATGGATGAAAGGGAAGTCTCAAGGAGATATCTCATTGGAGATGCACTTCGACACACCATGAAATGCAATGCTTTTCTTCCCTTCTCACAAGACAAGATAGAAGATGGAGGACATCTTAGGATGGATAACATTTCACATGCTTTTGTTGGACATCCCTTGAGCCATACACATCATGATGGGAGGATTTTTCCTACCACCTATTTGATTCTTCATAGGGTCTCATTGATCCTTCTTACATTTCACAATCGCATAAAGTGCAAAGACAAGAATTTGATTTGGGAGGATGGTAGCCCTCATGGGATGAGTACCAGGATGAGGAGAAGGAGGAGGCATCCATAGGTGATTGAGTGGATGTGGTTGATGAGAAAGGAACTAGGAGGCTACTTACATATCTATGATACCGGGTAGTAGGAGGCTTGGCTGCGCTGGTTACTCTTGAAAGAGTTTGGCCATCACTTGGCAAACACTCTTCCTAAGAGTGGGAGGATGGAGAAAATATGGCAGGATACTTGCATTATTGAGCAGCTTAGAGAATGGATGCATGATGTTGATGTGTCTTCATCACATTAGTTGTATGATGGAAGTATGAGGAGGCAGCAAAATACTTTGTTGCTTTGCTTGAGAGAGAAAGGGCAGATTTTCTCTCACACTTTGTATGATGTTGCAAGAGGAGGGAATGCCACTATCTCCTTGGTCTTTGATGATGATTGGGAAGAACTTCCATATTGGGAGGTATTCCATATTTTTTTCAGCGTTATTGGAATAATCTTTGACAAGGAGCATGTCAAAGAACAGAGTTGTGTATTGACATGGGCTTGTTTGCATAAGCTCGCAGCGTTGTCACCCTTGAGTAAAGACTTATGGATGAAGTGTGCCCAGCAGGGATATGATGGATCCATAACCCATAGTTCCCAGGATCACTTTATATTTGTTGCAGTTGATGAACAAAGAGGAGGTAATGATGAAAGAGACATCTATCACTATGGCATATTCGTCTTCACTTGGGTTTCCAAGCATAAGGAGGATAATCTTCTTGCAGCACATGGTTCATTCTTCTTCATAGTAGGCCAAAACACTATGGAGGACTCATGTATGGACCCATGTACCATCTTACTTCCAGCATATGGTGAGGGTTTTGTTTATACATTCATTGATTTGCACACTCTTACCATTCTTATGAAGTGCATTGCTTCACAAGAGGGCAAGCTCGTCAAATTGTTCCATGAATTGTATTGGGCCAATCTACATGATGGAGGCAACCATCTATTTTTTGGCCTTGGGAAAATTTTTGTTCACCACATGTATTTTTAGTTGCTGCACTATAGCATGTATCATATAAAGACATGCATGATTAACCATGAAAAAATAAACATTTTTCCATGTACTTTTATCAAGAAACAACTTGCAAAATTGCGCTGTCACTACTGGGAAAGCTATTGGTACCTTCTTGCATCACTTGTAACTTTCAAAATTTTCTTTATTTTGCTGCTGATCATGTCTTCATTTGCTGATATATATCATATTTGTATGGGAGGCTTGATTATGAGGGAGACACATGAGCTGGATGTGTCCTTGAGTGGGAAGAATTCTCACAATTTCTGCACTACATGTTCTAATGGGAGCATGAGAGGAGATATGGCCACCACAGCCAAATGTTTGTTCTCTTTTGAGGTGGGCCATAGGATTGAAATTCATCCATTTTACATCCATGGGAAAGTGCTGGATCATGTATTATTGTTTTTACATTCAGCCAGTTACTATCCTTTAGTAGATGTGATGAATCATGGACATTGTTTGCCATGTAATTTTTTGAAGTTGCAGTGGATGAGACTGCGTTGTATCCTTGTGGGAAATTGTGTGCATCATGTATCATCATGTAAAACCTTCAGAAAAAATCTCATTAGGATGTTCCATGATGACCATGTCCTATTCATCATGGATGGATTGTTTTGGGCCAGATTGTTCTTCATTGTTGGAGGGGCCTACTTTGGAGGATTGTTCTTCACTTTGCCATTGGAGGGAAATACATTTGCAGCCCAGGATCAGAATACACTCTACAATTTTCATGAGTGAAGAGGAGTACAACATGGGGTAAGGTATGATGCTTTCAATTTCATACTTTCAGCCCACTTTCATTACCAGAGCTTGAGGTGGAAGGAGATTTTCAGGAATTGCCTTGTTGGGAGGTGGCTTATTTTGTTTGGATGATTACTTGGGGATGGAGGATCCACATGAAGGAGATGTTCCTCATTATATTCCAGACTCCATGCCTTGAGTGGAGATTCTTCAATTCTATCCTTGCAGTTGCTTGGGGACAAGCAACATTTGGGAGGGGAGGATTGTAATGTTCCAAATTTTTCTTCAATAACTTATTTAGGAGATGAATAATTGGGTAAGGAGGCCCAAATATAATAAAAAACATAAATAAAATCCCTCTAGTATGAAAAGGGATCAGCCATGGAACTATATTTCACACCCTCGTGTGTGAAAAGCAATATTTGCAAAGAGGTTTGACCAAGTCAACCAGCGCAGGGTATGAGTTGGAAAGCACTACATAGGAGGGAAACTTCTAGAGGAAGGGCCCATGAGGAGTCTCAAATTGCTATATAAATGGAGGGGAGGGGAGCTATTTCCATTCGTGCATATTTTTATGATATTGAGATGGTCATTTAGACTTCTTGAGCACGCTGGTTGTTTAACTAGTCTGCAGTACTATTTAGTGCACCGAGTGTCTCCGTTCGGAGATCTCACCCTCAGCCCCGGGGGACTTCGAGTTCCATCTCAGGTGAGGTTGTCCCATCATTATTTTTGTTTGAGACCGAAGAATCATCCTCCAGGACAGCATTATTCCTGCAGCAGCATAATACTGTGTTGTAGGGTGTTCCCGTGTAGACTCCACAACACCTCTTCCATTGCTTGTTTTTCAGAGGGGGAGTCTTTCTTGACTTTGGAGGATCAGTTTGGAAGCTTGAGAGCTTATTTGCAGATCTTGGAATCATGCCAACACATATTCTTTCCCCTACTGCGCAGTTGCTCCAATAACTGTGTTATTTTGATAGTGCATTTGCTGCGAGGTTTGCATATTGATTGGAGGGTGGGATCTCAAGTGTAAAGATCAGCCTTCCACTTTGGAGATCCATTGGAGGAGATTTACTTCAAATATTTTCATCTTATTCAGCCTTCTCTACATATTTCTAGTTCCAGAGTTGTCGTAGCTGCCCGGCTACTCCGACATTTTCATGTATTGTTGAAATCCCCAAGCGGAATGTAATAGAGAGCCCCTTGGGCATTTTGTTCCATTATAGATCTTTGTTTTCATGTATTTATCAGCTGCAGATTTTTAATATAATAAAAATAAGCTTCAACCTCCTCGAATTAACGCTGAAGGGTTTCTGGGTCATTCTCTTGTCTTGCAGCCCCTCCATCTTGAGGGTTTCTGGGTCATTCTCTTGTATTGCAGCCACATTCCTAAACTCATTATCTGATTTTTCATACTATTTTACATCTCATACCTTTAGAAAATATGCTGCCCTTGCTTCAGTAAATTTCTGCATACTCAAAGTCATGGGAAATCAGGGTTTTTCTTGACTATTCGGGAAGGAGGAACTGTTTAACTTAGTAAAACACATTTTTTTTTCTAAAATTCCACATGCATATCCCTATTGAAGTAATCTAACATATTCCAGAACCTTGACCCTTAATTTTACGCAGATTTTCTTATACACTCATTTTAGGGCCAAAATCCTCACTTTTCCCCACCTTTTTTCCCATAAAAGCTGAGTAAAGTTCGTTGCAGTATTTGGAGTAGGTTTCTAAGTGTTTTTAAACACTTTTTGTGATAGATGAAGCACACATTCCTGAAAAATGCATTTTTTAGGCATGATTTGCTGAGAAATCCATTTTTGGGATATTACAGTGGTATGAGAGCTTTTGAGTAGGATTATTCAAGAAGCTCTATAGAAATATTATGGAAAGGGCTAGGTAGCCTCTAGATCTTGTCCTCTTTTCAGAGGCAAAATATCTGGTAAATTCCCTCCCAGTCTATCTCTGGTCGGAGTTTGTCGTGTTTTAGAGATATCCCCGAAACGAGATATTACATGTAGTTAACATAATATAAGCCAAGTCATATTTTCTTTCCAAAATTTAACATAATTATTATCCTTATCTACACTCAGTAAAATATCTTTCTTTACTAAGAAAGATAACATAATTTCTCAAAAAAAAAGTCAAAGAATTATTTTCCAAAGAAATTACAATAATTCTTATCAACTTTGAAAAATTACGATGTTAACTATATCTTTATGCACCAGAACTGGCTATTACAAAGAAATCATTTTAAATAAAAATAAGACAGTCGACCATACCTTTCAATGCTACAAAACACTAAGACTTACTAAGTCAACTTGTCATTCTCTCACAGTTGTTTCCTCTTATAATACGTGTATGCCCCTCATGAAGGTGTGGCATGCACGATTGTTGAGGACATGAAATATTTGGAAAAAGATTGCAGAGACAACTTTGTAGAACAATTTTGAAGGCACTCGAAAACAATGTAGATACCCTTTCCATTCGAAGCTTGCGTATTTTCAAATATGAAGCAGTTCGTTATATCCCATGGAACATAAAAATAACATTCGAAGAGTGATTGAGGATAGGTTTCAGTGACCGAGCCGACTCAGGAAAGAGGCTATAATATTATGAAAACGCGTGATTGTTTTGTTGAGAAGCTTTTTTGGAAAAATGCCGAAAACTGCAATTTTTGGATCGATCCCCGTAGCCTCCCGTAAATAGAGAATTCCATAGATGGTTATCAAGAATTCATTTCCAAAAAATTCTTAATTAAATAGTTACATTACATAAAATTAATTCACCGTGAGTTGGTTGGAGTACATGTATTACATACTCCCCCCCTTGAAGAGAACATCGTCCTTGGTGTGCTTCTCTCACTGAAACTTAATCTTATACTCATGATATAAAAATATAAACAACCAAAAGGGGTCCTTCCCCTCACAATGAAACACTTTCGTTTCCTTAAATGCCATTAATTGAAACAATAATGTTTTTATCCATATTCATAAGCATGTATAGTGCAAAGAATATTTCATTTCCATTTCTAACTGCTTATTCCTTATTCAATTCATAAAAAATATAGAAAAATATCTATACCTACTTACCATTACTTAACAATTACTATTGGAGGTAATGGTGGCTTTTACAGAAGCTCTTTGAGAATGGTTGAAAAACCCATCAACACTGCATAGAAAGAGCCTGTAATGTATGACTAACAATTCAATCACATTAGTCACATAGTTTCAATCAAATGAAATACTTGCAAATATAAAAAATTCATGCAATATCAAGAGATGTTTTAATCAAAGTACTTCCACAAGTACTCAGAGAGCACCAAACCTCTAATCAATGCATCACATGCACACCATCTTAGCTCCTGCTAAAGACATCCACACAGGACTTCAAAAAGTACTCAGAGAGCACCCAGCTCTCTAATCATACCAATGGTCAATCAATGCACCATAGGCATATCCTAGCATGTGCTAAAAAATTCAAACAAATTAGTAATAAAATAAATGAACTTGTACATTCAGTAATTCATTTTCCGAGTGATAAGCTCATTTTCTCTTAATATCTACATAAGATATTTACACAATCATATAAAAATTCATTTTAATATAACACATAAATTTTTACTTAACTTGTTTCGTTATGAGAACCACAATGGTAAACAAAATGCTCCTCCTAACCCATAGGAGTTGGTTTCCACAACCAAATCGAGTCATTTTCACATCCAGACAGTCATTTGACAAAATACCATTCTAGATCCAATATGGAATTCCACTAGCAAACCAGCTCGAGAATTTCCAATGACCACTCAATGTCGATTATAGGATTCCTCTTAGCAACATCATGCCTATTCCTCTGACAGCGTCCCGTCTATGAGGAATTTTGGACCTCCTCCAACAGGCTCCAAAATCAATAGAGTTGCCTCAAGCTTTTCCCCTTCACCATCTTCGCCAACTCTCTTCCCTACTGAGATCATATATCTCTAAGGAGAGGAGATCCAAGTAGGTAGGTGCCATCAACTGCTTCGGGCAGGAAACCACTGTCAACCCAAGGTTGCATAGAAGCGTGGAGTGGCAGAAAATATGGAGTCACCCACATGAGAGTTTTTGGATGTGTTGCATATGTACGCATTCCAGACAAATTGAGAAAGAAGTTGGATAGTAAGGGGGAGAAGTGCATTTTCCTTGGATATTGTGAAGATTCCAAAGGATACAGGTTGTATAACCCATCCACAAAGAAGTTTGTAATAAGCAGAGATGTGCAATTTATTGAAGAGGAAGCATGGGATGGAAGCATTGAGAAAACAGTTAATGTTAAACATTGTTTATCTCATGATGAAGATGAAGAAGATGTGGTTGAAATTAACAACCCATCCGTACCACTACCTCCACCAACACAGGGACAGCAAGGAACGCCTCAAGCGGCAGCAAGAACACCCTTGAGAAGAAGCGGGAGTGCATCACCAATCACACCACGTGGAGCAGAATTAAGTGCTTCATCAAGCACGGCTACACCAAGTGAAAGAGGAACAAAGTTCAGAAGTCTTTGAGAAATTTATGAGCAGGGAGAAGCAAATGAAGGTATGAATTCCCTATTTGCTTTGTATTGTCAAGTTGATGATCCTATTCATTTTGAAGAAGCAATTAAAGATAGAAAATGGATAGAAGCAATGAATGAAGAAATTAATGCCATAGAGAAGAACAAAACATGGGAGTTGGTTGATCTCCCAGAAGGCAAAGAAGCCATTGGTGTTAAATGGGTCTATAAGACCAAAACAAATGTTGAAGGAAAGATAGAAAGACACAAGGCCAGACTTGTTGTCAAAGGTTATAAGCAGAAGCATGGCATTGATTATGAAGAAACTTTTGCACCGGTTGCAAGAATGGAGACAGTAAGAGCAGTGCTGTCCATAGCAGCACAAAACAAATGGAAAGTATACCAGATGGATGTAAAATCTGCATTTTTAAATGGAGTTTTAATGGAAGAGGTATATGTGGAACAGCCTTTGGGATATGAGAAGAAAGGCCAAGAGCACAAAGTCTGCAGATTGAAGAAAGCTCTTTATGGGCTGAAGCAAGCACCAAGAGTGTGGTACAGTAGGATAGACTCCTATCTACTGGAAAATGGATTTGAAAAGTGTGAGGGAGAATCCACCCTCTACATCAAAGAAAAAGATGGTAAATTGTTGATTGTGGTTTTATATGTTGATGATTTAATTTTTACAGGTAATGATAATTACCTTGTTGAAAATTTTAAAACAGTCATAAAAGATGAATTTGAAATCACTGACATGGGTTTGCTGAGATACTTCTTAGGAATAGAAGTGGAACAAAATGAAAAAGGAATTTTTATTTCTCAAGCAAAGTATGTGAATCAAGTTTTAGAAAGATTTAATATGCAGGAATGCAAAGCTGCAATTACTCCCATAGTAATTGGATTGAAGCTGAGTAGAGATGACAGCAGAAAGGATTTTGATCCAAGTTTATATAAAAGCATAGTTGGCAGCCTCATGTATTTGACTGCAACTAGGCCGGATATTATGCATGCTGTTAGTTTAATTTCCAGATTTATGGAGAAGCCAAAAGAAGCACATTGGCAGGCAGCAAAAAGAATTCTGAGGTATGTGAAAGGAACAAAAGGATTTGGTATTTTATATACAACTTCAGAAAATTCAAAATTAGTTGGATACACTGACAGTGATTGGGCTGGAAGTGTAGATGATCGGAAGAGCACTTCCGGTTATGTTTTTCACATGGGTTCAGGAGCCATTTCATGGGCTTCTAAGAAACAGCCAATTGTAGCATTGTCTACAGCAGAGGCAGAGTATGTGGCAGCTACAGCAGCAGCGTGTCAAGCAATTTGGATGAGGAGGATGTTAAGAAGTTTGTGCCAAGAGCAGACAAAAGGGACAGTGATTTATTGTGACAATAACTCAGTTATTGCATTATCAAAGAATTTAGTTTTTCACAAGAGAACAAAACACATAGATACAAAGTTTCACTATATCAGAGAATTGGTGAGAAATGGTGAGATTGTTTTGCAGCATTGCAGAACAGAGAAACAATTAGCTGATATCCTCACAAAACCATTAGCTCAGAACAGTTTTGAAAAATTCAAGAAATGCCTGGATATGCAGGAAAACCCAGCAGTTGAAATTAAGGGGGAGTGTTGGAATTTAATTTCCAACTGCCCAAATAACGCAGTACAGCAGAAATCAATTGGAAGAGATAGCAAAGGCGGCGGAATGAATGTTTGATGGGAATTTTTTACAGCCGCGAGTTAAATGTTGGAGCTTCGGGAGAGCTGCATTCTATCTGCAGCAACAACCAATTAAAATCCCCACCGAACACAGTTAATGCAGAATGGAGGCAGCAATACGTTGAACAGGTTTGAGGCGGTCAATTGAAAGCAGAGGAAGCAGCAATACAATTCCGCGGGGGTCTGGCAAGTTGGGCAAGTAGAGTTGTGAACCCTCTCGGAACTGTTGATGCAAGTGGGGGCCCACACATATTATACGTTGACAAATTTTTGGGTTTAATATTATTTGCCCATCATATGTTTAATGTTTTATTTTGTTGTTTTATATTCTAGCACGTAAGTTTTTTTTTAATGTTTCATGCACGGTAAATGTTTTGTTACCATAGTAATTTTGGTTTTTACTATCGGTTAAATATATATTAGAAATACATGGTATTTATAATATATATCTATTATGTAATGTTATATATTGTGATGTGGCGGGAGTACAAAAGAGGGACAGACCTGTAATATGTTTTAATGTATTACACAGAACATAAATAAATGCACAGCAGTGCGGGAAAAACAAAAAAAATAAGCAGTGATATTTGTGTGAGACAGAGAGTTATTTTTTTTTGTAATAGACAGAGACAGAGTGTTTTTTACACAGCAGTGTGAAATATTTTTGTATGCACAGCAGTGAATGTTTTAGAGAGACAGAGTATGTTATTCTCGCACTGTGCTTAGAAGCAGTACAGCAGTTGTAATCCCTCTGTGTTGATGAAGAGTTTGTATCAGTTTTTGAAGAAATAGAAATCTGTTTTAAGTGTGGAAACTCTTTCACTGTGAATGCAATTTTAATATTTTCTCTGTGTTTAGAGGGAAGTTTTATTCTCCAGTGTTTGTTCTTGGAATTTTCAGAAATTCCAAGAATAGATAGGTGAAAATGAAACCAGTGGATGTTAGATTTCTATTAGGCTATCCATTGAAGTGGATGGGCAGGTATGATTTTGTTTAATCAATACAGATTATTTTTGAAATGGCCTATTATATAATGGCTACTCATAGTCTTGCTCAATGATTCTTATTTTGTCATTGATATCTAAATCTATCTCTTTCATTCTGTGGTAGGTGGTATTTCTTTTATTCGGTTGGATCTGGAATTGCACGTTTTGTTATAATTTCCTCATATACAAATTATGTCATTATGGCATTGTGACCAAATTCATATCCGAATTCGAATTCTAATTCGATTCGATACGAAATTTTTTTACTCTATATAATTCAATACTAAAAATTCCGATACTATGTATTTTTCAAATATTTACATATATTAATTTTTTATATATATAATTTTAAATGAAAAATCATTATATTTAAAATTTTAATAAAAATATGAAATTTATTTAAAGTAATTATTTTTTAATATAAAAATTAATGAAAGTTATTTTAAGTAATTTTTTACTAATATAAAAATTATTGTTTTTGATTATTTTATATAGAAGTTACTAATTTGCAACTAAGTTTTTATTTTATAATTCTTTAAAAACAAGAATTATCATTTATAATTCTTTAAAAACAAAAATTATCATTTCTTCATTGCAATTTGTCGTTTTATAAAAAATTAATATAAAAATTACTATTTTTTAATAAATTTAAATAGTGATAGGAAAATACAGAGAATCCATGGGAATCCAAGCATTTTCTTTGGTGTCTAATTTAATCGTCTAAATCCAAAGTCAAAACAAATTTAAGCATACGTGGGTTCTGGCAGTGAGTAAAAGATGTTGTGCATTTCCAATGGCTGCCAAAACTTTAAGATTGGCGCACAGTTTTTCTCGATAACTGTAAAAATATATGTATGTTTTTCAGCATATTCAGGTTAATCCTGATGAAACACTTTTTACATGTATGTTTTTCGCTATATTCAGGTTAATCCTGATGAAACAAAAGGTTCAAATATGTATGTTTTTCAGTATATTCAGGTTAATCCTGATGAAACACTTTTTACATTTATGTTTTTCATTATATTCAGGTTAATCCCGATGAAACAAAAAGTGTTTGAACTGCACATGATATGCCAAAGCTCTTACATAACACACTCATGGAGTTTCCTGCCTTTCCGCCAAAGCTCTTACATAAGACACTCATGGAGTTTCCCGCCTTTCTGCTTGTCCAGAATCGTCAATATCAACTGCCTGTTCTGTCCAATATAAGTTGCAGTCTAAAACTACTATAAGTTCGAGATACAGTTGAATCTCTAAGCACCCAACATATTCACCAGGAGCTACAGATTGGAGTCGTCTAACGAGCCGGAGGAATTGCCCGGACGGTCAAAATTGGCCGGAATTCGGGTAAAAAAAATTTTAAAAATCTTGCAGAAACAGTGTCTGAATCCTGATTTTGACATTGGAAATAGATTCAGCACCATCAAAAACCTGTAAGACACCCAAAATATTAAACTTTGATAGTTATAACATGGATTTAGAAAAATTCCTGCCAGATTTTCTGAAAATCTTATCGGAATTTTCATGATTTTCAGGGTGATTCCTCTGGCTAGTTAGACTACGGCCTACAGATTTACTGAACCGAACCGAATTGAAATTTTCCGAATTAATTGAAGTATCTAACTGAATCAGCGAATTTCCATTTGTTTCGCCGGTAAGGCGAATTTGGTAACTATGCATTATGGGATTCTCAGAGTCTTTGATCCACTTTAGGTAAGTTCTGCTAACCATGCTTTTAATTTACTTATTGAGAATTTTATATCAAAATTTAACTTTAATATGGAGATGCTGATGTAGCTTTGAGCTGTATTAACATTAAATTTTATTTGTTCCTTAACATTAGTTTTTTTTTTTTTTCTCATTTCTTTCGCTCTGAGTTGTATTATTTGTTCCTTAATATTAGTTTTTTTTTTTTTCATTTTTTTCCCTCGGCGTTCGTCTTTGCCTAGGCTATTTTAATTCGTTGCAGGATCTACAACGGCAGATAGATTTTGATTTCTAGGAAGTTAACCGTTCGAGGGGAGGTGTAAGTATTCTTTAGCCTAGTAGATAATACCCTGAATAACATTAAGAATTTTTTCATGGTCCTATTTTCACCGTAAGGTTCAACCCTCTTTATTTATTGGTTTATATATTTTTAGAATTTAAAATGAAATTGCGTGCAAGGAAATCTTAAGGGTGTTAATCTTATTTTCCTTCATTTCTTTTAACAGTTGCTTGCTTATCGGTTTTGGGCATTGTTCGTGATTTGCAATGTGCTCCTCTGCAACAGGTAAAGAGGGTTTGCCATTGGCAAGAAGAGGAGACCAGAGGCGTGTGTTCACTAGCTTTCAAGGTAAGAGCCCAAGGTATGGTTAATTATCATTTTATCTCTAATTGTCTAGTTTTCAAGGTAAGAGCCCAAGGTATGAATATCTATCATTTTATGAATGACCGCATTTACATATAATTAGAAAAGTGTTTGCGCTATGCAATGTTGAATAAGTTTATATTACCAATTTGTTAGAAAATACCAAAAAAGATAGAAGAGAGACCCAGAAGGACGACTGACAAGCAAAGATGGAATTTGACAGGCCCGTCATAAGCTATTTTGACCATATTTAACATTTACAAATTTTTCACGGGCTTGTAATAGTCGAAAACGTATTTATGATGGTTAATATTTTTCCCAAAACGTCATTAATACCTATGCTATGATGTAAATACTTTGCCTACCGATGAAGTGCCAGCGTTTGGCAACTTGGCATTACAGTCCTTCATATAAATAAGAGCGCAGTTACTACCCTGCCGCCATCACTAAATCAAATATTATTCTAAGTTCCATTGCCACGTGGCATGAACGGTGTAGCGAAAAATTGAAGTTTCGTTTTAGTTACGCGCATTCTTCGTATGAAAGACATGTCATTTAAGAGATTATATGCATTCATACATGGCATTCCCAAGGCATCGATTACATACAGTGTGGTTGCACAGAATATTCCAGGGAATCGTCGTGGGGAATGTTACATCTTTTTAAACTCCCAATCCCTGTGTGATTCTCAAAAGCCTTTGGGCGTTGCAAACTTAATCAATAATCTATCGGTTAAATCTATGTGATAATACACATGAGTGACCACCTTAGTCTTCCACTTTTTTAATAAATTCTTCATCATTTTAAAGTGATTATGAATTTTAGAAAGTTTTAATTACTCTAAAATATCTCTATTTTCTTATCAAGATTTGGAAATATATATAATTTAGTATTTTCATTTTCTTTAGAATTAGATAAGTATATGACATAGGTTGAGGATTAATGTGAAGGGAAACAAAATATATAGAAATCTATGATTGGGTTCGTTTGTTCAATTATTTTATATGTTTTGTTGATGTATTTGCATGTGTTTGAATTTAATATAGAGATAAAAAAAGAAGCAAAAGTTAACAATGTTATCTATATAGGAGATCACAAATGTGATGATTAATTATTTATGATGTAAGGAAATTATATAAATGATCGATTGAGTGGGTGAGAATCGTTTAAAAATAATAGTAAGGTGATAGATGTAACATATTTTTTTTATAAAATATAACAAAGTATTCCATGTTTCTTTATGTGCATATTGAATAACTCAATTAATTTGTCCTTAGTTACGCTGCTGAAATAACAATAAAATAAATTTAAATATGGTTATGTATAACACTTAATTTTATCATACAAATAATTTATATTTTCTTGTTATGCAAATGGTTGAGATCTTTCTATAAAAAGTTGTTTTTATTTATGTCGATAGACAATTTTTATGGCATTTTCATATATTAATTTATATTTTAATATAACTCTTTATTTAATGGTAATAAATAAAGGTTATTGATATATTCTAGTTATCTCCTATTCTTGTTATCAATACTTATCATTTTACATTTATCTAATACAATAATGAAATCACCACATAAATCATCAAATCACAAATAATACCATGTGAATCAACCCATTAATTTAAAAAAAAAAAATTATCAATCATATTTATTAATATAAGCGATCTTAACTTTATCGGTTATTAGTTATAATATAAATTTATTTGTATTTTAAATTAATTAAATATTAATGATTAAAAGCTAATCATTCACATAGAATTTTAAAATTTTTCATTAAACCATTATATATATATATATGAATTCATATATCAAAGCATTAAGCTTTAAACAAATTTGGGAAAAAAATACATTATTTTTTCATATTTACTTTGTCATGGAATCTAAATATATTAATTACTATTTTTTTTTTTAAATATATATAATTTTCTACTTTTATATGTAGATAAATTATTTTGTCAAATCTAGGATGATATTAAAATTTAAAAGTGTAGTTTGATTGTCTTATGTTTTTATTTTTTGAGTAAATTTTATGGTTAATGGATTTGTTGGATTGTAAATTTTAGTTATATATTCCACATAATTCAAGTGCTCCAACAATTTTTCAGAGCATTCAATCCATTTATGATTTCAAAAACACAACATAAATAATAGAAAATTACAATCATGCCAAGAATTTTATTACCGAATTTTGACAAATAGACCAAAATATAGAACAATTAAACTACACCAAATATTAAGAGACATAAGCATGTATACCTACAAGTTCCACCTTAAAAATCACAAGTTGGGTTAGGAACCATCTCCATAAGACCTATGAGAGGGTAATAAGATTAAGAAGCTAAGTAGGGGAATGCTCTCCAACAAAGAAGTGTCCAATCACTACAAAGAAAATACAAATTAATAGAACTTTTAACAAACACACTTGTTCTTGTTCTCTTTTTAGTGGAGGTGAATAGACAAGGAAAAGATTTTAGAAGAGTATTTTTTGAGCACATAAACCTTTAAAGTCTTGACAATTACATTTTCATAACACCCCTCTCTCTCTTGATAGATATGCATCCTCCCCTGCTTAAATTTTGTAAAATACATACATTGATAAAGTTGCAACATCATAAGGAAAACATATAATTTCCCTAATGCTTGTTATTAAGTACAATACATAGTACATCATGTTACCAACCATGTTAGTTTTAGGGTTAATATGAAATATAAATTTTGATAAAATGACAAATTAAAAAAAAGAGGCACTAATATGTAGAATACCATGCACACTACATTATGCTAAAATATGACAAAAAAATCTTAATGCATGAAATAAAATATATACATTGATTCAAGCCATTCAATGTGTAGTGTAATAAGTTTTAATAGGATTGTTTTGCAATGTGCACTAAACATATCATTCCTCTAGTGTGCTTTAAATAGGCCATTGCATTAATGTATCTTTATACAAGTAGCATTGCATCAAGGTCCCATTAAATTATTTTATTTAAAAAATGGCTTTTGAAGTGTACTAAACATAGATACACATTGGTGAATAAAAGTGATATTTTATAAAGGAAAACATGATAGTAGTGTGGCCCATATCTATCAATGTGCTAATACATTGGAATATTAAGCACATTGGAGTAGGATATAAAAGAACACCAACCTAATTATTATTTCAATTTTTCTTAGTACTTCACACATGTTTAAGCTTCAATTCTCTATGAGAATGTAATAATGAAGGATGAAATCATACCATATTCCTCTAACATGATTTTAATAGATCCACAATGTCTATTTATTATAAGTTTAGTATTTTTTTAATTTTTAAAAGCATAAGATAATATGCATTCCATCTTGTTAATATTAATGTATATTACATGATCCAGAACAATGGTAAAATATATACCTTAAAATGTGTACATTATATTTAGATCCAATAATATATATTAGGTTACGTAAACCATAACATAAACCATATTAATTAATCTACTTTTGAGTTTTAACTCATGAAATTCAATAGTTTTACTCTGTTAGTCATCTTATATGTCTCATAAGATATCTTTAGTCATATCTCTTATATAAAAATACTATGGAATGTAGGGTCAAGGACATTTGATTCCTGGATCCAAATATTTTATTCTGAGTGTTCCATGCAATTTGAAACTAAGATTTAAGATTCAATAAGTCATTTATGTGGAGTGTTCCTTTTTTTTCCTTATGATATATATGGGAATTTTTTAACATAATTATTTTATTGAAGGGTAATTTTTTAATCAAACCTTTGTTGGTGAAAGGTTAATTTATTATGAGAACATCACTCTTGAAGAGCTAAATTTATAACATAACATTTCTTGACGGTAAGCATAAGGATCCAAAATGTCAAAAAAAAAATTGTATGATGAGTAAAGAGAAATCCAAATTCCAACCCTACTGACAAAGAATATGAATAGTTCATAAACTGCTCATATACTTAATACTACATTGATATTAAAATTCTCATGCACCACCCTAATACAATTAGAATTATCTCATACCAATACTTGCTTTATTTAAATTTCATTGCTACTAAAGAACTAGATGATTCGAGCAATTGAGTAACGCATCATAACTCGAAGAAATAGATGAATCTCCGATGTCTCTTTTGAGGTTTGGCTTTTTCTCCCATGCTACTCGGATTCGAGATCGTTTGATATTCTTTTCCCTTGTTATGATACATCATGTAGTTGATCTAAATAAAAAGGCAATAGAAGATGAGAGGAGTCGCTTTGCAATCGATTGATCTTGTTATGTATACTAATGGATGATTTCATACTCTAGTTAACATCAAAAGAATACTATGCATCATGATTGGATAGGGCTCTGTGAAATTAACCGTTCCGGAGAGCAATTTCCAAAAAGGTTTTCTTTATACGTACATTATGTCAATCTACGTAGGTATACATTATGATTATATAAATCTATTTTGGCAAATGGCTAACCATGCTCTTAATTTACTCATTTACAGTTTAATGTTAAAATTTAACTTTGATGATTATGTAGCTGTGAGCTGTATTAACATTACATTTTATTTGTTCCTTACATCAGGGTTAATATTCATATTTTACTACGTGTTTGTCTTTGCCTTACGTACAACATAAGATAGGTACAACATAAGATAGATTTGGATTTCTAAGAGGTTAACCACTCGAGGGAAGGAGTAGGTATGTTTTAGCCTGGTATATAATAACGTGTAGATAGTATTAAGAATTATTTCATGGTCCTATTTGCAGGAGAGGTCAACCCTCTTTATTTATTGATTTACTTAATTTTAAATTTCAAAATAAAATTGCGTGCAAGGAAATCTCAAGGGTCTAATTCTCATTTTCTTGAGGGTTTTGGTGTTGTCCATGATTTCCAATGTGCTCTGCTCTGCAACAGGTAAAGAGAGTTTGCCATTGGGGGAAGATGAGACCAGAGGCATCGGTTATCTAGTTTTCTCTTTTAACATAACAGCACAAGGTATGGATTATCTATCATTTATGTCTAATTAAAATGGCTACATTTACATATAATTATACATATAATTCGAAAAGATTTTGCACTTTGCAGTATTGAATGTTTTTTATATGTCTCCAATTTGTCGGAAAATCACAGCACGAAGACTTCCCGTTAGAATCCTACTTTTCTACGAATTATTGTTTAATAAATTTCTCTTTAGCAGCTTCACATCCGTGCCATATTTGTTTAGCTTCGCAATTACTTGATATCTCAGTTCTATCTCAGAGCAGTATGGTTGGAGTCTCGTTCCTCTGTTTTTTGTATAGCCTTTGGCGTCACAATCATGTACAAAATCACAGTCTAGCGATATGTCTTACACCTCGGTTAGGTTATTTTTACATATGTAATATTACTTGATCATGTGCTTAGTCCGAAGTTGATGCTAAAATCTTGGTCCATAAAATCTGTTCTCTCAAAACTACGATCAAAATTGTCTCCTACTAATGCCTCCTTTCTTTATATTTCATTGATGGAAAAGAACCAGATTAATTAACCCATCATAAGTTATAACTCAAAGGAATAGATGAATTTAGGATTAGAGTAATCAATATATGTCGTTTGGCCTTTGGCCTTTTCTCGCATGCAACTCGAAATCAAATTATCTTGTTCTGAGACATTACTTAGCTCATCTAAATAAAAAGGTACTAATAGAATATTAGAGAAGGGACTTTCCAATCGATTGATCTTGTTATATAAATACCTATGGATGACTTAATGACTCTAGTGAACGAGATAAGAAGGATATTATGTATGGAGATAATGGATTGCACTTTCTTCCGTAGCTGTTGTGGGTGGATAGGGCTACCCGTGCTGGGAGCACTTGCAGAAAAGTTTTCTGTATTGAATAGTGGTTTGTTCTTGAATTGCACAACATTAATGAAGCAAGATGGAATAATGCCGAGCTCCTTAACCTTTAACCTATCCACTTTAAGGAAGATGGCATCAAAATGCGGGCAAGCTAGGCATCTTGTAAAATTAAAGTCAGTTGGTTCTGCCAGCTGCCTCATTGAACCATTCCTTTAAATTTTGTAAAACAAATATCAGTTTGTCATTTCTACGTGTAATTTTCATTGATATACATAACTTGTCTCTAGACTGATCTCGTAGATGAATTAAATTTTTTGTTTCTGTATTCATTCTAAATGCACTACTTATTTGTGTGGTATGAAATTGGTGGAGGTCTCATACAGTAGATTGAAGGTTCTTTTTGGAAACATGTTTATTGGGTATTGAAGGATGTCTTTCGATTTATGATTAAGAAGGGTGATCATAACCATGTAGATGATTATGATAGTGATGGTTTAGGGTTTTATTTTGGTGATAAATTTAAGTTGGGACTCAGGTTTAAGTATGCATGGATAAAAATTTAAACAATGAAGTTTAGTGGATTATTACTTAAAAATATTAGCTGAGGTGGATTATTGGTTATGTTGATCAATTCCCAAAGTATTATAAAATGAAAAAGAAAAATATAATTGAATTTGTAATGTCAAGGGAATTGAAAATAAAAAACGCTTTCTTTTAAATTATCTAACTTATACTTAAATTAAATTAAATCTAAATTTCAAATGCTTTTTTTTAAATTATCTAACTTATACTTAAATTAAATCTAAATTTCAAACAGTTTCTTTTAATTATCTAACTGATACCTAAAATAAATCCAAATTTCAAATACTTAACATACTATCAATGTAATCCTTTAACTTCTCTTGACACATTTCACAAAATTTTAAATATTTTTTAGACATATAATTAAAATTTTAAAAATAAAAAAACTTTTATATTTTAAAATTCCCATATTCCATTTTACTGAACTCATTACTCTATTATTATTTATAAAAAATATGAAAATATTATTCTTAATTAAAACATTGATTAACCTATATTTTCGTATGAAAACTTATATTAACCTAATAGCATTTTAATTACATGTAACATGTATATTTCTTCCCCTGGACAGCGATGAACAAGAACTTTGATTAACCTATAATTTCGTATGAAAACTTTATATTAAACCAATACAATTTTAATTACATGTAACATGTCTGTTCCTTCCCATGGACAGCGATGAACAAGAACGTAGAAACTTGAGGGCACCAGATATGATTAAATAAATAAATTCCATGCCTAACCAAGTTTTTCGTCATTTTCCTAGAATACCTCCGTGTTTTCCGTACACAGTCAAAAACAGACACTCTCGAAGGCGCATATCAAATTCCGGTGAAGGCGGATATCAAATTCCAGTGAAAACAGAAATTAAATGTCGGTAATATTAAATTGTGAAAGTTAAATTCCAGTGATTTCGAATTTTGTAGAGGAATGGTTATTTGAATGGAATGCCAACTTCCCCTGCAACTTACGAAAAGCAAAAAGCATAACCGTTTGAGAGGAAGAAAATATAATACATTCTCAGGGCCAACATATTCTAAATTTCATCTTTTTCTCTGCTCTGCTCCGGGTCTTCTGGTTTTTTGCGGTTTTGGGTTGATATGGGTTTGCTCCAATGCATGCCCATGCATCTTATTTTTTACAGCCCATTTTCTTTATTGATTTTTTAGTTTTGTTTGGATTAGAATGGTTCCTTTTTATTTTATTTTTTTTCATAATTTTACAGTATGCTTGCAATGTTTCTCTGATTTTATTTTGTTGCTGGATGCGGAGTAGAAATAGATCGGTAAAGATGAAACCAGTGATGTTGGATTTATATAAGTAGGTATGTATTTGTTATTTTGTTTTACATTTTAATAAGTTACTCAGATTATTTTACTAATAACTATGTCCTAAACTGGAATAATTGTTTAGTAATTTTTTCTCAATGATTCTTATTTTTTTACTGTTATCTAAATCTCTCTATTTCAATCTATACTAGGATTAGAGGGACCCATAAGTAGTTTGGGGTTTGGCCTTTCTTCCATGCAACTAGAATTCGAGATTCTTTGAGATTATTTTCCCTATTTTAAATACATTATTCATCTGAACTAAATAAAAAGACAATAAGTCACTTTAGAATGGATTGATCTTATTATATATATCAATGGATAACTTGATAAATCTATAATACTATGCATGGAGATCATGGATTGCACTTCCTTTAGTAGCCGTTGTCTAGTTCTGTTTTTTTTATTGAATAGCTCCTTGTTCTTCAATTGGACAAGGTTGTTTAATGAAGACGGGATTACTCCGAGTTCTTTAACCCACCCAAGTTTTTAGGAGGGTCCAAACTGAAGGATCAAAATGGAGGCAACCTAGGCATCTTGTAAACTTAGGCATGTTGTAAAGTTAAAGTCAGTCTGCTCTGTCCGTCTTCCCCTGGCCTAATTGAATCATCCCCTAAACTTTTGTAAAATAATAATATCAGTTTCTCAGTTTTGCTTGTAGATTTTGATTGAAATACATAACTTGTTTCTGGATTGATCGCGTAGATTTATTAAAGTCCTTGTTTCCGTTTTATGTTATATGCACCGGATTCTTGTGTAGTGTGATACTGGGAGTCCATATATGGTGGTTTGTTGGTTTTATTTGGAAACATGTTTGTTGGTTATAGATATCATTATTGTTAAAACATTTTTAAATCTTAGCTTAAGAATGAGGATTTTAATGACAGAGAAAGAATATAATATTGGGTTTAATTTTGGTGATACATTTAAGTTGAGAATCAAAATTAGATATGGATAATAGGAGGGCGAAAAATTTAGTAATTATGCTTAGTGTAAAGAAATGAAGTGGGACTTAATAATTAAATAAAGGTCATTAGATATTGAGAGTGTGAATAAAGATATGAGTAAAAAAATTATTAGAGTTTTTGATTTGAGAATGTTTAAAAAAAAAAACCTATAGGGCAAAGAGACTAGTAAAATTTTTGACAAAGCATTATAATTATGTTTAAATACTTTGTCTTAATTGATATTTTAATATTACTTAAACTGTAATGTTGTAATATGCTATTGTACTTGGCATGATTTTTAAGAGGTGCATTATTCTGGTTTAAGTGTTGTTTCTTTATTACTTTTTTATCACTCCCTTTAGTTTATTCCACAAGTCTTTGCCATTTCCATACTTTGCTCACTTTGGTTTTCACCCTTTTGGGTACTCCCTACATTTGTTTCTTTGAATTTTATTTATCTATGGTCCATGGAACATTGCACATAATTTTTTTATTACCAAGTTTTGTTCCATTCTTCCCTAAGATTTTGCTAGTTTCCTATGGAACTAAATGCTATTTCTTTTTCTTTCAAGTCCGTCATGATGCATTTTCCTTGTCCATTTTCTTTATATTGGATGCAATTCTCTTAGTCTAGCCTTTTATTTCCTCACCTTGACTCTTCAACTCCTCTCAAAATCCTTGGCTCTCCTTGGACCTTTCTTTATTTAACATTTCCCTCATATTTTCAGTTTTGTTCATGGAGCTTTTGCTCCCCTCTTGGAGACCTTTCTTCTCTATTTTTATTTCGAGGATCTTTGGGTCTATCTTGTTTTCACCTTTGCGTTATTTTCTAGGTCTGGGAGTGAATAACTTATTTGGTGACACCAATAGCTTATGTTACAATATCTATCACCCCAAGCTAAGGTTATTTTTGCATGAGAATTCAGGTTCTGCACCATTTTTGTCGAGTCCTCCCACTGTTTTCTTGAGATAATAGTGAGAAGTTCCCATTCAAGGAGGCTAAATTTGAATTCTCACCATTAACCTTTTGTTCATGGTTTGAAACCTAAGATTCTTGCACAATGTAACTGTCCTCCTTTAATTACCATTTTTCTTTAGCTACCTTTATCTCTTGTTCGAACCTCTTATTCCACCACCATATTTTATTGGATTACCCTTCTTTGTTTCATTCTCCTTGGCTTGGAACATGGAACAATGCAGAAGTAGGAGACTTCCCTTACATCCCACAATTTGAAAAGGAGGATTGGAATGTTAGAAGTTCGAGGTTCCACATGCTTGAATTTAAAGGCACTTTGAGGATTCCCCTTCTTTGTTTTGCTTCGTCTTGGATCTAGGATTATTTTTTATAATTATATCTTCTTGGTCATAAATTATCATTTCATTTTCTTTGCATGGAGTTTGGAGAGACTTACCCTTATATTATGGATGTCTATGACATAGGTTCATAACAATTCCTTACGTATTTGTATATTTTGTTTTATGTCTATTTTCTATTTGGATTATTTACCACTTTCTATAAATTGGATTATCATCCAAGTTCTACTAATCTACCTATGCCTGACTAATTTTCATAGCTTAATTATTTTTATTTTACAAAAGAAAATCAATGAGCTTGAAAGAAACATTATTGCCACTAATCTCGCAAGAGAAAACGACTCAATGAATTGATTTTGTTTGGGATTTTTTTAGTGACTATGGATGAATTACATAAATGACACATTTTTTTTTCTTTCAAGTAGCATATGCAAAGCATGTAAAGCATGAATTAAAATTCATTGAAACATGCAAATTCCAACAACATAGATTATTAAGCCCTCTCTTTTTGCGCCCTCCTTTTTTTTTAAACTTAGAATCATATATTATGTAGCTCAAGCTAGCTATCAAGCCATCCACCTTCTTTCGAGTGAGATACATATTTTGTCAACTAAACTATTTGTTAATTTTTTTGTTACTTTATCTTGATCCCACATCGAGTGCCAAGTTGGTTCATTGTTTAGGTGGTTCTTTGTAGGTCAAATCACTTATTTATGGGCTATATTTAGTCTTCCTTATAGAAGACTGTAACTCTTTCCTCATTTTCCTTTTCCTTTTATGGGATAGTATTATTCTAGTTATAGTTCTTTTACCCCACCTTTTCAATGATGATTCTTCCTTGATTCCTAACTAGGCCTTTGTCCATTGTTGAACTATTTAGTATCTCTTTAAGTATCTATAGAGCCTCTCTTGGACCTATGTTGGATATTTTTTGTGATTTTTTCCCAAACCCATATTCTCACGTAGCGTTGCCCCTATGAATGTTACTTCTTGGGAAACCTCTTTTTGATAGGCAACACTACATTCTCCAATCAATAGTAATATCCTAGAACCTTATGACACCTTAGTTTGAAATATTTCCTGCTTTAAGATTTTTGTTTTCTCTTCTCTTGGCTCTTTTATTTTTTCATTTTTTTTTTAGTAGATTCATTGGGGGAATGGGGTCACTTATAATTTTCATGTGACTCCTCTCATAAGTGTAACACATGAAAAATTAAATTTACTTTTAAAAAACTGTGAAAGAGACTTAATCCAACATTTAAATTTCTTATAGAACTTAGAAATTATAAAAAAAAGAAGATAAATATAATGTTGATAAATGTCTTGCCGATTAGGAAAACAAAAATTCCCCCCTCCCTATTTTATATTATATTTAATTTATAATAAACCTATTTTAATTGATTTGTTACTTTAAAAAATTGAATTATCAACTAACTAACTTTGTAACGACTAACTAGAATTAATATTATAATTTTATTTATTTATTTATTTTTATTTTTATTTTTAAAAAATTATTTTACTTTATTATTAATTTTATATTATTATTTATTAACTTGTAATATTATCTTTTAAATAATTCAAATTTAAATCCTAAAATTTTGAGATTTACCCTTCTTTTCTTCGCTTATTATAATAACTAGAATTTAATCCTTCTATTAAATTATTAAATTCTAAATTTTTATTGATTAAATTTCCGTAAAAATATTTAAAACTGTTGATATTTTATCCTATTAACTAACTAGTCAAATAACGGCTAGTTTCTATAGCTATTTCTGGGCAATGACACATCCCTATTATTTGTTCAATGTGATCTATTTCTTTCTTCACCTTCTCCTGAGGATGATGATTATAAGAGTTATCAACCAGAAAATTTTGTTATAGATATTGAAATAGGCAATTGTGGATGAAAACATATATGTAAACCAACATAGTGAAATAAGTTGTTGCAGAGAAGGAGTCATAGTGAAGGAATGAAAGGAAAATTTTGCTTCTAAATTTTAAATGGATAACAAGTTTATGATTAATTTGATAATATTTTAAATATATTTAATGCTTTTAAACTCCCTTTTCATATATAATTATTTTTAATATTAATTATAATCATATATTATTAATAACAATTATAGTTTTAATTACTAATTTAATTTTTAATTATTTATATATACATATGATTTTTAAAAATATTAAAGAGAATAATTTATCTTTGATATAATAATGATTACAAATTTATTAAAGATATTTTTAATGGAGCTTTAAATTTTGATAAAATAAATATGTACAAAATTTTATTAAGAGAAAGAAAATTTATTACACAAATACAAAATAATAATTGTTGTATTTATCTAAATAATATTGTAAGAATTTTTGGAGTAAAATTATTAAAAATTAATATTTAAAAAATTTATATGAATCCCACAATACCATGTACATAATTTCAAATGTTCCTATAGAGGATGAAATGTTTTTTTTCCTAAAGCTTAACTAGAAAGCTCAAATACTTATCTCATTTTTTCTGTCCAAGTAATTTGTGCCACCCTACCATGAGAGAGGCAATCACGTCCTCTACTCCCCCGTGCTCACTAGAGTCTACGGTAGTATTTTTCCTCCAGAATCTAGGCCTCAGGACATTTTTCCAACCTACACTCCTTCCAAGTTACAGAGCTCCACTGGTTTTGAGCCATCCCTGGACAACTCTTCCTTACAACAATTTGTTGTTAACCCTCTTTATTTTCTCCATGAACAGAACTGCTTCTCCTTCTCAGGATTTCCTTTTAATCCTCTTGGGGAAGGTATCTGTCAAAAACTACCTTTTCCTTTTTACTTTGGAATATTGGAATTTTTTTACCAATCAATTAACCAACTATTGAATGCAATTTTATTCATAAAAATAGAACTCAAGTCTACTAACGCATAATCATATTCACTAATATTTTTTTAATAACAACAATAAAATGTATCTTTATAACAATATTTTAAACATCACATTTAAAAATTGAACTGGGTGTTACACAAATTTATCTTATAGTCATATATAAACAAATTGTTATAAAACAAAATGACATGCTGTAACTGAGAAATAAATTGAAAGAAAAATTAGTGGAAGCTATTACTCTATCTGAATGGAACCCTCCTCCCTAATGTTCCCTTTCCGAAGAGTGAGTCCTCAACCCTATTGAGGTCTTTGAAGATATCACCAAAGTTGATAGTCAGAAAATACTTCTTCAAGGTTTCTATGTAAGCCATTTAGTTCTCCATATTAGGGACAAAAATGTCCACCAAGTCATTTATCTAATTGATGATAATCTTAGCATTTCCAAAAATATTCAACACCAAGCCATTTATCTAATTGATGATAACCTTAGTATCTCCAAAAATATTCAACTGTATCACGTTAATTCTTTTAGTGTAAAACATGAGTCCCGAGAAAGCTATGGTTTTTTCCCTTGTGTTGGAGCCTTCTCTATCAAACAAAAAAAGTTGTACATGTTGATTTGGTTCATGATATAATACCACACCACAACCACACTTTCTGTGTTTTCCTACCCCATCAAAGAAGCCAATAGGATTTGTAAATAAAAAAATTTCATGCATAACCATGTTCTCTTTAGGCTCTTGAGCAAATTCTTCGAATTGTGCATTAATCTTGTTTGTAACTCTGTCAATATCAAGAGCCGAATCATAAAAAATCATCCCATTTCAAGTCCACCATATGCCCCATATAATGGAACATGGTAGTGATATGAAAGAAAAACAGTGTTGTAGCCACAGTTTGAAGCATGATTCGATTTTTATTTATATCAGCATAGATCTATTTTAAGTAACATGAGCGGAGAGGGATCAAACTTCTTTAGAGTGGAAAATACAATGTGTTGTTTTTTATTGTTTAAATTGTATTTGTGAATGGTAAATATAGCATATATAAGACCAAATAAGCCTTTTAACCATAAAATTTATTTTTTCATGATATATACATAATTTTTTCAAAACTATACATAATTGACATTAAAATATATTACATAACATGTACATCTAGACATTTTATCACACAAATCAAAATGGTTTTTTATTATTAAAATATTTTTAAGTATATGTGAATATTTTATTGATAACCCACATTGAATATTTTTATATACAACATTAAATATTTTCGAAGAGTATAAGATTTAAACATCTTACTCACACCTTTTTTTTTTTTTTTACTTCTAATTACTTTACAAGGCATTTGTTAAAATAAAAAAAAGTGACAATATTTTTCCATTTAGAACATAATTTTTATTTTAAAGGGGAACGGGTCAGATAAACTTACACATCCCCTTATACCAAACTGTAGAATGAGGGTCTATACTCATAAATATTAAACCCACATATATTTTAAATAATTTCTTTGGATTTATCATTTGAAACTCTTAAAACTTTATTAAAATCTTATTTTTTGAATAATCCAGTAATTATTATTTACATAATTATTTATAATAAATTAATGGATTATAAAATTTAATTTTAGCTATTTCTAAGTTATAAAAATAAACATAAATATTAATTTTTAATTGATGATGATGATGGTTAACGTCCTTTGAGACCAATATTTGGTCTATCGGACCTAAAGAAAAGAGTTATTTAGTTTGATTTAAGATTTTATTCCTATGCCAAACAGCTTGGAGAGAAGCCTCCCGAGCTCACTATAATTTTGACATCTTAAAAGACTAGGAAGGTCAGTATTGCAACAAAGATTATAAAATTGAGCTCTAATGTGGTTGTACATGGGGCACTCTAAGAGGAAGTGACTTTCATCCTCGATGTTCATATTCTCACGGAGATAGCAGATCCTTTCAATCCATGGTGTTTTAGGAACTGTCCAACGACCTGTTTCACTATGGAGCTCATGAGAGTTCATTCTAATCTTGGCTATATTAATTTTCTTCTTTGAGCTAGTTAAAAAAAAGATATACTTTTGATATTCTAGGGTGGGGTTGATGACCTCCTTATAATATCTTAAGTTTCTTTTAGCTGCTAGATCTTTATCACACCACATTTTTTCTTTGAACTTAGAAGTAACAATTTTTTTAATGTTATTAATGTTTTGCAATGCATAATTCTCGTCGATCTCCCAATGGTTTAACCAGGCCCTAATTTCTTTATATCAATCTTGTTTAAGCCATAGGTGGTTTTAGCTGGAATTTAAAGCTAGCTTAGGAAGTCTATGGTCTCCTATGTTATTGAGCGTGTGCTTGTACAACAGAAGCTTAGTCATAGCTAGGCTCTCGATAGGGGAAAGAGCCACTTCTATAAGGATAATAGGGTAGGGTGTATTACTTTTAATTTTAAGGTTATACGTTATAAAACGCTTCTCGATTTGCTCAATCTTTCTCCAGGATTCTCTAGAGATGCTACAACCTAAAACCTTACATCCATATAGGATAACAAGAGTGACTAAAGTTTCAAAGAGGAACTTCTTTCTGCCCCACATTATGAGGTCTGTCGTTTTAAAATTACTTTCAAGACCAAAATAAGATTTCCACCCCCATTAATCCTTTTTTGAATGCTATAGTTCTAGTTGAGCTTGTAATGAATATCAATTCCTAGGTACTTGTAAGAAGAAACCTCCTCCAAGTTACTATTTTCATACATAAAATGAGCGTAAGTGTCCTTCTTGGATTTTATAATTATAACTTTTGTTTTGTCAGTGTTCATAGACATACCCATGGTAGAGCATAAATCTTTAAGAAGTCTAAGTTGTTGATCAAGATCAGATGGGCACCTTGCAACAAGAATAATATCGTCAGCATAGAGAAGAAGGATGATGACTATCCTAGCTAAGATCATGCCAAAACATCCTGCTTCCTCTAAAAAACCTTCTAGATTTTTGATGTAAATGCCAAATAGGGTAAGGGATAGGGGGAAACCTTGTTTAACTTCGATATTACACTTAATATCTTTTAACCACCCCTCATTGCTCTTTAACTTGGAAATTACATTCTCGTATAACCTTATAGCAACCACTATTATTCTTAATTATAAATTATAATATAATTAATTTGATTATTTATGAATGATATATTTTTATGAATTTTTCATATATTTTTGAATAATTTTATTTTCTGAATAAAGAACAAAAGCTAAATGTATATATAATTTATTATTAATAATTTAAAAAAATTAGCTTTAAAAATATAATTTATAATATATTAGTTTTATCAATATTTTAAATTATATAAATAAGTTTAAACATAAATATTTTTAATTTTATAATTCTTTTAAATATAAAATTATTAATATTTGTATATTTAAGTTAAGATTTTAATAAATTTCTATGGGACATTTTAGGATAATATATTACAAAACCTTTCAAGACTATAACAAATAAAATAAAATAAATATATGTATATCTATATTTATGAGTTAAAGCGAAAACACAATTCTACAAATATATATTAAATTAAATATAATATAATTAAATTTTAAATTTGAATCTTAAGAAAATTAATACATTTTTTATAAAAATAATTAAAATAAACCTACATCAATTTAATATTTGTTAATTTCTTAATACCAATAAATTTCTACTAAATACTAAATTGTAGACGTTTTAACTGAAAATGAGCCAAAACCACCCCCAAAACTATAAACAATCGAGTACTATAGATATATTGTGTTTATTTTACGTGAGAGACTGATCATATATCGTGTTGTGGTACGCAGAATATATCATATTCATTATAAGCAACATATATGGTCTTCATTATCAGACACTCATGATATATTGCACTGAGGCAGGCATAATATACTGAGTTCATTATAAATAACATACATTGTGTTCATTATAAGAAGATATATCGTGTTCACTCTTCTTTTTTTTTCTATTAGTAATTAAATAAAGTAAATGCAACATACAGAACGTGAGACAAAGCTCACAAAACTTGTAATTAGCTAAACGACAATATTACTTATTTATAGTATAGGCACTCATCTAATCTTCCTACGTTTGGGGCAACAATCCTGAACTAGTGGAACTAAGCTCTAATTATAAAACTGTCATTCAACAAACCATAACCACTCCTATTTCTACATTATTCTAGATTATTCTCACATCCTCCCTTAATGGAGAATTGGATTTTCTACAACACCTAATTTACTTCTAAAAACTTCAAACTTGAGTTTACCAAGAGGCTTGGTAAAGATATCAGCCATATTATCCTTGGTATTACAAAATACTAAATCAATTTCATTTGATTCAATCTTCTCTCGTACAAAGTGGTATTGCAGCTCAATGTGTTTTGATTTGGAATGAAATATTGGATTGTGTTATAATTTGATAGCACTTTGATTAGCACAATTTATGCATCTTGAACCACTTTGAACCTCTTCGAGATCTGCAAGAATTCTTCACAACCAAACAGCTTCACAGCTGGCATTGGTCAAAGCTTTGTAATTAGATTTTGTTGATGATAAAGAAACAGTTGGCTGTTTCTTACTATTCCATGACACAATCCCTGATCCTATATGAAATTCATAGCCAAAGGTAGATCGTCTGTCATCCAGATTTTCTGTCCAATCTTAATCAGAAAAACCTGTCAGTGCAACATCAAATTCATCAGTATACATAATACCTAAATTTATTGTTCTTTTTAATTATCGGAGAACTTTGTTTGCACCATTCCAGTGATTTCCTGAAGTCTTAGCAATAAACTGACTAAGGATACTGACTGAGTATGCAATGTATGATCTAGTAGTGGTGAGATAGTTTAGACTTCCCATCAACTGATGATATAAAGTTCCATTTGCCTCTTTAGTTCCATCTTATTTGTACAACTTTGCATTCTGTTCTAAGGGAGTTGACATATTTTTGCAATCACTCATATTGAAATTTTTAAGAATTTCCTTTGTGTATTTACTTTGAGTGATCAAATTTTTACTAGGCTCTCTCCATACCTCAATTCCTAAATAGTAATGCAATTCACCCATATCTTTCATTTCAAATTCGTGAGACAACAGAATTTTAATTTCTTCAATTAACTTGTAAGCACTGCCTGTGATAAGGAGATCATCCACATATAAAGATAGTAAAGCATTTCCTTCTTCATCTTTCTTAACATACAAGTTAGGATCATTTTTGCATTTCACAAACCCATTCTGATGAAAGAATGTATCAATATTTACATACCATGATCTCGGTGCCTATTTCAAACCATATAAGGCTTTTCTTAACCTGCAAACTAGATACTCATGTCCCTGTTTGACAAACCCTTCAGGTTGAACCAGATAAACTTATTCCTTTAAATCGCCATTTAGAAAAGTAGATTTGACATCCACTTGATGTATATTTCAATTATGTTTTGTAGCTAAGGAAATCAGTACTCCAATTGTATTCAATTTATCTACTGGTGCAAAAAGTATCTTCATAATCAATTCCCTCCTATTGAGCATATCCTTTTTGAACTAATCTCGCCTTAAATTTATCAATGCTACCATATGCTTTAAATTTAGATTGATACAACCATTTGCTTCCAATTGGAACTTTGTTTTCAGGGAGTTAAACTAATTCCCATGTTTGATTTCTCATAAGAGATTCATATTCATCATTCATAGCATTTTTCCATTCTTCATGCTCTTTAGCTTGTTCATAATCAACTAGTTCTACAACATTCATGATATTGGACAGCAAGGCATAATCTCTATACCTTGCAGCAAGCTGGGTTTGTCGAGTTAACCTTCTTGGTTCTACAATACCTGTTGGAGTTCCATCCATGATTCTCCTTCTTTGAGGTGAATCTTCCTCTTGTGATGAATCACTACTGCTGAATGTGCTCATGTTGCTTTCATTCTGATCTTGAACCTATACCTGTACCTGTTCCTATTCCTATTTAACCAAAGTAACAATTTTGACATGATCATCATTAGATATATGCCAAGCATCATTAATTGTATCACTTTTATCAGCGTTCTCATGAAATAACACATCTCGACTTGCAAACAATTTATGTGAAATGGGATCAAACAGTTTATATACTTTCTGATTTGTACAAAATCCAATAAAAACACACTTGATTGACTTTGCATCAAGCTTTCTTTTGTTATCCTTAGGAATATGTGCAAAGGCAGTACATCCAAATATTCTTAAATGACTGACATCAGGTTTATGACCATAAAGAATCTCAAAAGGAGTTTGAAAAGATAATTTCATAGTGGGACTTTGATTCTTCAAATAAACAGCAGTATTAATGGCTTCTGCCTAGAAACCATTAGAAATGTTTTTACCTTGAAGCATACTGCGAGCACACTCCACCAATGTTCTATTCCATCTCTCAGCAACACCATTTTGCTAAGGAGTATGAGGTACTTTGAACTGTTGTTGGATCCCGTGAAATTTACAATACCTGTTAAACACTCCTAATTTATATTCACCACCCTGATCTGATCTAAGAATTTTAATGTATTTCCCTATTTTATTTTCAATCAAAGTTCTGAATTCTTTAAAATACTCAAAGAAATCACTTTTTTTTCATATGAAATAGACCCATGTATATCTAGATTTATCGTGAACAAAAATAAGAAAGTAGGAAGCGCCACCAAGTGACCTAGTTTGCATAGGTCCACATACATCAGTGTGAATTAATTCAAGTATATCATATTGTTTTTTCTTCGTATGAACGAGAAACTGCTCTCTATGCTGCTTACCTAGTGCACAAGATTCACATGGTAAATATTCACACTTCATAACATGAAGACCTTCAACCATTGTTTTTCTTTGCAAAAACAATAAAACATTGTAATTTAGGTGCCCATACCTATGATGCCATAACTCTGTTGTTGACATTGCTATGGATGTCAATGCAACACGACACTTCATCGTCACATCCAATTTATACAATCCACGAACCCTGATACCTGTGGAAACAACCCTGTAGCGATCCTGAACATCTTTCACAACACACCCCAACTTACCAAATTCCAATTTTAAATTATTATTATTGATAGTTGAAACATATATCAAATTCTTTTTAATACCAGGAACATACATCACATCATGAACCTGTCTCATTTTTCCATTAGGTAAGTACACACTTATTACACCATACCCTTGGACTTTATGTGACCTATTATCTCCTAGGTAAATGTGTGTGCCATCATTTTTCTCATAATATTTATTATACCATTCTTTATTAAAAGTCATATGAGCTGATGCACCAGAATCTATGAACCAAGAAGTCTCATCATCAGTTTCAGCATACAATGCAGCATTAGAAAGAAACAATTTAAGATTTTTAAATCCATCAGTAACTGAAGTTTCTTTGTTCATGAAATTTCCATTATGCCTTCTATGTCTCTAATTTGATTCATGATTCTTTCTTGTATAGAAATCTTTAGTTAGATGTCCAAGTTTTCCACAATAATCACATTCAATATTTCTCTTAACATAAGAATCAGGATGTGTCATACCTTTCTTCTTTGCTTGAAAATGGCCTATGTTCCTGTCCCATGGTCTCCCTCGAAATGATATTTTACCTCTTGCAACCAATGCTAAATCAGAATCATTTGAATCTAGTTCAAAATTTTTCATTATCTCTTCTTCTTGAAGAATAATTCTAGCCAATTCATCAAATGTAGGAGGCGTTTTTCTAGCTGAGAGTGCTAAAATAAAGACTTTATAGTATTAGACTAAACCCTTCAAAGCAACAGTTACTAAATCGCTACTAGACACTTTTTCACCAATGTCTCCAAGCTTATCGCTTAAGTCCTTAATTCTAGAATCAAAGTTGTTGATGCTTTTATTGGCTTCCATTTTGATAGATAATAGCTTCGTTTCTAAAATAAAATGCAGTTTGCATTAATATTTTTGTACAAACCTTTGAGAGTTTCCGACGTGTGCTTTGAAGATGTACAGTCTCGAATGTGAGGAATGATGTTGTTATTTACATACATGCGCAACAACACTTTCTCTTTGATTTCTCACTTATCCCAATCTAGAATCGCGATGGCTGCAGCAGGCTTGGGCTCGTCACCTTTGACAATTGTCAAGAGGTTGTATGCCTCGAGAACAGCGACCAACTTAAACTTCCAATTGACGTAGTTTTCGCCGTCAATTTTCGTGGATTCATTTAAATATGGATCGGCAAGAGGATTAGCCATTTTTTTCAATAGAAATGACCAGATTCAATTGCAAGAAATTAATTCACTTCAATGACCCTACACCAAATTCGATCTATACTCTTCTTCATATGAGCCTCACCTGAACTTATAATTTATGACACAACTTTCACACCACGCTTCCACTGCAGGTCTTCGACCACCAGCAGCCAGGAGCAGAAGAAAGCACTTCTCGAAGAGGAGATCACTACTCACACGCTCCTACACAGTGGTCGACACCTTACCAGATCCTCTGCGTTTAACTGGTGTGCCAACGCAGTCATCAAATCCTCTAGAATCCAGTTAACCTCCACTGAATGGAGCAGCCACATAGCACAAGTTTATTTTTAAGGTAAGGATTCCCAGTTGGTGTAGAAATGCTATGGAGAAACGTAGGCCACTCCTACGCAAGGATGACTTCTTCACCTCGTCTGCTGCGTAGATCACATACGCAGGCTCCACTCTTATGCCAATAGGCTTTCATAGGCATAACAACTCACAAAACTGGAAGATGCACCAAATCTCCCTCGCGCCACCATATTCGACGCAGATCGGACTAGCGTATGACAACCCACACACTCAAGGAACACAGCTTCGATACCAAATTAGATAAAGAAAATGCAACACACACAACATGAGACAGAGCTCATACAACTTGTAATTAACTAAACGACAACATTACATATTTATAGCATAGGCACTCACCTAATCTTCCTATGTTTGGGGCAACAATCCGGAACTGGTGGAACTAAACTATAATTATAAAACTCTCGTTCAAAAAACCATAACCACTCCTATTTCTACATTATTCTAGATTATTCTCACATTAGTTTTGTTGTTATTAGTTTTCTTTTGATTAAATTTTTTTAAAATTTATCAAAAGTTTAACATTATGAAATGAAATATATTATTTAAAAAATTAAATTAAATTCAGTTACATCAAATATTATTGGCTAAAAAGTTTAACTTCTTATTGTGTAATTATGACAAAAACTAACTTCAATGTACTGCATCAGTATAAAACTGACTTCAATATATTGTATCATTAATTACTAATGCACAATTTAATTAATTACTATGGACTATTGTGTATTTAGATATTTGAGAATAGGCTAATCTACATTGGTATTTAGGTATTTGAGAGTAAGTGATTTTACCTTCTTATTTTGTGATGTTACACTTTCCTTCTTTCCTATACGCCTGTGGTTGGACTAAATTTAGAGGAACCCTAAGGGGAAAATGAGGACACATGATCTTAGACAACTTTCAAGTATGATAGAAATGGGAGTCGGTATGTCGGTTCCTTTTTAAAATCTAAATAAAAATTAAAAATTATGATCTAAATAGAAAAATAATGTTAGCTATAATTAAAAAATGAATGAATACCTTATAAAATAATTAAAAGTAAAAAAAAATGTGTGAGTAAGATGTTTAATTTTATACTTTTCAAAAATATTTCAAAAAAAAATGAAATAAACTATTTGAAAATATATATTAAGTAATTTATATCGATATCAACTTCTTCTTATATATCAATTTCATATATATCTATATATAGAAAAAATTTGTTCAAATAAAATATCTTTAAGTTGTATATAAAAAAATATACAATGTTGGTTATCAATAAAATATTTTAATACGAATTAATATTCACATATACTTAAAAATATATTAATAATAAAATTCCATTTTAATTTGTCTAATAAAATGTCTTTATGTATATGTTAATTGTATCATTTAAAACAAATTATGTATATTTAACAAAAGAATTAAGCTTTTTGGTTAAAACGTTTATTTAGTTCTATATATGGTCTATTTACCATTCACAAATATAACTTGAACAATAAAAAATAACATATTGTTTTTTGTATTTTAAAGAAATTTGTACATTAAGAAATTTCATTTTTCTAGAATCATGTTAAATTGGTACTTAAGTTGGATCTCTATTGATTCTGACCCAAATTTTAGGTAATTGAAAAAATCACATTTCCTTTAAAATTAATAAATTAGTTAATATTGAAAAAAAATCACTAAAAAGTTTTGTCGTAAATAATATCGTCTTTTCTATTGAGTAAATCGAGCTTTTGGATAATTAAGAAATTCTTGGAAAGAACATGTCAGGCTTCTCACAGGCGTTAAATCTCTTTTACTTGGTTTTAGATTAGCTTAGAAAGAGTGTCCAATCTAATTTTATTTTTGGTTTTTCATTTTAAATAGAGAAATATATTTATAAATTTGATCAAGGGATTTTGTAGGGTGGTGTGTTTTGTGAAGTATAAATATGTTTTTTTTATGGGTTTTTAAAATTACAAATTTGTTTATTTACAATATGGTCACTTTTATGGGACTCGAAGAGGGAAACTTAAATTACATTTTTCCTTGCAAGGGTTTTGCCAAAATCATTGTTATCAAATTTATGTATTTGATATAATTGAAATTAAACATAGATTTTCACAGTAGTATAACTTTATCTTAATAATGTATGTATAAGTTTTTAAGGTTGAGTTTGTAATTTTTTGTAATATTTCCTTTTTTTAAAGTTTGGTAGTACTGCATCTTTATCATGTCCAACATATCACCTGTGGAATTGAACGGATGACTTTCTATCAAAGAGTTCAGTATTGACAGTTGACTTTTATTTTAGTATTTCAACTAGGGCTACATACTTATTAGTGTGCTTAGTAATCTCATGGTTATAATCTTATGTACTAAAATATTTTCTAACCAATAATTAAACATTAATTATGTTGGTATGTGGCTAGAAAATTGAAGCACTCATGGGCCAAAGTGGACCATTAGTTGAGTAAAAGTTAGTAAATGTTTACCAGTCAAGGTAAAAGTCATGGGCAAATAAAGAATTATCAGAGAATTTTTTTTTTATTAATATATTAAAATTTTCAATTCATCAAGTTCTTAAAATAAATAAATATATATGAAAACATGATGAGTATGTTGGACAATAATCAAAATGCTAAAATTTGAAAAATTAATGGTATAATAAAAGTTGCAAACAAATCATTTGTAAAGCATAACATAGATAGAAATGGACAATAACATTAAAATTCATTTATAAACTACTTCATCTATGTGAGACCATAATAATATAAATGTTTAGGATAATATTAACTAAGCACATAAGTGTAGTTCATAAAAATGGACAATAGTGTTAAAATTCATTTATGAACTACTTCATCTATGTGAAATACTTGATCTATGTGGGACCATAGCAATATAAAGCCTTGAGGTAATTTTAAACAAAGCACATTACTTTAATTAAACTTTGAACAAACATTATTTGTGTTATGTAGTTTAAATTGTAGTTGCAATTTTTAAAATTTACAAATTGCATAACTTGTTCCAGAACCATTCATTACAAACAAGTTCAAATTGAGTGTAAAACTTTAACTTTATGAGCAAAAACTCTTCACGGTCATATATTGCCCCTTTTATAAGTCAAAATAATCTCTCTATGAATGGTGGAATTAGATAGTGAAATTGTTGTTCATAGCTTATTTTGATCATCAAATGACATTTTTTTTTTTTTATTGACTATAACTTTGAAGGGTACTTTTTAAAGTTATAAAATAATATTCTTAATTATTTATTTATAATTTAAAGAAAATATAAGAAATTATTGAACATTTTGACACTTGTATAATTAATATAATAATTTTTGTTTTATATTTTTATTTTTTATTATTATTTTTTTTAATTTTTAATTTTCAATTTTATCTGGTTTTCTTCTAGCTTTGATTTGTTATTTCTGCATATATTTATAAACTTCAATACACTTCCTTTTGCCAAAACTTCATAATTTTTTACTTTAATTTAACTATATTTAAAAAATATTCATAAACACACCCAAAAAAAAAAAATTAGTGTGTCTAAAATTTACGAAAATTGTTTGACCTATCTGTTTTCCTGTTCTCCCAAATATTGAAAGAAAAGTTCACCAAATGGTAGAATCTTTCTTCCCAGTTATCCATGAAAACATGCCACGTCTCACGTTTCTGACAGAATACGAAACGAAAATGCATATAAAGATGCATCAGGATTCAGTACTTGTGTGTGTAAATGTAGTCAAACTCGTGTAGCGAGGCATCAGCTTTCATTTCTATCCTAAACCACCAGATATATTGATTTCCATGTCCATGTCATGGAGGAAACTACATTCTAAACCACGGGATATCTGTAATTTCCTACACTGTATATGTAATTTCCTAGGATTCCTATCCCTACACTACAAAGAAGGAAAGAAGTCGCTACATATTTAAAGTACTTGCAGCCGATGATAGTTTAAATTACGGATAGCGATAGAATTTCAGAATTTCGAAGTTGATTCACGACAACCCTAGCATTCTATTCCCGGAAAGAAATGAAATCTCTTCGAATTTACTAAAATCTACAAGGTTTAGATTTCTATCACAGTATAATACACTAGAAAGAAGGGAAGAACTCGCTAAATATTAAAGATTTTTTTTTTTTTTGAATTTGATAAAATCTAAGAGGTTTAGATTTCTATCCCAGTATATTACAAAGAATGAAAAAACTCGCTAAATAATTAATTAAAGACTACAAGGTTTAGATTTCTATCTAGTATATTACAAAGAATGAAAGAACTCGCTAAATAATTGAAGTACAATTCCGGATAAAGATACAATTGCATCAAATATGATCCTCATCATTAAAATAAACTTGAGTTTGATACACCAAACCCTAGCATTCCATTCCCAGAAAGAAAGAAACGAAATCTCTTCGAATTTGATAAAATCTTCAAGGTAGAATTCCAACTGCATTATCAAATAAACATGATCTACTTAAGGAAAGGATCTTGATCAGATTACTCATCAAAAGCATCAGCTTTTGGATGTGTCATTAGATCACAATTTAACATGGCTTTCATTCAATGGGTATCTATTTTGTTTTTTGGGCACCCATCCATGACAGAGAAAAACTTATGTGTCTCAAGAATTGATGGTTTCTTGCAATCAATAAAAAGATCTTTGAATCTCCTACTTGGAAATAAATTATTCAACTGTTCCAAGTATCCAATACCATATCTGGGCATACCAAGAGGTCTCAAATTGTTGAATATCTCTGTCAGCTTAGGATCTTCATTTTCTAAGGAAGGTAGGTTGTGCATCATCATGACATTATCAGACTCATGTGGAAATGGAATGTTTGAGCACTTGGGGTTTGGACATGGATTGACAGATGTGGAAGGTGGAGCTTCTCTAGTCCTAGGATGATGATTATAATGGATGACCATTTCAGCAAGTTGGCTTCAATTTACAGCAGATTTACAACTAAAGAAAATAACTTCAATGGATGAAAAATTAACTAACTGGGAAAATTCAAACAACTCAATGTGTTGGCAATGTACAATGGAATAAGAAGAACAGGTAGTATCTACAACTTCAGGACTTTTATACAGTGGTGAACTTTTAAAGAGGTTATCTATTCTTCGGCGGTCGATAGTGGATCTTCTAGGAAAGGAAATGACAGCAAAAGATTTGTCTTCTTGGACATTTACTGATGTGATTCTATGCATATCCAGAGGCTTGGGATTATTGACAACCTAGTTTTCAGGGAAACTTAGATCTTCCCATTTGATTATCTGATGTTCTATCTTTTGATTCTTTGAATCAGTTAGAACCACTACACTCAACTTTGAATCTTGACTAGGAGCATGAAGGGCAGCAGGATATAAGGTATTTGTGTGCCTAAAACATCCTCTAGTTTGAATAGAGATGTTACTTCTTTCCTTCCTCATATCGAATCCAAAAGTCTGGATTTGCAATTGTAAAATGTCCTTTATATGTCTATCATAGACATATAGTGGAAACTTTGGATAGCAGTCAAAATAGACTGGGCCATTTGACAGTGGAGCTACTATCCCTGCTATCAAGGAATCTATGTATTTTTTATGTGTTAAGTCTCTGACAGTGGCGAGTACAAATGTTTCAAGCCCTCTGTGAATTAGAGCACTTATCCCAAGCCGGATACAACCCAAATGAAGATACTGGGTTTTTGGCCTTTTAGCTTCGGCCTGAAGAGTTTTAGGATCTAGAAGAGGAATGGATTGCACACAGTCAGAATTTTCTTGGATTTGACTAATAGTTTCTTTTATAGAAATTCTGGTTGCAGCAATCAGATGGAATAGAGAAACATCGAAATATACATCAGCTGCATTAACAACTGTTAATTGCCATCTTGCAGATGGCTGCCTTTCTCTAAATTCTAACTCAGCAGAGTTTATTACACGACTAGACGATGAAGCAAACATATCTCTTAGAGGATTTTGTTCAACTTGATCCTTATATTCTATGTCACGGAAAGAAACTAATCTTCTTGATAAATTCATTCTTCAATAAAGAGTATTTGATTTGAGTACTAACCTTTAAAGAACCAGACAATACTTTCTGGCTCTGATACCAATTTCTAACATGGGCTTCCTCACTGAAGCTTGCAGTAGCAACACAGGCTGATTTTGGTCTTGCTGAGTCTCTTCTTTATGTGAAATTCAATTATCCATACACGAACCCATACATGAACCCATACACGAACCTACTGGGGCATTTCACGCTCTGTCAACCTTTCTTCACGGCTTCCCTCACCTTTTATGGTCTGGAATCCCTTCTACCTTTTGGCGAACCTCTGGTGAACTTCTAGAAAATCGCTGCTATAACAACCTCACACAAATACTACCTCAACAGACAATATAGAATCTTAGAGTTTATAGTACTCAAAATATGCGGAAAAAATTCTCTCTTTATTGATTTCAGAATATTTACAGATTTTTCTCTTACAGACTCAAACGTTCTTCCCTAAGATGGACTGTATCAGCATTTACTAGTGATGGCTTCTCAATAAATGAGATAGCTTTCTGGAGGCTACCTGGTTGAAAACAAACTCAGTCTTAGACCAAGAAACACACAGAAAAACTTGTAGACACACAATAAGATCTCGTCAATTTAGGTTCTTATCAGTGCTGAGCACACTGATACGCAGGCTTCTCAGATTGACCTACAGACTTGAATCTGTGTTTCTTGATGCAAGTAGATCAGGCTTAAGGCCTGCAGATGTAGAGCAGGAAGCTACTCAGACTTGAATTTAAACACACAAGACTTCGACTCTCTAACTCACCAACATCTGATGCCCAAATGAGCGTTACCCTCCTTCTTTTATAGGAAAGGAGAGGGGATAAAAATTTGAGTGTTGGTCCTACTTGTCAAAAGGAATATTAGTATGTTGATCAATCAATCGGGTAGATGTGGGTCAAACCACACCAACTTTCGGAGAAGTACTCCGAGTCTCTCAAATGGAAGAATCATTGTACAAAATCATAATTCAAACACTGTGGATACTTTTATGAAAGTCCACGAAAAAATATTTCAAAGAATATTTACACTGTGGAGGCTTTTTACCGGAAAGTCCACGAGAAAACCGATCATTGTCAGTCTGTGACTAGACATCATTACAACGTGGATATTTTCCTGGAATCCACGAAAACCATTAAATAGTTTCTTCAGGAATAGAAATACCAGGAAACCGATATTTCTTATATCTGACCTCATCCCAAGCTTTTGTATAGATATGCCTCATGATTATTGGTTTGCCAAGGATGATTTGGTGCTTATTTTTTGTCATGACTATCCATTCATAATGCCTGATCATAAACTGAAGAAGAATTTCATGATATTCTAGCCTGAGCAGATCACTAACTGTATTGCATGTAAGATAGAAACATTCAATATTTCTTTCGGCACACCAATTACAGTGATCCTAGAAACATGATTCATGGTAGACTGGATCTATGGTAGTTTTGTTTAATCCGTAATCACTTCACCAATCTTGGAACCATTCACTCTTCTAACCTCTCTGCATTATCCATATTGGACCAAATTTTAACTTTGTATAGTGGGTTTCTCCTTTTCCGTCAACATTCAAAATATCACACCATAGCTTTTTGTATCCTCAAAAATTATAGATAGTGTCAGGAAATATAAGGGAAGGATTATTTCCTGGCCACCATGGAAAATTTTAGGGGCTAATATTCGTAGGTGGGCTAATTTTCCATGATTTTTCCAAAAAAAAGATTCGCCGATTTCCATTTTTTATAAAAATGATTCACCCAAATTTTACAATATAAAGTTATTTTACATTAAAAATAACCAACATTATATAGAGATTATATATAAAATAATTATAAATTTGAATAATTTTACAAATACATCAATAAAAATTTTATAGTTTGCATATTAGAGACTAGTGAGATTCGCCAATTTTTGAAAATTAAAGATAATTTTCCATCCTTAAAATTTTCCCTGTTGGCCACAAAGCATTGCCATAGGTGAATGTAGGATCTCTTGTCCTATTAATGCAGAAATATCTGTGATATATCTGTCTCCTCCTTCTGACCATATCATATTGATGTAATGAAAATCATGATTGAGGGTTTCTTCTACAATATGGGAGTCCATCATGCTTCTAGAGTATACCATGTCATGCATCCACTTGTTTCCTTTTGGGTATACTCTCCTTTCTCGTACCAAATGGAGAATGTTGGTATGTGGCTACAAATTTGCATCTAATACCTTGGTATATTTCCATGTAGACTTCCATTGGTATCTGTATTCTGACCAGCTTTTATTCTTAGGAATTGATCTGAGCACTTCTTGCTGCTGGTTAGGATCCCATTCTGTTAATATCATCATAACTTGTGTACGCTGAATATACTCTCTGCTTAGAAAGTCAGGAAGACAATTTTATTCCCCCTTTATGTGTTCAACATCAAAATCAAAATTAGAAAGCAAAGCTTGCCATCTAGCAAAATTGGCTTCTCTAGCTTTTCTGATGTCTTTTGTTAATACTTTTTTCAAAGCAGAGGGATATGTTCTTGAAAGAAACTTTTTATTGATAAGGTGGATTTCAAATTTATCCACAGTGTTCCAGGCAGCTTTAACTTCTTTCTCAATAGCGGAGTAATTTTTCTCTGTTGGGCTCCACGAACCTGATGCAAACTGAACAACTTGTTCTATGCCATCTTTCTTTTGCTTAAGAATACCTCTCCATCCTTCATTGCTAGCATTAGACTCAACAATATTATCAGTATCATTATCTGCAACAAATAATATAGGAATATTCCTAACCTTAGACTTAATATTTCTGACAGCAGCAGTATGGTCTTCGGTCCAAGGCTTAGGATTTTTCTTGAGCCTTTGATTTAGCAAGGATCTATCTTTGGCACAGTCTTGGTAAAAGCTACTCACATAGTTTAGACATCCTAAATATCTCTGCAACTGAGTTTTGTCAGTAATAACATCTGGAAATTTATCTGCAAATTCTAGAGAATTCTTTTGCAGAGAGATCTTTCCATCTCTGATAGTATGGCCTAAAAACTTGACAGAGGTCTGGAACAACTCTATCTTCTTCTTGCTGAGAACCAGGCCATTTCTTTTTACAACATTCGAAAATGTATTTACATGTTTAAGATGATCATGAAAATTATTTGAAAATATCAAAATATCATCTATATATACAATTAACCATTCAAAATATGGTTTGAATATAGAATCCATTACCTTCTCGAATTTGGATGGAGCATGTTTTAATCTAAAAGGCATGACATTCCAATCGTAGTGGCCTGTTGGGACACTGAATGCAGTTTTAAATTTGTCCTCCTCTTTAATCGCCACCTGCCAGAAGCCTGACTTCATATCAAAATTTTAAAATACTTTTGCACCTGCAATTCTTGCCAACAACTCACCTTTGTGTGGAATGGGTTAAGTATCATCTACAAGGATAATGTTTAGAGGCTTGTAATTTATGACCAGCCTAGGAATGTCTCTGATCTTTTCTGATATTTTGTTGACATAGAAGCCATAACAGTTCCAAGGGTTTTTTGAATCCCTAATAAGTTTTCTATCCAATATATTTTCAATTTCTTTTCTGCACAAATCTCTATACTCTCTGTTGATAGGAATTTCCTTGCTTTTACAGGGTCTTCCTTCATAATCTGACATGTAGGGAAATTCAACAAAGTGTTGTTTTATGTGCCAGAAAGCGTTTGGCTCTTCTGCAAAGCATTTTGGTTCAAACCTTTGTCTTAGAGCAAAGATTTGCTTCTTAATATGTGGAGAATTTCGTTGTTCTCCAATTCTCAATGTTTCCTTTAAATCCTTCAAACCATCAAGTTTGTTACTGGCCTTTTTCAATTTTTCCATGGCTGGGACCACGGTGGACACCCTGGAGTGGATATAGAGGAAAGCTCAATTATTTTTGAACTCCCATCTGACTTAGGCACAGTAATGAAATAGCCAACTCTATTACCTTTCAATTTGGCTGAACCATGGGGTTCCACAGCTGCCAAAAATACATTACCCAAAATGCAGTCAATGGGGATGTCTGCAACTGCAAATTTCAGGTTAATGCAATGTTCATCAAAGCATATGGTAGTTTTTGGAACCTCATATTGCAATTATTTGTCACCCAATCCAACAACTTTTCTGAAAGATTTTACCCAGTATTTGGATGGGATGTCCTTAACATGTACGATATCTAAATATGCTCCTAAGTCAATTAGTGTTTTTAGAGAAAACATTTGTCCTTTGATACAACTGTTAAGCATAACATGATGGTGCTAGCACTGGATTGTTAGAAGTCTCATTTCTCTAAATCCAATGGCAGTATCTTTCTTTCCTTCAAAGATTTGAACATTTTTATTTCTAACTGGCTCAGAATAATAATCATATTCTTCTTTAGGATGTTTTCCTTTTTCTAGTAGAGAAACTTTATCTTTCAAGGTAGAAATTTCAGTTATTAATGAATGAATCTCTCTACTTACCTCCCCCAAAGTGAGTTGGCGAACTTTGTCTTGCAGTTTGCTTCTTTGGAAGGCTTTTGTATTTCTTTCATAGGATGCTTCAATAAACAACGACTTTAAAGAAGATCCTTTCTTTGGGTTGTGCGCTTGGCTGAGGAATGCTTCGAGAAGCTTATTCTTCACGTCTCCGTCATCAAGTGCTCTTATTTGAGACAAAATTTTTAATTCTGTGTGATTAGCAGTTTGTGCCATAAGAACTTTTTCTTTGGACTGCTGAAAAGAATTTGATTCTTCTTCACTAGAAGAATCATCATCAGACAAACCAGATTCAGATTGACAACTACAGTTTTCTGAATCCGAACAAAAACATGTGTCTTGAACATGTAATTATTCTTCAGAAGAGGAAGAATATGAACTTTGAGAATTAGAGGTATCAACTTCTTGGAATTGTTGGAGCTGTTCTCTCATCACTATGTTAGGGAAATTTTTAGCTCTGTGGTTCTTTGATCCACATCAGAGACATAGTGTTGAAGATTCAATTTTCACAGCGCTTTTATTTCGAACAAGGGCCTGATATTTCCTACCTCTGTTTTTTCTAGAATCATCTGCATCTGGAAATTTTGATGAAGTATGACCTGTTTTTCCACATAACCAACAGGTCAACTTATCCCATTTATATTGTTTATGAGACTGTAAGTGAATGTCAAATGGATGGTAGTAGTGGGTCTTTGGGACATATTTGTAATATCCTTTTCTTGATTTGTGCTGACCCCTTTTGTTCTTGCTATACTTGGTTGGATAGTCTCTAGTATGCTTTCTTGCTTTCTTTGCCTGCTTCTTTGCCTTTCTTCTCTTAACAATTGAATCATTAAGAGAGAGACCATATTTGTGACAAATTGATTTGCTATCAAGCATATTTGAAATTTTCTACAGAGACCTGTTCATTTTCATGTTAGTACATAATCCAACCATAGATTTAGTGATGATGGTATAAATTTCTCCCCAAGTATAAGACTCAAATGGAAATTGAAAAGCATCTTGTTGTTTAAGTAAATCAACAAACTTTGAAGGAAGGGCAACAAGATAAACTTGTTTCCAAAGTAAATTCTTTGAGTATTTTACTTCAAATATTCTCTGCTTGCAATCTCTATGAAAATATTCATACCGTGATAGCTTATAAAATTTAAGATTCATGAAAATCATCTCATTTTTGTCATGTATCTCTACTTCGGAACCACACTAATGTTCCATAATCATGGAAGTCAAAGCTCCTATCATATTATTTTGAGGAGTACCATCTGTATTATGTATGATTTCACCTTGTTCATCTCTGAGGACCTCATTATCCATTTTACTTATCAGGGCTGGTGAAGGTTCGATTCCCCACCATTTTAACAAAATACTAGTAAAACATTGAATAATTGTTTTACAGGCTTCAATTTCAGTTTTATCCCTCAAGCACATTAATTTGTACTCGGTGAACATCATGTCAAGAATTTGTCTAATTTGGCCTACATTCAAACTGTCTACATTCCATTCTTTATGAGCATCTGGGTGGAATGTATGGGCCTCTGGAATCTTCCCTTTACCATTTATATCAGGAGCAGAGTGTCTGGTATACTGACTTTCCAATGGCTCATACATTGGAAGAATACAGGCTTCTGATTCTGAGGGAGATTCTACTTCTGTCTCTTTGAATAAAGAGGCTACAGTAAGTTTCTTTGAAGCTTCTGCCTCTTTACTAGACTGGGCTTCTTCTCTGGGGAAGAAGGTGAGGAAACCTGTCAACTGGTTTGACAGGATGCTGGATCTTAATATTTCTTTTATGAAGAAAATATCTTGGGACTGGTTTATCAATAGTATTTATTTGGGATTTGTCTAACTGTACAGAAAGCCTTTCTATTAATCCTTGTGTAGAGTGAAATTCCAACCATAGCTTTAGTGCTTATGGTATAAATTTCTCCCCAAGTATAAGACTCAAATGGCAACTGAAAGGCATCTTGTTGTTTAAGTAAATCAAAAAACTTTGAAGGAAGGGTAACAAGATAAACTTGTTTCCAAAGTAAATTATTTGAGTCTTTTACTTCAAATTTTCTCTGCTTCCAATCTCTATGAAAATCTTCATACTGTGATAGCTTATAACATTTAAGTTTCATGAGAATCATCTCATTTTTGTCAGCTATCTCTACTTCGAAACCACACCAATGTTCCATAATCATGGAAGTCATAGCTCCTATCATATTATTTTGAGTACCATCCGTATTATGTATGATGTCACCTTGTTCATCTCTGAGGACTTCATTCTCCATTTTACTTATCAGGGCTGGTGAAGATTCTATTTCCCTTCATTTTAACAAAATACCAATAAAACATTGAATAATTTTTTTACAAGCTTCAATTTCAGTTTTACCCCTCAAACACATTAATTTGTACTCAATGAACATCATGTCAAGAATTTGTCTAATTTGGCCTACATTAAAACTATCTACATTCCATTCTATATGAGCATCTAGGTGGAATGTATAGGCCTCTGGAATCCTCCCTTTACCATTTACATAAGGAGCAGAGTGTCTGGTATATTGACTTTCCAATGGCTCATACATTGGAAGAATACGGGCTTCTGATTCTGAGGGAGATTCTACTTCTGTCTCTTTGAATAAAGAGGCTACAATAAGTTTCTCTGAAGCTTCTACCTCTTTACTAGACTAGGCTTCTTCTCTGGGAAGAAGGTGAGGAAACCTGTCAACTAGTTTGACGGGATGCTGGATCTAAATATTTCTTTTATGAAGAAAATATGTTGGGATTGTTTTAACAATAGTATTTATTTGGGCTTTGTCTAACTGTACAAAAATCCTTTCTATTAATCCTTGTTTAGAGTGAAATTCTTTATCTACTTTGGCCTCTACAAACTCAATATTTTCCAAGGATTCTCTGGAATAACTTCTCAAAGCAAAAGTGGAAAACTGAATATGATTTAAACTATTATTTACATCTGACATTGATACTTGAATACCATCAAAGTATTATTTCATTGTGGCTACCTCGGCAACATTCATTTCCAATCCTTTGACTGTAGTATTAGTCTAGTTGATTTGTTCACTAGCTTTCTGAATCCTTCCATCTATGTCTAAGGCATTGTCATCCTTAAGCACCAAAGGGATTGCTTTTGCAGAGCTTTGAGATTCTCCCAATATTATGCCTTTATATGGAGGTAAGGTTGTACTGGTCTCAACCTTACTACCATCCAGGATAGTCCATGAATGTTATGAAATGGAAGGGGTGGCTGTGTCTGTCATCATGATAGCTTATGTCTCTGATATCTTTTTCCAAGTGTAAAAATATATCAATTCATTATTAAAGTCCATATATTTCTTCCATTCAGTGGCAAGCCTAATTTTTTCTTCTCTGTTTGAGTTGTCATCAAAAGCATCAGCTTCTGGATATGTCATTAGATCCCAATTTAACATGGCTTTCATCCAATGCGTATCTATTTTATGTTTTGGACACCCATCCATGACAGAGAAAAACTTATGCATCTCAGGAATTGATGGCTTCTTGCAATCAGTAGGAATATCTTTGAATTTGCTACTTGGAATTAAATTATTCAACTGTTCCAAGTATCCAATACGATATCTAGTCATACCAGGAGGTCTCAAATTTCTGAATATCTATGTCAGTCTAGGATCTTTATTTTCTAAGGAAGGTAGGTTGTGCATCTTCATCATATGATAAGACTCATGTGGAAATGGAATGTCTGAACACTTTGGGTTTGGACATGGATTGACAGATGTGGAAGGTGGATCTTCTCTAGTCCTAGGATGATGATTATAATGGATGACCATTTCAGCAAGTTGGCTTAAATTTACGGCATATTTACAACTAGGGAAAATAACTTCAATGGATGAAAAATTAACTAACTGGGCAAATTCAAACAACTCAATGTGCTGGCAAAGTACAAGGGAATGAAAACAACAAGCAGTATCTACCACTTCAGGACTTTTATACAGTGGTGAACTTTTGCAGAGGTTATCTATTCTTCGGCGATCAATAGTGGCTCTTCTAGGAAGGGAAATGACAGCAGAAGATTTTTATTCTTGGACATTTGCTGATGTGATGCTCTACATACTTGGAGGCTTGGGATTATTGAAAACCCAGTGTTCAGGGAAACTTATATCCTCTCATTTGATTATCTGATGTTATATCTTTCGATTCTTTGAATCAGTTAGAACCACTACACTGGACTTTGAATCTTGACTAGGAGCATGAAGGACAGCAGGATATAAGGTATTTGTGTGCCTGAAACATCCTCTAGTTTGAATAGAGATGTTACTTCTTTATTTCCTCATATCGAATCCAGAAGTCTATATTTGCAATTGTAAAATGTCCTTTATATGTTTATCATAAACATATACTGAAAAATTTGAATAGCAGTGAAAATAGACTGGGCCATTTCACAGTGGAGCTACTATCTCTACTATCAAGGAATCTGTGTATTTGTTATGTGTTAAGTCTCTGACAGTGGCGAGTACAAATTTTTCAAGCCCTCTGTGATTCAGAGCACTTATTCCAACCCAAATACAACCCAAATGAAGATACTGGGTTTTTAGCCTTTTAGCTTCGGCCTAAAGAGTTTTAGGATCTAGAACAGGAATGGATTGCACAGAGTTAGAATTTTCTTGGATTTGACTAACATTTTCTTTTATAGAAATTATGGTTGCAGCAATAAGATGGAATGAAGAAAGATCGGAATATACATCGGATGCATTAAGAACTGGTAACTTCCATCTTGCATATGGCTGACTTTCTCTAAATTCTAACTCAGCAGAGTTTATTACACGACTAGACAATGAAGAAAACATATATCTTAGAGGATTTTGTTCAGCTTGATCCTTATCCCCTATGTCACGGAAAGAAACTGATCTTCTTGATGAATCCGCTCTTCAATAAAGAGTATTTTATTGGAGTACTAACCTTTAACGAACCAGACAACACTTTTTGGCTCTGATACCAATTTCTAGCAAGGGCTTCCTGACTGAAGCTTGTAGCAGCAACATAGGATGATCTTGGCCTTGATGCTTCACTTCTTTGTGTGAAATTCAGTTATCCATACACGAACCTACTGGGGCATTTCACGCTCTGTCGACCTTTCTTCACGGCTTCCCTCGCCTTTTATGGTCTGGTGTCCCTTCTGCCTTTTGGCGAAACTCTGGTGAACTTCTGGCGAACCTCTGGTATAACAACCTCACACAAATACTACCTCAACAGATAATATAAAATCTCAGAGTTTACAGTACTCAAAATATGCAAAAAAATTTCTCTCTTTATTGATTTCAGAATATTTACAGAGTTTTTCTCTTATAGACTCAAACGTTCTTTCCTGAGATGGACTGTATCAGCATTTACCAGTGATGGCTTCTCAATAAATGAGATAGCTTTCTGGAGGCTACCTAGATGAATACAGACTGAGTCTATAGAACAAGAAACACACAGACAAACTTATAGACACACTATAAGATCTGGCCACTTTAGGTTCTTATCAGTGTCGAGCACACTGATATGGAGGCTTCTCAGATCGACCTACAGATTTTAATCTACGTTTTGTGATGCAAGAAGATCAGGCCTAAGGCCTGCAGATGTAGAGCAGGAAAATACTTAGAATCAACTCTAAACACACAATACTTCGACTCTCTAACTCACCAAAATCCTATGCCCAAATGAGCCTGACCATCCTTCTTTTATAGGAAAGGAGAGGGGACAAGCATTTGAGTGTCAGTCCTACTTGTCATAAGGAATATTAGTACGTTGATCAATCAATCGGGTAGATGTGGGTCAAACTGCACCAACTTTTGGAGAAGTGCTCCAAGTCTCCCAAATGACAGAATCATTATACAAACTCATAATTAAAACACTGTGGAAAATTTTATGAAAGCCCACGAGAAAAGATTTCAAAATAATATTTACACTGTGAAGGCTTTTCACCGAAAAGTCCACGAGAAAACTGGTCACTGTTAGTCTATGACTAGACATCATTACAATGTGGATATTTTTCTGGAATCGACGAAAACCATTAAATAGTTTCTTCAAGAATATAAATACCAGGAAACCGATATTTCTTATATCTGACCTCATCCCAAGCTTTTGTATAGATATGCTTGACAATCATTGGTTTGCCAAGGACGATTTGGTGCTTAAATTTTTTCATGACTATCCATTCATAATGCCTGATCATAAACTGATGAAGAATTTCATGATCTTCTAGCTTGAGTAGATCACTAACTGTATTGCAAGCAGGATGGAAACATTCAATATTTCTTTCGGCACACCAATTACAGTGATCTTGGAAATATGGTTCATGGTAGACTAGATCTATGTCAGTTTTGTTTACTTCGTAATCACTCCACCAATATTGGAACCATTCACTCTTCTGACCTCTCTGCATTGTCCATATTGGACCAAGTTTTAACTTTGTATAGTATGTTTCTCCTTTTCTGTCAACATTCAAAATATCCCACCATAGCTCTTTGTATCCTGAAAAATTATAGATAGTGTCAGGAAATATAAGGGAAGGATTATTTCCTAGCCACAAAGCATTGCCATAGGTGAATGCAGGATCTCTTGTCCTATTAATGCAGAAATATCTGTGATATATCTGGTGTCTGTCTCCTCCTTCTGACGAGATCATATTGATGTCGTGAAAATCATGATTGAGGCTTTCTTCTACAATATGGGAGTCCATCATGCCTTTGGAGTATACCATGTCATGTATCCACTTGTTTCCTTTTGGGTATACTCTCCTTTCTGGTACCAAATGGAGAATGTCGATATGTGGCTGCAAATTTGCATCCAATACGTTCGTATTTCTTAATTGCCATGTAGGCTTCCATTGGTCTCTGTATTCTGACCAGCTTTTATTCTTAGGAATTGATCTGAGCACTTCTTGATGCTGGTTAGGATCCCATTCTGTTACTATCATCATAACTTGTGTAGGCTGAATATACTCTCTTCTTAGAAATTCAGGAAGACAATTTTCTTCCCCCTTTATGTCTTCAACATCAAAATTAAAATTAGCGAACAAAGCTTGCCATCTAGAAAACTTGACTTCTCCACCTTTTCTGATGTCTTTTGTTAATACTTTTTTCAAAGAAGAGGCGTATGTTCTTAAAAGAAATTTTTTATTGATAAGGTGGATTTCAAATTTATCCACGACATTCCAGGCAACTTTAACTTCTTTCTCAATAGTGGAGTAATTTTTCACTGTTGGGCTCCACGTACCTCATGCAAAATGAACAACTTGTTATGTGCCATCTTTCTTCTGCTTAAGAATACCTCCCCATCCTTCATTGCTTACTTTAGACTCAACAATCTTATCAGTATCATCATCTTCAACAAATAATATAGGAAGATTCCTAACCTTAGACTTAATATTTCTGTTAGCGGCAGTATGGTCTTCGGTCCAAGGCTTTGGATTTTTCTTGAGCCATTGATTTAGCAAGGATCTATCTTTGGCACAATATTGGTAAAAGCTACTCACATAATTTAGACATCGTATAAATCTCTGCAATTGAGTTTTGTCAATAATAACATCTGGAAATTTATCTGCAAATTCCAGAGCATGCTTTTGCAGAGAGATCTATCCATCTTTGATAGTATGGCCTAAAAACTTGACAGAGGTCTGGAACAACTCTATCTTCTTCTTGTTGAGAACTAGGCCACTTTTTTTTACAACATTCAAAATTGTATTTACATGTTTAAGATGATCATGTAAATTCTTTTAAAAGATCAAAATATCATCTATATATACAATTAACCATTCAAAATATGGTTTGAATATAGAATCCATTACCTTCTGGAATTTGGATGGAGCATGTTTTAATCCTAAAGGCATGACATTCCGCTAGTAGTGGCCTGCTGGGACACTGAATGAAGTTTTAAATTTGTCCTCCTCTTTAATTGCCACCTGCCAGAAGCCTGACTTCTGTTATAGCATCATTTTTCACCCTCAGGTGATTCATGATTGTCTTTATGGCTTTGGGCACCCATTCCCACAGACTTGAACAAATTCATAAAAAACGGTGTTAAAATTCCCATACGCGGGTATGCCCAGACTTTTCCGCGTGTATACGCGAGTCCACATGTACTTTTCCGCGTATGCCATTAAAATCACTAAAAGATATATAAAAATTCCCTATTTTCGAGCTGGGTTGATGGTTACTCTAGTAGTTCAACCACCCCAGTACGTGGTCAACTGTTTCCAACTGATTGAAACTACTTTGAGGGAGTATAAAAGCCCCTCATGTGCACGGCCTAAGGGAGAGAGAAATTTTATAGACATTATACTCTGTTGGAATCCCAATTCAAGTCTGAATTCCCGTGCCTCCTGCACTTTCCCAGATTTATACAGGAAACCCTTGTTTCCTGGAGATGTTCATCCGTTTATATGCCATCTCGAGTGCACAAGTCTTGAAAGTATCTTAGCAAGGCAAGGGTGGGATGGATCCGGACGACGGTCTGCTCGAAGATCGTGGAAGGATTCAGGTGATCTCTCCACTCTTTATTTCTATACGTGTTGTTTGTAATAACGAAGAACCATCTTGTTCCTGAACTTACGCGTTAATATCTATTTGCATATGTGAAAAGATTGATTATTAAGCGTTTATTATGGTTTATATAATGTTTCACATGGATTGCACTAACATTTAGAAGAAGTATATGCTGTACAACTAGGTTTCCGTGCACGTTCTTTCTTGTTTTCCAGGTTGAAGGAGGAAGAAGGGTTGCCGGGGGTTTGGACCCCATGGGATCTACATCGAACGTAGGAATACGGGTGAGCTCTACTATCGTTGTTATCTAGTTTTTAGCATTCAAGTATGGTTGTGTGTGACTCCTTCTGAATAGCATGCACTGATCTGTGGAGTTTTTGACCCAACAAACCTCTAGGGTGTTTTTCCTCGAAACAGAACTGGCAACTCTGCTGGGGACCGCATTCTTGTGATTCCCCTGTTGGGTGGTTTCAGCTGTTTGAAAGGTTTCCAGTAGTTTTAACTTTTATTTCCAGTCCATATAGTTCTTTCTCAGTCAGACTGAAAACCTGGTTCCTTATCCAGGCTTGATCTTTTTTATTTTTTATTATTTACCTTTACATACGTGGGTCTGTCTGTACACAGACGCGTATACACGCAATTTTTGTTAAAGGGAGTCACATATACGCGGGTTTCTTTTAACACAGTCGTGTATGCACGCTTGTTTCAAAACTATCAAGTAGCGTATGCCTGAGTGAATTTTGAAATTTTTGATTTCTTGGCTTTTTAGTCTTGTCTGCCTGTGGAGACTTGTTCCTGCAGTGTCTTTGTATCTTCTGGATTGTGTTGAAAGTGGTCTTTGGTCTTTTCTCTCTCTTGTTTGGTTGAAAACTAGCTTATCTGGAAAAATTTTGTTTCTTGTGCTGGCATTTCTGGTTCGAGTATCAAGATATCTTCCTGGGGATTCTTGGTTGTTCTCCTTCATCAGAATAGAGAGCTTCTGCTCATTTACTCTTTCCTACCTTTGTGTCTTGCTTTGCACTTCGATTTTTGCCCATTTCTTGGTTGGTTTTCTTGAGTTCAGTTGACTAGGTCTTGTTGCAATTTTTGAAGAGTATTTCTTGGTTCTTTAAAGTTTTTGTTTGTTGCAAGGTTGTACTATTCTTCTAGGATGAGTTACTAAATTTCTTGTCTTCTTCTGCTCATATAAATCTTGCTGCTAACTAGCCCTATAAGACTTGGAGCATTTTTGAAGTTTTTGCTTGAAATTCAAAGTTGTTTGGCTTGGGATTTGATAATTTTCTTGGTCTCTTAGAGCTCTTCCTTTTTTATAAAATTCAAAAGCTCAAAAAACATTTTGTTTTGTCATTTGCTTTTGTTTTGCATTTTTGTTTTCGTTTTGTCTCATCTCTTGAAGCTTTCTTGAGATTTCTTGCATTTGGTTTTTGACTTGATTTTGGAAAGGAATTGTCATTGGTTTCTTCCTCTTGTTTCAAGCATTTTTGGTGTCTTTATACTAAGAGTTTCTGATTTTGGGAACTAGCTTTGTGGACAACCAAAAAGAGTTAAAACTGAAGGATCTTTTGGGAAATTTCTCTCTGCTTTAGTAGATTTTGCATCTTAGAATTTGCATGCTCTTAGTGATTTTCATCAGGTGCACTTAAGCATTTAGTCATTTTCATAGTTTTTGTGAGTGTGAAGTTTGTTATCTGAAAAGAAAAAAATTTTAGTCTCATAGAACCTTTGTAGAAATTTCTTTTCATCGAAAGGAAGTTACTGCATTTGCATGTAGTTTGGTTTTTATTAATTTATTTTCTGCGTCAAAAACACCACGAGTTTCATCTCCGTATCCCTTTGACTTAACATAACAACCGATTAAAATAAGCGCTACAATTTAAAAGAAACTAGAAAGTTTTTATTAAGTGTCATACACCGACTAGATAGGTTGTAGGGCCTTGGATTAGGTGAGTGGAGAGTTAACTCTCCAAGGCCACTCAAACAAAACATAGAAGTTGATTAATTGAGAAAAATCCAACTCCGTTAGGTGGACCGGGAAAGCTCTCCTCCAGAGAGTCAAGCGCGAGGGGAAGTGAAGGCTGAGAAGAGAGATACCCCCTCTCTGATTTGCTGAATCTGACCTCAAGACCGTTCTGCCCGGCTTCTGACACGGATTGGTGCCCATAGTTGCCACTACTAGGTTCCACATAGGTGACTTGGGGGGGGAATACCCGTGGTACCTGAGGCAGACGACGTATCACTTCCAGCAGTACTTTTGGGGGGTGCCCTTGCGAAGCTTGGGTACTTGTGCCGGCAAAGGCTGTTGTTAGGAGGTCGCCGTAACTGTTTTTTTTACCTTCGCTAGTAGGCCTGGGCCGTAATTATCCCAGACTACTTTCGGGAGGTCCTATATTTCGCTTTCTTGTATTTTGGTGTCCGGTCCTAATCACCCGAAACGGAAATACCTAAAGGTTGTTTTCTTGATTGTATCTCAGGGATTTCTTTTTGTAGTGAGTGCTCTTTTCTCCTAGCGTGCCTAGCTTTATATTTTTTGAGTCTAATTAAAATTTGTTAAAGTGGCTGATCAAGCGCCTCGTCGATCGAGGAGAATCCGGGGGTTATCACCCAAGAGTCCAGAGCCTTCTTCAAGAAGGCGTAGGAGTAATTTAGCAAGTGAGTATCACCCTGTAGCGTCTGACGCAGTGGAGAGAGATCCTCCACAAGGGTCTGAAGGTTTCGTAGCTGGTTCTGGTGTTGGTTCCTAGAGGAATGCTCCGCTCACCTCGAGAGTTTTATTTTCGCAGGAAGAAGAAGTACAGGTAGAGGAAGTGTCTCAACCCTCTGAGTCACTTCCATCTCCTCTTCCTACTGATTATCCGTTCGTTGTTGAATACATCAGACTTGAGTCAGAGAGACCGGAAGATCCTCCGTATTATACATACCTTTCGATGGCCATGACTGGGAACGCGGCTTCTGCTGTGAGTGCTGCAGGGATTCAGACTCCTACTTCTGTTGAAGGAGGAGGCATTATTGCTATATCTTCGATTTCTTCTAGTACTGCTGTGTTTGGCTCTGGTTTCACCCAAGCACATGCTTCTCATTCTGGTCCCTTCTGTTTTGGAATGCCCACTAGTGGGATTCCTTCTTTTTCCTTTTCCAGTGCTGCAGCTGCATCTACACCCATGTCTTCCATGGCTAGTGGATCAGCTTCTTTTCAAGGGTTCCCCTTCAGAACTGGGAATATTCCTAGTTCGAATCCTTCGTTAGGGTCCTTTCCATTTACTTCTCAGACTCAGAGTTTCAACCCTTGGTCTGGAGGTCAAAATTCGACCACTTTTACAGGTTGGAACCCTGTATTCACTACAACAGGGGCAGGGAATCAATTTTACACTGGTCACCAAGGGAATACTTCTTTCCCTCCATTGAGTGCTTATCAAACTTTTTCTCATCTATCTAATGCCTGGAACTGCTATTAGGGGCTTTCCTCTTCATTTAATACTTCGGGGGGGGGGACTGGTCTGGTCTTTTGTAACTCTGCGTTGGGAGGAGGTTCTTCTCCTTTTTCTACGAGTTCTTTCTGGCAACCTGGTGCCTTATCAAATCCAGGGTATTCTTTTCAGAATGTTGGGAATTCATCCCATCAAGGATGGAATCCTCAGGCTCCGCCTCGTTTACCTTTTCTGGCAACGTTGAGGTTGCCAGATTTTTCGAAATTGACGAATGATCCGATCTGGTACAGTCCGGGGTGGCCTCCGGTTCCCACCAAAATTCCTTCAGAAATTTCAAAGTTTGAAGGCAAGAATGGAGAGGATCCGGCTGATCACATCACCACTTTCCATTTATGGTGTTCTTCTAACTCCCTGATCGATGATTCGATTAGGTTGAGATTATTTCAACGCACCTTAACTCGAAACGTTGCCAAATGGTATATTGAGCTAACTGGGGGCAGTTTTGCTACATTTGGAGAACTCGCTGTTATATTTCTAAATCATTTCTAGTTGCCCGTCTGTTATGATGCTGGGACTGAACTCCTAGCTAATTTTAAGCAGGACGACGCAACCCACATTTTTGACCATATTCAGGAATGGCGGAGAAGGAAGAGGCTTATCAAAGCTCATATTCCAGGGGAATTCCTTTTGGAATGGTTCCTGAAATCTCTGTTGTCAGATATTTCGAAGGATGTATTCCTCTCCGGGGTATTTTTCGAGGAACAGGCCATTTTTAGGGCCCAGCACCTGGAACTGATATATTCTCAGTCTAGAGTCCTTCATAAGTATTTTCCCAATGCTCCTCGCTCCAAATTAGATTTATCCAAAACTAAGCCTGGTCCTCATGGTGATGGACTTATTGGGTCGATCAATAGTGGTGCAGCTAGCCTGCTTACTCAATTGCAGCAGTTGTATTTGCAATATGCTCCTTCTGGTCAGGCTGTGCCTGCTGAGTCATTGCCTTCCCATTATTTGTCGGTAAATGCCGTCCAAGCTTCTGATCCCAAAGGAAATCAACAATCCGAAGGGAAGAAGAAAGGATGAAATAATAAGAAAAAGGGCAAGAATGGGAAGGGTAATGCGAATAAAACCAACGAGCATGTTGGTGAGGGTCCAAAGGATAAAAAGAAAGTGAAGTTTCCGTGCAAGTTGTGTGTTGGAGACCATCTTACGCACCTTTGCCCTAAAATTCAGGATGCGCAGTGCTTGTTAGCTCAGCAGGGTTCTTCTAGTTCCCAGGCTGTGTTGAAAAACACTTTTCCCCAAGGGCAACAGCTAGTTGTTGGCGCGAATCAAAATTCTGGGGCTTCCTCTGGGAGCACCCAGGAAGGGGAAATACCATCAAACATATACATGATGAGTGCTCACGTGGATGTCGCTACGAGATCCCGTGATTATGGCGAAGAAGAGTCTTCGAAAGCTAAGGATGCTCCTAATGCTACTGAGCCGCTTCATATTACGAGGCCTACTGTTGAGCCTATACCTCGGATGCCTAAAGCATCTACCAAGTATTCGACGATTAATCCAAACGCTAGGGCTGCCCAGAACTACTCTATTGTGGAAGATCTGGCACAGAGTCCTTGTGCCATGTCGGCTTTAGAGGTGCTCCAGTCTTGTCCAGCTCAGCGCAGTGCTTTGATCACTGCTCTTGGGGCTGTAGATCCAAAGAACTCTCTTATGATTACCTTCGATATGACTAATTTTAAGAAGAGACTCCCCAATCATATGGCTTTTCATATTAAATCATCATACCGGAAATGAAATATTTTTCGAACGGTCATTGATGAGGGCGCTTCCACATGTGTGATGTCTCTCGCATGCTGGAAGGGAATTGGATCTCCCGCAGCTTCTCCATGCGCTACTCTTTTGACTGCATTTGATGGTCATTCTCATAGACCACATGGTATTGTCCCAGCTTTGCCTATCTGTGTTGGGGGCAAAACTGTAAATATAGAGGTTGAGATAGTGGATGCAAGCTTGGACTACAACCTTTTCTTGGGGAGAAACTGGATTTATGAGATGGATGCCATTGCATCTTCATTGCTTCGGCTTATTTGTTTCCCTCATGAAGGGAGGATTGTTACAGTGGACCAACTGGATTGTCCTCCTGTAGACCCAAATGCATCTACTAACTAAACTATTCCAAAGTTGGATAATACCAAGTCGCCTACTGAGAATTTAGGAGTTGGAATGTATTCTTCCTTGATGGGTACTTTTGATATTCCTCCTCCTACGGTGCATATAAATTCAATTTCATCCTCCAAGGCTCCTCTTCGAAGAGAGTTCTTCAGAGCTCATTATTTTTCGGACCCTTGGACCTTACCTTCCCCTACCGCCACATTATCGGAAGGTCAAGTGGGTGGAATGGCATTTCCAATGTCTGAAACTAAGATTGCTTATCAGTCTATTGTTGACTCTGCAGAATCCATCCCAGCTCCTCTTTCACCGGAAGAGTTGGATGGAGATGTGGCTCCGGCTTGGACACTTAGCTCTTCTTCTGCCCAGGATTTCCTTGATACCACTCTTCCATCTGAAGAGGCCATCCTGGAAGCTATGACTGGTATAGATAGACCGTGGGATGATTTGCATCATCGGTCTTACTTTTTACTTTATTTGAGCGAAGTTGAAACGATTTTTCCAAGTCCTCCGTCTCCTGGTCCTGTTCGCCCAGTCCTAAACCCCTTAGCACCAACACAGGTATATGCTGAAGTGAACATGGCTGTGATTTCTCCAACGATCCCGTTGAACATTTCTAGGGATCCCAATGTTATTGAGAATGTCTTCATCGGAGCTAAATGTTCCCCTAAAGAGATTCAGATTTATACCGAACTCTTTAAAGAGTATAGGGATGTATTTGCTTGGTCTTATGAGGAAATTCCTGGTATAGATCCATCTATTTTCTAGCATGAGATCAAGACTTACGAAAACGCTAAGCCTATGAGGCAAAAACTTCGTCCGGTCAATCCTAGGAAGGAAGCAGCTATCAAAGCTGAGGTGGAGAAGCTGCTTAAGGCGGGATTCATTTTCTCTGTTCCTTTGATTGAATGGGTTTCAAATCCTATTCCCGTAGATAAAAAGCAAGGAACAATTCAAGTTTGCATTGATTTCAGAGAACTAAATAAAGCATGTCCTAAAGATAATTACCCCACACCATTTATAGATCAGATCATTGATGAGTGTACCGGTAATGAGATTTTCTCGTTCATGGACGGTTTCTCCGGATATAATCAGATTACTATCCGTCCTGAAGATCAGCATAAGATTGCCTTTATTTGTCCCTGGGGTACTTTTGCATACAAGAAGATGCCTTTTGGTCTTAAAAATGCTGGGGCTACCTTTCAGCGGGCCATGTCATATGCCTTCCACGACATCAAGAAGATTATCAAGGCGTATTTGGATGATTTAGCTGCTCATTCTCAAAATAGGATGGATCATCCTGCTCACCTCTGTCAAATATTTGAACGATGTCGTTTCTATAAGATTAGGTTGATTCCGAACAAGTGCATTTTCATGGTTACATCCGGTCAGTTATTGGGATTCATTGTATCTAAGGAAGGGATTAGGGTAGATCCCTTCAAGGTTGGGGCAATACTTCGGTTGCCTCCCCTGTCCTCTATTCGTCAACTTCAAAGTCTACAAGGAAAATCTAATTTTCTTCGGAGATTTATCGTAAATTATGCTGAAGTTACCAAGGGATTTATGAGATTGTTGAAGAAGGGAGTTCCATTTCTTTGGGATGACTTCGCTCAACGCTCATTCGATGCTTTGAAAAAATCATGGACTTCTGCTCCTCTATTGAGTCCACCTGATTATAGCAGGGATTTCCTTTTGTATCTTGCAGCAGCAGAATCTACTATTGGTATGGTTCTAGTTCAGGAAGATGATGCTCTTGCAGAGCATGTTATATACTATCTTAGTCGAGGATTGGTAGGACCCGAACTCCGATACACTCCGATAGAAAAGTTAGCTTTAGCAGCTGTCCATGCTGTGCAGCGACTCCGGCATTACATTATTCTACAAAAAACTTATGTTTTTGCAGTAGCCAATCCATTTCAGTTTGTCCTCAGTAGGCAAGTGATTGGGGGCAAATACAATAGATGGATTGTGATTTTGCAGGAATTTGATCTTGACTTTATGTCCGCCAAGTCCAAGAAATCATTGGTTTTCGCGGAATTGATCTCCAAGTTGCCCTGTGGGGAAGAAATTATCTCTGATGAATCTTCCCAGATGAACATTTGTTTCTTATCTCTCCACAGGATCCTTGGTATGGGGATATAATTGTGTATCTCCAGTCTGCGAAGTTTCCCTCTACTTTTTCGAAAGATGAGCGTCGTAAGTTGCGTCACTTGGCTAAGAATTATTTGATCATTGGTGATGCTTTATACCATCGAGGGGTTGATTCAATCCTGAGACGCTGCTTAACTCTCAAAGAAGCTGAGGCTGTGCTGAATGATTGCCACAGTGGAGCTTGTGGTGGTCATTTATCTGGGCTTGCTACAGCCCAAAATATCTTGCGTGCTGGGCACTTTTGGCCTTCGATTTTCAAAAATTGTATGGAGTCGGTCAAAAAGTATCATCCGTGTCAAGCTTATACTCGAAAAATGCGCGCTCATCCAGTTCTGATTTTTCCAGTCATTACTGTTGGTCCCTTTACAAAGTGGGGTATTGATTATACTACTTGTAACCCGCCTTCGGCTAAAGGTCACAAGTACATTATTGTAGTAGTAGACTACTTTACGAAGTGGGTCGAGGCTATGCCTACTTTTGGGAATGATGGTGAGACTGCAGCTCTTTTTCTTTTTAACCAAGTTATTGCTCGTTTTGGTATTCCTAGAGAGATTGTCACTGATCATGGTAGTCATTTTCAGAATAGCATGATGGTTGAGTTGGCTCTAAAATTAGGTCTCCCGCAGGAGCATTCATCTCCATATTATCCTCAAGCCAATGGGCAAGTGGAAGCCGTGAATAAATCCTTTAAGACAATTCTTCAAAGGAAAATCGATAAAGCTTGATCCAACTAGCATATCATGCTATATCCTGCACTTTGGGCATACAGGATGTTAGTGAAAACTGCAACTAGCTTTACTCCGTTTCAGCTAGTTCACGGGTTGGAATCCGTATTTCCCATTGAATCTGAGATTCCTTCTCTTAAGTTAGCTGTTGAACTTCTTCCTGACACTTCTAGTCTTGAAGAACGTCTCCATCATCTGGAACATCTCGATGAGCAGTGTCGAGATGCCGCCACGATGAATGAAGCACATAAAAACCGAGTTAAAGTTCAGTACGATAAGGCTGTCAAGCCTAGGGGTTTTTCGGAAGGCGACCTTGTTTTGGTCTATGCCCAAGAAAAATATGCCCTGGGGGCAGGAAAGTTTAAATCTATGTGGTATGGCCCCTTTATCGTTAAAAAATTTCTTAAGAAAGGAGCATATACCTTGGTTGATTTTGAAGGGAACGAGTTGCCGGAGCCTAGAAATGGGCTCTATTTGAAAAATTATTATGCCTAGGCTTCGGCCTGGCATGTTGATTTTGTATATAGTAGTTTTGCTTTGTACATATCTGGTTGTTTTTCGATCTTTGATGGGTTGGTGATGTTTTTGATCTGCTTTGGCAGGTTGTGTCGGATGTCATGAGTCATTTTGGTTTCGCCGATGGTGCTAGTAGACACACCCAGAACTTCGCTTCCGCGGCTTGGGTACTTCATTATCCATCCGGTCAGCTGTTAGTATCAAGAGGGGTCTGCATTGGTCCCGCTTCCAATAATATAGCAGAATACACTGTAGTTGTTTATCTACTCTCGGAGGCAATATCTTTGGGTGTTGATTCATTGGTAGTTTTCTTGGACTCTCAGCTAGTGGTGTTGCAGTTGAACAATACTTATCGGGTTCAAGATCCATTTTTACTTAGGTTGTTCTTGAGGGTACGTTTGTTACAAAGATCATTTCAATTTTTAACTTTCATTCATATTCCTCGAGATGACAATTGGATGGCAGACTAATTAGCTAATCAAGCAATTGATTGGAATATTAATCATTCCATACAATAAAATTTTAATCATAAAAAACATCATACATTTTGATACATTTGTCACATCACATCAAACATCGTTGTATATATATCATCAGAGTGTTCAAAACTATACAAAAATTTGAATCCATAAGTCATACAAAAATTGGGGTTATGCCCGATCATGTTCAGTCTCAAAAATATACAGTCATCTGATACATCATATCTATCTACTCCTGTGGTCCCTGCCCAGAAGTTGTGTTCCTATAGAACACGATCGCAGTGGCAACGCGTCAGAATAACCGTACCCAGTCGCGGGGTACTCCTACTACCTGCCTCTGGATGGCTTCAGGTAGATCTTCCACTGCAACCATAGGTCCCTGGTGGGTTAACCCCTCCAAGTTCCTCTGTACAGCATGGAGAGTTCCGTCTGAGTCTACAGTATCCACTTCACCCCTGCGACGCTTATGGCGTGGGTAACCCTCAGGTCAAACTGGTCCAACATCTGTTTCATGATCATTATAAAATTGTAAGACATTTTGAATCTAATCAAAAACATGTTTGTTTTTATTCATACATATTGAAAAAATCCAAAAAATTATATAAGTCAAAAAATTGCAAACTTACCGACTATGCCCCATGCCGCGCTTGGTGGAAGGACAAGGTCTGGATCACCTCGAAAATCCATCCCGGCATAGGGATAGTCTTCCACAGCGATGATTTGTTCTCCCCACCAAAGGAATAATTCATCATCCCAAGTGGTTCGGGGAACTTCACTTCCCCCCAATATCTTCATCAAGTCAGCCCATCGAGCAATTCTTGGATCTCTAGGGTTGCTGATAGAAGAGATCACCTTGGGTCTCAACGCTGGAATATTCTCAAAGAAGAAAGTCATCAAAATCGTACCATATCCAAAAAAAAATTTCTTTGCTTTCCGGATAGAAGATAATTGTTGCTTCATGTTCATCAGTAGAGCTGTGCACCAATCATATACATGAGTTAAGCATTCCACTGCTATACTCATTTGAGTCCTGGATGCCTGGTGTAGGGAAGCGGATCCTGCCACCCTGCCAATGGTAAAAAGGAGGATTTTCATGTGCAAGTCTCTTAAATATTTGATTGCAATTTGAGTTCCCACTTTCTTGGAACCCTCTACATAATAGACCTGGACGTAATCTTCCACGGTTAGCCCTCCCAAAGGTTTACCGTGCAAGTCTACTGGTTCCCCCCTCCGGGAGAGTCCAATAATAAAATATATATCTTCCACATCGATGCGTATGGGCATCTGATCTATGATGAAGCAGTCTTCTTCCGGTTCCCAATAGTTCACAAGCATTTCGAGCAACCAGACATTACTCTTCATATTTGGCATTTTGAAAAACTTGAGCAATCCACAGTTTCAAAGAATATTGAGTGATACTCGGTCCTGCATGACTTCTTGATCAATAGCACTGTGTTCATGCTCTCTCCATGATATGGTAATCCTGTAAAATTTCAATGATTCGTTCATTAGCTACGCATTTTTTCATTTTGAGTTGCGCATACGCGACTTTCTTTGTGCACAGTCGCGTATATACGCGACTTGGTCATTATAAACTCGTGTATGCGCAAACCCGTGATTTTTAGCAAGAGATTCTACGGTGAAAATTCTTAAATTTTAACTTATGAATAGACAAAATGAATAGAAATGATGGTTTATGAGCTTACCTGACAAATTCGGTGAAGTTTGACGGTCGGTTGCTCCTGTTTTGACGAAAGAGGCTTTTTTCTCCAGAGCACTTTTTCCCAAATCAGCAATGTAACAATGAACCAAATATGAGGTAATTTGTCTATTTATGACCAAAAAGTTGAAAATTTTCGCAAAAATTTGTTATGCTTATTTTTTCAATCTATCTTAAGATGCATAACCCGGATGCTTGGAAGTGCCCAGATTGGTATATTTTCAGGTACGTTTTGACGATTTTGAGATTTGTTTCCGGATTTTGATACATGACTGCTGACCCGTCATGGAAGGTATATGATCTTCACTGGCATATAGGTTAGGGAATCCACTTTCCGTTGCATTTTGCATACTAGCCTCCATTCTGATCACTTGCCATAGGGTCGATCCCATTAGGTCATGAGTATTACACCCATTTCACTTGCCGATTATTTAATCATGACTTGGTGGTAGAGCCTTCCTTTACATGGGCTTCCTAGTTAGTTCCTCGCTATAACGAGTTTCCCATGCTACGTTTTATGTAGGCTCGGGAGTCCTCTTTAGTCCCGCCATGACTTATGTGTTGAAGCTTCATTCTTCTTCTTCCTCACTATCATTTTTCTGGCTATTACCGTAGAGGCTCCCTGGTGTTGTTGAGTTGTATTATTGCATTGCATATTGGCTACTTGTTTATCCTGGACTTTAGCTGGCTTCATTTGGACTCAATGTTTAAGCCAAATTTTGACCTTGCCTATCTGTACAAGTTAACCATTTCATGCACTTGGCTATCACGACTTGACACCCTTTTACCCATGGATGGAACATTCCTTTGAGTATCGCTTACTAGTTTCCGCCACCTTGCATTGAGCATAGGATCGTTCCAATCCCGAGAACTAGTGCATCTGTTGCTTGATACTCGTTCTATCCATTGTACCATAGAATTATTTTATTCTTTTTTAGGCTTATTATATGAAAAAGACAAAAAAATCAAATATAAAAAAAAAGAATGGGAACAGGATGTAACTTCGTAATTTGATGGCAGTACAGTGTCAGTTTGTCGCCCTTGAACAAAGCATATACACTCATATATCTTTCCTCCATTTTGGATGGTTTTAGTTTTGACCTAGGTTTAGCCTTTACCTTGTGTCACTTGTCTGTCCTCCCCTGGTTGGTTATCTCTTCCAATCATATGGAGAGTTTGTTTTGCCTCTTGCATAACATACTTATACAGTGTCACTTTCTATTGCCATGGTCATCATGAGTCGTGCTTTTGTTGAAGGGAAGTCTAACCAGATTCGGCCATTCTGCGGTGTCTCTTGACTCATTATTCAGTCGGCCTTCCCGGTCTGATCAGTATCTTGTTCTATCACATCATATTTTTTGGTCCTCTGCTCGTGCTAGTTTGAGAAGGTCTCCATTGACTTCTTGCTGGCGGGTGTGTCTCTTATCGACTACGACACATTGCTTTGAGAGCAAACCTAGAGCCGCACCCTGGCCCTATTTCCATCATTGATAGGAGACCTTGTGCTCAACATTTGATTATCATTATGGGTCTTTGACTGAGTGGTTTCCCCTGTGTTCGATGTTAGCATACATTATCACACTTGGGATTCGTACAGTACCTTGATTTCCATTTGACCCTATTGGTGGATATCTCGCCTCTGTGTTAGCTTTCATTATTGGTTGGTTCAGAGGGTTTCTTCCGTGCGCTAGCTTCATCTTGTGCATGTCGGAAACGTACTTCGGTTTGGTTCCATCACTCTACTTTGTCCGATTCCTTCCAAATCTTGGCCTGCGGGTTACACTCGTGCTGGACTGATGTGGGATGCCTTAATGCCGTCCTTCTAGCAGATCTTTTCCCATTGACTCCGACTCATTGCTCTGGGAATAATGTCTAGAGTCTTTTTGCCAGTACCTTAGGGTTTGCAGTCATCAGTGGCGGACTCTTCGCTATCGACAGTGGGGATTCATCATTGCCTCCTGATTGGTAGATTCTTTCTAGTGTTCGACTTCAACTCATTTATTCGCACTTGTTAGATTGTACTAGGGCACCTTGACGCTCATTTTCATTATTGGTGGGTTGCCTCGCGTTGGTTAACGGTATACATTATTGATCGATAATCCAAAAATTTCTCACGTGGTCGACTTCAGCTCATTTATTCCCATTGTGTAGAATTGTGCCATAGTGATCGGTGAAGACCTCGGGTTGCATCAGCATTTCTCGGTTCACTTTTGAGAGTCCATTCAGTTTCTGCCAGTGATGCCGTTCACCCTTATATGCTACAGTGTCAGTACAGCAGCATCTTATATGTTGGCTCCCGAGTTGCATGATTGTACTGTTTATTCCACTTCTTATGATTTGGTACTTGGCGATTCAGTTACTTATATGATCAAACATCCAGTTTCAACATCATTGATCAGCTTGCTATATCTGATACTTAGACATTGATTTTGACTTGTACTTCCGAGCCATGCTCAGATGATTCATTATGTAATTTCAGTTCAGCTATACTTGTATACATGTTGGATCTATTCCGTACTTTCGATATGATGTATTTTTGACTGAGCATGGGTATGCCCACCTCAGCATGAGTTGACTCTCTGTTTTCTTTCATTTGTTTTTGGCAGGCTGAAATCTGGTGAAGTCCTCTCTTGTCCTTGCGAAGTTCTTTCTATGTGCATAATACATTTCGGCCGTCATGTACCCCTTCTGACCTCATATATTAGGGGGCATCTGTTATAGCACCATTTTTCACCCTCGTGTGATTCATGATTGTCTCTATGGCCTCGGGCACCCATTCCCACAGACTTGAACAAAATTCATATACAAACAGTGTTAAAATTCCCATACACGGGTATGCCCAGACTTTTCCGCGTGTATACGTGAGTCCACATGTACGTTTCCGCGTATGCCATTAAAATTATTAAAAAATATATAAAAATTCCCTATTTTCGTGCTGGGTTGATGGTTACTCCAGTGGTTCAACCACCCCAGTACGTGGCCAACTATTTCCAACTAATTGAAACTACTTTGAGGGAGTATAAAAGCCCCTCATGTGTATGGCCTAAGGGAGAGAGAAATTTTTATAGACATTATACTCTGTTGGAATCCCAATTCAAGTTTGAATTCCCGTGCCTCCTGCACTTTCCCAGATTTATACAGGAAACCCTTGTTTCCTGGAGATGTTTATCCATTTATATGCCATCTTGAGTGCACAAGTCTTGAAAGTATCTTAGCGAGGCAAGGGCGAGACGGATCCGGATGATGGTCTGTTCGAAGATCATGGAAGGATTCAGGTGATCTCTCCACTCTTTATTTCTGTACATGCTGTTCATAATAATGAAGAACCATCTTGTTCCTGAACTTATGTGTTAATATCTATTTGCATATGTGAAAAGATTGATTACTAAGCATTTATATAATGTTTCACATGGATTACACTAACATTTAGGAGCAATATATGCTGTGCAACTAGGTTTCCGTGCATGTTCTTTCTTGTTTTTCAGATTGAAGAGGAAGAAAGGTTGCTGGGGGTTTGGACCCCGCGGGATCTACATCGAACATAGGACTACGGGTGAGTTCTACTATCATTGTTATCTAGTTTTTAGCATTCAAGTATGGTTGTGTGTGAGTCCTTCTGAATCGCATGCCCTGATCTGTGGAGGTTTTGACCCAACAAACCTCTAGGGTGTTTTTCCCCAAAACAACTTCATATCAAACTTTGAAAATACTTTGGCGCCTGTAATTCTTGCTAATAACTCACCTTTGTGTGGAATGGGGTAAGTATCATCTGCAAGGATAGTGTTCAGAGGCTTGTAATTTATGACCAGCCTAGGAATGCCTCTGATCTGTTCTGATCTTTTGTTGAAATAGAAGCCATAACAGTTCCAAGGGTTGTTTGACTCCCTGATAAGTTTTCTATCCAGCAGCGACATCTTTCCTATTGAGCTTCTTTTCGCGAAAAGGAAAAAATGGTTGGCATTTCTGCATACAAAATAAAATTAAATGTGTATTTACCTTCGTGAATGACGAATCAAAATATTAATTTGATAAATAATTTTATAGTAATATTAATATATTTATTAATAAATATTAAATTTGATATTTATTATAAACTAATAATAATAATAATAATATTTTATAAACTTAAAATAATAAAAAATTACTATTATTATTAAAATTAATGATGTAGTCCAAGTTTCAATAACCATAAAAAATGAACAAATTGACACCAAATGTTATTATAAATTCCAAAAGGATTTTTTTTTTTAATTGTTACTATTATCAAGCATAATTCCTAGATTTTGAATGATGAAAATAATTTTAACATTCCTTTTACTACGAATGGATTCCATCTAAAAACATACATAAGGATTGTAATAAAGAATAAATCATCAATAATCATTTCCTCGTTTCGTATAATTTTTTTTCAACTTTTTCTCTCATTTTACTTTTGACCTTTTCTTTACTATCTCTTTTTGAGTTTCTTAAATTAACCTCACTTTTTTTTAATCAGTCCTTCTGTGGATTTCATAGTTTTTTTTTTTTTTTTTCTCATAGTCCATTTGGTTTTCATAAGGTTGATATAATTTGTTGAGTACAGTTGGAAATTACGTTAAACAAGAAAACAACATACTCATAAAATTAATTATGTTAAGCTTTATATCTCTGAAAATATTTATGTGTTGACATCTTTAACTTACCAGTAACAAAATATCCAATACAAAGAAAAATAACCTTTCTCTCTTGTTCAAAATTTGGTTTGGGTACAGGGGTGTCACTCAATTAACCTATGGCGTAGCACATGCGTTTTTGGCATACTAAAAAATACCCTTAGTTTGACTACATATTGGAAAATACCTCTAAAAATCACTTTATTTAAGCCCCTACCAATACTAACCCATTGCATTTTCCCAATTTAAAAACCCCCTACTTTCACTAGATATTGTAGGTATCCATTTTTTCATTAACATTTTTTATACCCCTTTATATTTATATCCTTAACATAATGACATGATGCCTCTCTTATCACCCCACATGCATTCTACAATTCACCTTTCTTCTTGTGAAATACATAGGATATTCATATTAGTATTCCCACAATGTGATTACTCAATCCACACTCAAGCACATCCCACTATGATTTGTCGCATTTAATGGTCTAAGGCATACAAAGATCAACCATGTTTTAGGAATATTTATTATGTGCATGTCTATAAAATGACATAGAAATTGATCTATATGATGATGAAAAATCAATTGATCAATCTTTGTGAATATTTTTGCACCAATTAAGGTGTTCAATCACAAGTCTAGACCCTCTTCCCTTTGAAAGTTTCTTGTTCAGAAATCCAACTAGAACCTCATGTACTCAAACTAGTGTCTTATTAAGGTGGAACAACAAAAGTTACAGTTTCAGAGAGTTATTTAGAGAGGAAAAGGCAAGGTGAGGATGAGAGTTATGAGACCCTCCCTTTGCTTTAATGAAAACAAACTAAAAACATTGTTATTTGTTGTTTTAATTTAAATGTTTTAATGAGAGCCCCATGGTATATTTTATTAAGACATCATTTGGAAACGACCCATGTGGATGGAATTAATGGTTTTTTAAGCTTGCTGATGTGATTTAAAGAGCTCTTACCGCTAGATTTCTTGTTTTCAAGATTATAAAAAAGATTTTGTAAGCATTGTAGACAGTTTCCCCAAAGTTCGAATGGATGGTATTATGTGGCTATGTTTTGTGAAGCTTCCCAACATCAACATGCTAGGTAGGTCTACCCCCAAGTTTTTCAGTAAGCATATTTCAAAGATGGGATTTCACATTTGGAGGGATTTGTGGTGTCACAACACTATCTTGGTTGGATTGGAGAAGATTTAATAAGCCCAATATTCACTAGCTTAAGACAAGAATGTGTTTTCAAAATGATACCAGAAATTTCAAGGCCCATTTGGAAGCACTGGAGATGTAGTCATAATTACTGTAACAACTATACTCAACAACCTCAAGATGAATCTTCAATAGTGTTCAAAAAAGGGGATCATTGTCACCATGTCACGAAGAAGATTGTTAATATACAGATGTCAAGGTTATTGTGACAAAAGCAGATCTGTCATGTTGTCATTAAACATTAGTATATGAATATGAAACGGGGTCAATCACTGACACATAGGTCACAGTCTATATATTACTTCCCTTGACAGTCTCATTATTATCTACCCACAAGATTATTATAAATGAAATTTTCAAATCAATGTTCTCTTATGTCACCAAAGGTGCCAAAACATCGTGACGATATTAAATGCTCAATCACCATGCTCAACCATATGGCCTCAAGAATCAAATCTTGCAGCAACCAACTGAAATTTATTTTGTTAATAAGCTTTATAACATGCTATCTATGATATACAGATATACTCAAGACTTATTTGCATGTACCTAGACAACTCAATACATCAAAATCCTAGACAATTGTATACTTTAAGGCTTGGTCATTAACACACAAGTACATAGACTTCCATTAGTTCTTTTCACTTCCACAGAAGCCCTTTCTTTTGAACCTATTCCAATTTAATCATGTTTAATTTTAATTTTTTATTAACTAGCAATAGCAAAACAATACATAAAAAATACATCTCACTTTCCAAGTATTCAATACATGCCACTTTCCAGGTATTCATAAATGGTAAACCAGGTAGACCATGAGTATTGATTAGAGTGCATAACCCCAAAGGAATCCAAGTATTCATAAATGGTAAACCAGGTAGACCATCAATATTGATTACAGTGCATAACCACAACGGAATCACACGAGTTGAACTTGTGACATCCCACTTCAAAGGAATCATAGGAGTTGAACTCGTGACATCCCACTTCTGGGAAGTTCAACGTCTGACTCCAAGGCCAATCAAGCCAATCCTCGGGGCTCAAAAATAAGATAATAAAAAATATTTGTATTTGGTAACAACGTGTGATACTTATCATCCAACTCAGAAAGGATATCGGTTGGTGACAATTGAAGTAGACTTACAAATTAGCTAATTTAGACAGTTTCATTGTGGGAAAAATCAAGAATCTCATTCCAGATTATGATTCAAGTTGGGAATCAAACCCTACTCAAGGATTAAAATTTTCCAAACCGCTTTCCAGTACTAATTTTAATATATAGACTATAGATTGGCACTCCCCAGTTGGCATTATCAAGCAGCACATCGGTAGCTCCAGAGTGATTGATACAGATGTGGATGCTTCTTTTCCCTCTACTTTTTACATCTATCCCTAATGAAAAGTAATGGGCACTCCCACAGTATGTTGTAACTGGTGTAATTTTGAGCCCCATTGACCAATCTTTTTGTCGCCCACTGCCATTAATAAAACTATTCTTATCTTATCTTCTGTCGTCTGTTAATAGGAAATGGTACTATAATATAAAAACAATACTAAATAGCCAGGACTAACTCTCACCAATTTAGATCCTCATCTAGGAGTGAGCACTTAGTGCCTATACTTTCTTTTCTATATTTGAGGCCAATGTACATCGAGGAATTACACTGTACAATACAAGTATTCAAGAGACATCTGCAATCAATTCCATCTCAACAACACCAATCTCAGTTACATACCATGAACCACGCAATCCAAATGTACATCAAGAAATTAAACTGTACAAAACAACTATTCGAGTGAAACCTCCCATCAGTTCTGTTCCATAAAAACAATCTCAATTATTTACCCTGAACCTCAAATACATGAACATACTACACAAAAAGCTTAATTTATTGGACCCAATTCCAAAAAACATAACACCCTATATCCAAAAAAACCTGAAACTAGAAAGCCAGACTACTGTTAAGGTAGAAACATGGACATAAAAACCATAATTAACAAATCAAACAAACCCTCCCTTTACAAAAACCATATGGTGTCATGCAATGGAACAACATGACCACTACAATAGGAAGAAGCTAAGCCTGACCTCCCCAAAAGTAAATATCTTTAATTTCTCCTTTTAAATTAAATTGGTTTGCAGAGGTGGATGAAACAAACTTCTATGATTTTTATCCTTGTTTTATTAGACTTACTGATGCAGTCAGATTGCCCTTCCCCAGTTGAAAATTAAGCAAGTAACTTACAATTGTGACTTGCATAGTCTTGTATTTTTAATCAGTTCTATCCCTTTTTGAAATAAATAGTTTTAAATAAACAAATACTGTTATGGCATAGTTTACATTTTGTCTATAAATTCAATGCAATGAAGCAAAATTATAAAACTATACTAACTATACTAAATGATTTCTTGCATATATGACAACATTTGACATTTTGATTTTTAGAAAGGGCTTGGTGAATTGTTTGAGGTCATTTGAACATCATTTTTCTTGCTTTTGCAAGTTCCAGAAGCTTAGTTTAGCGAGCTAAATAAAATTATCTCTTTACTCACGAGTCACTGTAGATCACCGATAAACATGGTACTGAAAGATGGACTGGTGGTCAAACAATTGGATATGGTGTTCTTAAATCTTAATTTGTAGATCTGGACACCATATATCCTATAGAAAAGAGATATCTGCATAAAGTAGTACCGAATTCCAATTGAGCTATGAAATCCTTAATTATTTATTTTTAATAATTTATTTATGTAGAGAACTCAGAGTTTCTTAGTTTTTTTGAAAGATACAAGATGAGTGCCCTCATATGTTTAGTTAATATTCTTGTGGACAATGAAGACGTGGTATGGGAAATTTGGAATTCTTCATACTATGAATTCTTCAACCTAAGGGGATTGGAGTATATCAGGTATTTACCAGCTAAGGATGGATTTAACATGTTCATTCTAGGAAATACCTTTGGATCATAAAAAACTAGGACCAAAAAATGCCTTCTCAATCATGAAGTTATCTCATTCTATCCCCAAGTTGCTTACATTTTCTGAAGGACACAAGATGAGTGCCCTCATATGTTTAGTTAATATTCTTGTGGAAAATGAAGACGTGGTATGGGAAATTTGGAAACATTTCTTCATAATGTGAAATTCCCCTCTACAGTTCATCAACCTAAGTAGACTAGACTATATCAGGTATTTATCAGCTAAAGATGGAGTTAGCATGTTCATTATGGGAAATACCTTTGGACCATCAGAAATTGGGACAAAAAAAATGCCTTCTGAATCATCAGGTTATCTCATTCTATCCATTTCTCTGGGACAATATAAATATACTATCTTTATTAGTCTAATATTTATATTTTATATATGGTCTAATCTTTATCTATGCTTGCAATTTTTCTCAGGGATCAATTCCTGCATAGATTAGATTAGTATTGAACCACAATATCTATCATCATCTATTTAATTAGTTATTTTTTTTAAGCTTCAGCGAAGTAATGAACTCAGAGTTTCTTAAATTTTCTGAAAGACACAGGATGAATGCTCTTATTTTGTTACAATTCTCGTGGATAATGAACATGTTTTACATGAAAAGTAATTTGAAAACATTTATTGGTAATGTGAAATGCCCTTGTACTCTCCGTAAACCTAAGTAGACTGGAAGGGTTATTTATTTACGAGCTAATGAAGGAGTTTAACAAGTTCATATTGGGAATTTCCTCTGGACTGTTTGATAGAAACTAGGACTGGAAAATGTCTTCTCATTTATGAAGTTATCACACTTTACTTTTTCCTCAGGGATAATATACTTGGTTTACTATTATAATATTTACATTTATATATGGTCATGCTAATTCCATATTAAGTTCGATGAAGACCTTGTACATTTCCCGTTTATGATTTACTAATGACTCAAAAAGTTCCAGATAAGATGAGATTTGGGATTCATAAAAATCAAGTTGCAAGGTTGTTACACATTCATTCTCAAGCATTTTATTGAGATGAATTTGCTTTGGAATATGAGGTTTTATCATGTTGAACTATATTTTAGAACCAGACACATCCTTTGAGAATAAATTTCATATCAGTAGAGAAAATAGAAGCTATACACATTCAATGTCATTTATATATTGACATTTGTTTAGCTGTAGTTGCAAGAGAATGATTATATAATGTGACACAAGACACAACTTTGGGTTTTATAAAGTTCATGATATTTGCTAACAGTTTATGTATATACTCCATAGCAAATAGTGTGTGGCATAGAGATGGCAAAAAACATGTCTAAAGGCCAAAATTATCTCAAACAGCTTCTATTCTAAAGCAATCTACAGAGTTGTGTGCACTGTGTACGTACTGAATTATAAATTTCACGAAGGTTTTCAGAAATATCATACCCAAAGGCATATGGAGTGGAAGGAAATGACAAGAAAATTGTCTCAAAATCTTTTGTTGCTATTTGTTTTCACATGCAGCAAATGGAAAACATGCAAAAACAAATAACACATCTTTGAATTAGAAGAGAAAACATTATTGATAGTACAGATGTTGTCTTGGAGAAAAGGGAGAGGAAGAAGGGAAAAAAGGCAAAAGTAGAAGGGAAGCAATCTACAGAGGTATGTATAACTCAACAAACTCCACAAAGGCTGTTTTTGAAAACAGCAAAAGGAAGAAGGAAAAAAGGACAAAACTAGAAGGTAAACAAAAAATACACATCTTTGTAGGGTACACGAAGAGTCCAAAGTGTACGCTCTTTGAATATATATATATATATATATATATATATATATATGCTTTTGATTTCCTTCCACTCAATGTGCCCTCTGGTGTGATGTTTCTCACAGCTTTTGTGGAGTCTTTGTTGAGTTATGCATGCCTGTGTAGATTGCTTTAGCCTAGTTTAAGATATTTTTCCCTTGCCCATGATCTTCATCAAAGGTTTAGCACAATACAGATGTTGTCTTTGATGAAGATCATGGGAAAGGGAAAATTATCTCAAACAACATCTTTAACTAGGCTAAAGCAATCTACACAGGCATGTATAAGTCAAAGGCTCCACAAAGTTTGTGAGAAACATCACACCAAAGGGCACATGGAGTGGAAGGAAATCACAAGCAAATTGTCTCGGAGTCTTTGTTATGATGTGGTTGTATGCTCGTGGCAAAATAAAATTAGGCAAAAGCTAGAAGACAAAAGCAAAATACACATTTTTGTAGGGCACAGTGAAGAGTCCAAGGTGTATAGGCTATTTGAATGAGGAAGTAAAAATAATTCTTTGATAAATATTAAATATAATCTGCAAGAAGTATCAGACTATATTGTTGTACCATGGCTTGTATTAAAAGATAATGTAAGAAAGGTCACAGAAGTAAAGGAAAGCAATCTAAAACATGAAAATATGACCAAACAAACATTAGGTGATGCCGAGGAAGCTAGTGCCAACAAGACAAACAGTAACAAATCAGACCAAAGTTCAAGAAAATTCCAAAGTCATATCTACATAAAGAATGATGATGGATTCAAAGTTCCAAGAACTACCTACAACTAGTGAAGAAGTCTGGAAGTCAATTAGCCTACAACAGTCAACTGTATATCTAGTAAGTGTTGCTTTTGAGTATTGACTCACACGAGTCTAACTCATTTGAAGAAGCGAACATAAAGCAAGAGTTGCAGAAAGAAATTCCAGAGGATTATACCGAGATACAGATAAATCAGACTTGGGAGCCTGTGTAGACTTTGAAGAAACTTTGCACTTGTTAGATGAATACAATTAGTTAGGCATAGGTGTGAGATTTATTAAGTGGTAGTCAAAAGTTCCTTCTAGAATACAATTTTTGTAGAGGAAATGTATATGCATTATAGCTCATATGGAATAAGGCAGGCTCATAGAGCCTTGTATGTAAGCATTGATGACCAATCAAGGATAATTGTTTTGAAAACTTGTCAGATTGTCAAAAGCAAAGTGAAGGATGAAATATTGATTGCATATTATATGTTGATGGCATCATTTCAATGAATCCAACTTCCAAGAATGATAGAAGTGATAAAAGATGAGCTTCCTGCATGAAGCTTTCAAAATGATAGCTCCAATGTATTTATATTTTCCAAGCTAAGTATGTAAGGAAGATATTGAAATTTGAAACATATTTGACATTGATGAGGATAAATCTGCAACAACTCCTATTGAAATGGATATGAAGTTATCGATTCTTAAATACTGAAAGCTAGTGGTTGCAACACTACACAGTAAATTGGCAGAAGTCTTATTTATCTTATCACTATTTGATCAGATTCAAACTGTATTGTTGGTGGCATGATATTATGATTTATGGCTTTCCTCAATAGCTATTCATTGGAAGTCAGCAACATGGTTTTAAGTATGTGCACAAATATGACACTAAGCTGCTTGATCTCACACCCATTTATAAAGGATTTTGTGTTTCATGCCAAGACTAAGACGGCCATCATCCCTTATATCAGAGAGCAAGAACAAACCATGAATATTGACCTGATCTATTTCAGGTCTTAAATGCATAGTATTAAAAATCATCTTCATAACATCACTCATCTTTGGACATTTCTTAGGGGACACAAACACACAGACCATTGAGATTTGAAGCATGCCCACCATTTCCTCCTCAATGTTTTTGTACCTCATGAGATCTAGATCAAATACCCCGGCTGTCCATTCTTCCCTCACAATAGACTGTAACCACTTGGGAAGATCTATTCTTTCATCCAGTGTGTGTAGCTGAACATGGGCTTTCCCAGTAAGAATCTCTAGGAGTAGCACTCCAAAACTATATAGATCTACTTTCTGAGATATCTTCCTTGTCTCGGCCTATTCTAGAGCCCTGTATCCCACAACTCTTGATGCAGCAGATGCAGGACTAATAAGCACAACAAGACCAAAGCCTGAGATACAAGCATTTCCACTCTTATCAAACCAAACATTGGAAGACTTGATACTCCCATGATATTCCCAGGGGCTAGCTTGGGATATTTACATGAGTGGTGAATGAAGGTCAAACCACAGGCTGCACCCAACTCTATCTTCATTCTAGTTGTCTAGTCAAGAGGAGTTCTCTCAGGACCACAATTGCCTGCAACAACACAACAAAGAAATGAATCTAAAATTGGTAAAAGAGGTTCAATTTCCAGGCACAGTTCTATGATCCGAACTTACATTAGAGTTTCATTTGATGGCTTGATATAGGGCCAAAGATAAAAAACAAATTGAACATGTGATAACATTCAATATTCAAAATGGCATCAGACCCATTTTCCAGTGAAAGAAGAACAAAAAATCATCTTCATGAAATATTTTCAATTATGAAAGCCAACTTCCATTTTTTTATATCGAGAACATATAATAATAAATAAGGTAATGAGGTAATACAACTAAAAAGGAAAAAAGAAGCACGATGAACATACCATGTAGAAGGGAGTATAAACTTTCATTTGCCATATAATCATAAACAAGTAACTTCTCATCTCTTTCATAGTAATAAGTCTTTAAGCTCACTAGATTCAAATGCCGCAACCTTCTTAAGAGTTCCATATGTTGTTCGAAATCTATTCTCTCTGGACCATGCACATCCTTCAACCTCTGCACAGCAACAATGTTAGCATCTTCCAACACAAATTTATATGCAGTTCCAAAGCTACCCTTCCCAAGCATTTCAGCGGAAGCACGGAGAAGATCCTCCAACTCAAATTGTCGAGTTCCCTCAAATAAAACTAGTTTACCCCTCTCTGCAGGACTTGATTGTTGTGGATACGGGTTTGAAGAATAAAAAATATTTGGTGTTTCTAATCTCCTTCCATGCTTCTCATCCATCATTTTCTGAGAGTACTTTCTCCATTAATAACAAAGTAAAACACAGGCAATTAGCAATAACAATGCAAAATCTCCAACCACAAGGATAATAAAAAAACCCCTACTTAATTTGTTTATGCTTTTCTTTGTACTTTGTGCCATCTTAGGCTTTGAACTTGGAGTTGAGGGCACAATACTTGGATCCTGCATCACAGGGCTAGAATTCATAATGCCTCCTGGAGTGGTAGGATTACTGGTTATGCTCTTACAACTTGGCAAGGGATTTCCACAAAGAAATAAATTCCTTTAAAATTCCAAATAAGGAAACTTGGACAAAGATCCATGGATGGGCCCTGTGTGCTGATTACTAGAAACATTAAAGTCTTGAAGACTGTTCATCTTCAAGGCTGTGATAGTACCAAAAAATAGATTGGTTTCTAGTCTTAGAGTGAGAAAATGGCTAAGAAAATTCAAATAAAATGGTATCTAACCAGTTAAATTATTGTTTGAAACATCCAATCTCCAAAGCTGATCTAACAGTGAAATAGATGAAGGTAGTGGACCATAGAATTTGTTGTACGAGAGAAACAATAATTTAATGCTTCTCCACTTTGATAAGTCAGGTAGGGTGCCATTTAACGAATTCCCCTTCGTAAGAGTTCCATATGTTGTTCGAAATCTCTTCTCCCTGGACCATGCACATCCTTCAACCTCTTCACAACAACAACGTTAGCATATTCCAACACAACTTTATATGCAGTTCCAAAGCTACCCTTCCTAAGCATTTCAACAGAAGCATAGAGAAGATCCTCCAATGAAAATTGTCGAGTTCCCTCAAAGAAAACCAGTTTACCCCTCTCTGCAGCACTTGATTGCAGGGGATACGGGCTTGAAGAACAAACAATATTTTGTGTTTCTAATATCCTTCCATGCTTCTCATCCATAATTTTTTGAGAGTACTTTCTCCATTAATAACAAAGTAAAACACATGCAATTAGCAATAACAATGCAAAATATCCAACCACAATGATAATAAAAACACCCCTGCTTAATTTGTTTATGCTTTTATTTGTACTCTATGCCATCTCAGGCTTTGAACTTGGAGCTGAGGGCACAATACTTGGATCCTGCGTCACAGGGCTGGAATTCAGAATGCCTCCTGGAGTGGTAGGATTACTGATTATGCTCTTACAACTTGCCAAGGGATTTCCACAAAGAGATAAATTCCTTTAAAATTCCAAATAAGGAAACTTGGACAAAGTTCCAGGGATGGCCCCTGTGAGTTGATTATCAAAAACATTAAAGTCTTGAAGACTGGTCATGTTTAAGCCAGTGATAGTACCAAAAAATAGATTGGTTTCCAGTCTCAGAGTGAGAAAATGGCTAAGCAAATTCAAAGACAATGGTATCTCACCAGTTAAATTATTGTTTGAAACATCCAATCTCCAGAGCTGATCTAACAGTGAAACAGATCAAGGAAATGGACCATAGACTTGGTTGTATAAGAGAAATAATAATTTAATGCTTCTCCACTGTGATAAGTCGGGTAGGGTGCCATTTAATGAATTCCACTTGAGGCTTAAGACGATAAAATGGTCTAAATCAGTTAAGGATTCTATGATTCCAGTGAGGTCAAGGCTCTACAGCAGAAGCCGAATGATCCTATTGTCTAGACAGATGACACCGATCCATTTTCCTCTGCATGGTTCCCTAGTTTTCCAAGAGCAAAGTTTGTTATTTGAATCAGCTGAATCCTTGAATACCATTAATGCATCATAGTTACTTTTTTGACTGGGCAGTTCACAATTTTGACTCAGCTTATTCCCTTGTTTGAAATGGATACATTCTTGAAAGACCATTACACTTAAGAAAGTTCATATCATTTTGTGGCACCTGACCTGCGCACGTAATAGGTATACCTATTTACTTGAACTCACGTATGATATTTATCCAACATGTTTGGACAAAATATCACCTATGGCATCAACTAAAATTGTTTACTCGATTAGCATGGTCACACCTAAACGAGGTCCTAAAATCATCCATCGTGTCCCACAATCATATATTGTGCTGGAGGTGAGGCATCCTACACATATGGACTCAACAATCAACATATTTGAAACTAGACTGTGTGGACCTACCAGGGTAAGTGACTAATGAGGACTTCCCAAACCATGGTGAGACTGTGGGTTCTTAATAAGCATGGAGCTATGATAGAACTATGAGCCTCAACAACTCAATAAAAATTTGTGGAAATGGTGTTTAGCAATCTGAAAATCCTGGATCAATATCAAGTTTAGGTGTTTTCCTTACAGTGATAATGACACCAATTCAAACCTATTGTTGCTAGAAAGGATATTGTTATAGATTTTTTGGGTAAATGAATTACAGTAGTGATAATGGGGCAAGAAAGGTATACTTTGATAGCTTTCAGGCTTTTTCATTGCAGTGTAGGATGAGAAATGGAATTAGAATGAGCATTTAGATAATTAACTCATTCTATAAGAAGAAAGTAACACAACATAATTTCCCTTACAAAACAGAGCATAAATTTATTTATGAAATCTGTTTATAACTCTTTAGAACAATCAGTGAAAGCATAAGATATGAAATGGAGCTGAGAAGGCATTCGATGAAATGAAACACGAAGGAGATACAATGCTATAAAGCCATACCACATGAATCCCAAAATTCTTACTGCAACTCCCTCTGTATTATCAAAAAAAAAATCTCCAAGTACAATAGCTCTCTTGGATATATCCAATATCCAACCCCCCTCTATTACAAAAACATTTCTTTTTTATAGACCAAATTACAAGGGCCTATTTTTCCAAAACAATAAATGTATTTTTGCAAAAATAAAAATAAAAATGATATCAAGGTGGCCAAAATATAAATACTTGCAAAAAGACTCTGATGGCACATTTTTTGAGCTACAAACTCTGATTTATATGTCCAATTTGAAAAATAGGAAATCAAACTACCACAAAAACATTCAAAATCAAATGCACTTCATGTGTTAGCCATTTCTCTGGGGTAAATTTGTTGACTTGACTAACAGAAACCATCCTGATTGAACCCCGTGCCATTAGATCCTTGATATCCTTTCTAGAAATCGAACCATTAATCTAAAAATTCAAGGAAAACATTAACATTAGTGAGAAGAACCACATACGTTTCTTCAATACATATTCATAAAAATGGAACCAATTCTTCTTGCTTTTCGTGATTAAATGGACCAACTTCAGAAGAACCACAGTAGAAGGCATCCAACATAAGTGTTGAGGTAAGCGATGCCATTATATTCAAAATGTATATATGTGTTGAGGTAAGGGGTAAATATAGCTATATAGGTATGTAATTATATTTTTTTTATGGAAGAAATACCAAATTAATGTTTGAATGAAACACCACTACAAAAAGATAAATGGCTAGTGAAAGAAACCTATACCAAAAAGTAGGTAGCAGAAAAAGGTTGAGTTATCTCGAACATTCACCATTTGAAGTGTCACTGTACCTAAAGCCCAAAAGTATAAAATTAACATCAGATTCATACAAACAAATCAACAAAAATATAACCAAAAACTATTTCTAAATAATCCAACATATGGAAATACATAAGGAAAGTGAAAGTAGAATGTTTTGAAAATTAACCTTATTCAAATTTTGCACAAAATCTGAAAAAAAATTGTAATCACTTTCTTCTAATTTGTATGTATCATTCTTAGCATTGTACGATAAGTTTTCGATTGCTATAACAAATTCAAGTTGTACAAAAGCATAATCAGTCAAATCATACTTATACATGCACTGCCCCTTTATTCTACTATACCAACATAATTGAAGCTCGATGCCTTGTAATCTATCCAAAAGGTCAATGTCATTATGGTAATCAAACACCCTATTACCATCCTTATTCCTTATTCTTTGAACCCTTCCAATGTACCACATTCCACAAGATACACCTTGTTTTGTACTTCGAGGAACACCTTTTCTTGCAGTATGTTCAGTGGGAGAAATTGAGTTATTTTCAAAAAACACCCCACAATCCGATCCAATTCCAAAGCCGATTGAAACACTCTTTTGTTGAGTATTCCCATCTCTCCTAAAGTAGACCCCACTTCTCACTTTTGTAAACCTATCGTTGGATAATGTTGGATTTCCATTCAACTGACTAACCAAACATGCTTTGAACATATCCTTACCATCAATATTCACCACTGGTTTTATAGTTTTGCTTACATTTTCATCAGTGGAATCTAAAATTTCATCCAACTCATGTCTCCACTCACTTTCCATTATTTTCAATTCACTTTCAGTGTGTACCAATGAAGATGAAGATTGAAATATAGAATTGGAACATATCGGTGGAGAATCATCAACTACTTCATCCAAAATTTGGAATGTTGGATAATCTTTATCCTCTGTCCATGGTTTAACCCACCAAAAACATTGAGTGTAATTTTCTGGTTTCATTCCAAGAGTTGATAAAATGTCTTGTGCATCCTTCAATCCATTCTTAAGGGCTTATACAATTTTAGCGTCTGTAGATATTGAACCATATTGCGACAATATGTCAATGTTTTGTATTGTTTCTTGGTGCAATTTATTCCAAATGTTTTCTTGCTTCTTATGGGATTTATTAAAATGAAGCCCTTGGGAATTTTATTCTTCTTCAACAACTCTCTTAAGGGTTCCAACAGCGTGAAGCAAGTTAGTGAAATCATAGGCCCTCTCCACTTAAACCATCCCACCAACTTTGCTAAAAAAAATTTGACATACATCTGACCCAGTCAAGTGCAAAACACATGGAAAGTTAGAGTATTGATCTCAAAACAATCTCATCAACAAAACTGCAAAATGACAAGAAATTCTCACATCTTGATATGTCTCTCTGCTTATGAAATTTATATCGACATTAGTATGAGATTGTTTTTGTACCCAACATAACCATAATGTGAAGAAATGATGAACTCGTGAAGCTTTTCACACTCTTTCCCGGAGGATCAAACTATGAGACATAAAGATGTCAATGTAGTCAGCAACAATCATTAGGTAAGTCTCTGTAGCTAGTGTCCTCTCTAACTTTCCACTTGGTGTACTTCTCAACTATTTCAAACACCTCTGAACATGCCTTGAAGAAATGCATTGTGCGGAACCCCAATTTTGTCGATCCATCCTCTCTATATATTCACACTTAAGCTTGTGATAATCCACTTTAAAAGTGTGATAAACCATTCTGACATGGCCAAAACTTATGTACTCATTTCCTAAAACCAATTCTCGTCAACTGCTAAACAAAGGATTCACTAGCTTTTTGTGGTTGTGGATGTAATCTTGGTCATGCAATCCTGTTACATTGCAACCATTGTACAACCTAGTTAGCCTCCACCCTTCCCAAGGAATTTGATATCGAAGACTTGATGTTGAAGAATAATCCTTCAACATAATTTGTCTTCTTCTTCTATCCCCATCCGAGGAATGACCAACAATAGGTCGCAAATTGTTTTCTATGTGTTTCTTCCACATAAATTCTACCTTTTCCCATTGTTGATAAACAAAATTTGCATTGAATTTATTGCATGTTGGATGAACAACCACAACCAAACGAGAAAATTTTTCATGTAAAGGGTTTGCAATAATAACACGTGCATAATGTCTAATAACTTTGTTTTTAAAGAATTTGTTATAATCTCATAGCCTACATCTCCCTCACTAGCTGTCACCAAGAAATGTGATTGGCATTGATGTTATTCTTTCAAACCACAAAACCCCACCAATGTATCACTTTTTGCTACCCACCTAACATATGTTTTCACAATTGTTTCATCTTCTGCACGGCATACAAGAATTGGTCCATATATACCATGTTTGGCTTTATAAGAAGCATAAATTTTTCCAACTACCTCAAAAATGTGTTCGTGCTCCCCTGGAATATATGTCAATGACTTTCTAACTTGCCTTAAAGTTGTAGATATTGAAGGACAATCCATATTCAAGCTAATAAAGTTATGTAATCTAGGACCTCCCCATAACTTGATCATCTCATAAAGGGATTTTGTTGATGTACTATAACTTCTCCTTGCTTTTTCATGAATCAAGTTATGAAATATATCCTTGAAAAATTCCCAAACTACATCTTTACCTTGTAATTTTCCTTGCTTATGTGCCTCACAAACATCCTTACAAAACCTAAAGACATCCTTCCTTTCTACCGATTAAAACAACTTTTCCTTTAGAGATCTCATTCTAATAGAGAGTTAGCAACCTTTGTCCTCTCCCACCAAAGATCTCACATTGTTGATCTATGGTTAGCATTTGTAACCCTTGTAGCATTCTTCAATTCATTTTGAGTCAAATAGTCCTTCTACCTTTTCCTGTATCTCATTCACTTCTTTTATTGGTGCACCTTGATTCACGATATAATTGCATCTTGAAGTCATTACATTTTGTAACCAACTTACAAAATCTACATGTTAATGAATCAAAAGGGGTCCCTATTTCAGAACCCCTCTGGCAATGAATATGCCTATATGTACCATCAATACGACATTCAATACCCTAATAACATAGCATGATCTTGGTATGCTTCTCTATGGCCCATAAGTTTCCACCCCTTTGATCATCCATTAGGACCTTTGTTTCCAATCTCTCCCCATTTCTATCAATATAAGGATACCAATACCCCCAACATTGTAGTAACAAGGGAGAAAATTGAGTTATAATAAGATGACAACACAATAAATAAATAAATAAATAATTATAAGTATGATAAATAAAATAATATACAAATTCATATTCAATTTTAGTCTAAACTATTAATTAACCACTAGTTAACACACTTGAAGTAGGAGTTGCACTTGTAGAACCCCTATGTAATACTGATGGTGATGATGGCACTACGAACCTAGTCAAACTTTGTTGGGACTTACCATTGGTAGGCTTCTTAGGTCTCCCAACTATGCCACTCCTCAACCCAATCTCCTGATGTGAAGCCTCATTTGTAGTAGTAGTAGTGTGCTTCTTTGATTTCATGTGTTCATTTAGAGAACTGACAATATTACCACTTGTCGAAGCTAAAAAAAATCATTTATTGCATCGTGTACATTCGATTCTCACTTTTTTCATGTCCTTATAGTCTGCAAGTGTTGCTTCCACCACCTTGAACAAATTAGGCTCTTGTGTCTTGTTGAAATCATCTAGAAGTTTGATTGCTTGATCAATATGAAATCGATCTCCAACCATCATTGTTTGTTGTACTTTGTTACATGAAGGAATTTCACTATCACTTGGCATTGAAAGGCATTGTTGATGGGACATTGTTTTCATATGATGGTTTTTGAGGTTGCGCATTGTTCGCACTACCAAGGATACATCACCTGTTCCATAATCCATGCCACAAATTTCACAATGGATATTTATTTTAGATTCTCCCTTTTCTGAATATACTTTGAGAGTAAGTTTCTCACTGACAAACTCTTCCATTAAACTTTTCACTTTTTTTCCCAAGATGCCAATACACAAGGATAAAAAATTGTGGCTTCTTCCACTGACAAAGGCATATTTTCAACTCTTGGTTGTTTCTGCATAGGTTCCCCCACATTCTCTCCAATGTTTTCAAAGATTGGTATTTCTTCCACTGCATTTGAACCCCTTGTTTCCACATCAAATGTGCCTAGTTTCCTCTTGATGCCTAAAAGTGTTGTATAAAATTTCCATTTCTTCTCTTGCTTTGGATTTAGAGCTACTCCATCCTGGATAAAATCAGAAGGGTATTCAACGATTCCATCATCCACAATTTCATCACGGATTTCAACAAATGTACAACCTTCTCGACACCCAACAATGCCAATCACAGGTTTCTCTTCATCGATAGTAATTTTATAAGACAAGTCCTTCTGTTTTTTCACATAAATAAATGAAAAAGTAAGTAAAATTCCACAAACATATTGGTTTATTATGAAAAAAAGAGCAAGGAAGCAAGGTATTCACTTTCAATTCAAATCTCCAAAAAACATGAATAACTCTTATTATTGTAATGAAACACTTTGATTCAAAATGTACTATCAATGGATTCCTAAAATGGAACTAAAACCAGAAATAAAACAGAGTACAAAAATAGATTTGAGAGTTTATTTATTGAGTCAAACATTGACAAACTTATAAGAAAGCTTAGGCCCTAAATCTGCCTCAATTTTGGCCTTATTTGCATCATTTTTCGTGTCTCAAAGAGGTCAAAACCATGTCAAAACCAAACCATCGTAGCTTTTACTATTCGTTGGTATGAAATGGATTCTAAAGTTTTGAATTCTTCGAGACTCTGCTCATCTAGGTCTTGGCTCTTAGTTTCCCACTTCTTATTTTTCTTTGATATATAAGGAAATTCTTCGTATTTTACTGATTAAGAATAAAAGAAATAGAAAGGCAAGATACAAATATTAAGTGCTCATTTATGCATGCAGTTACCTGATGTAAATTGTTAAGTTTAATTATCTTTTACATTCCTCGATGATCCTTACGCTTGCGTACCATATTGACTTGGCACAACCACTTTGTACTGACAATAGATATACTATATTTAGTCCTTCCGACATACTTTTGTGGTTTATTCTTGGACATTAATAAAATGTATTATCTCTCTTATCTATATCACACTTATAATAGTAAGTTTGATCATCTGAATCAATACCTAACATAGCACAATGAAAATACCTAACATAGCACAATGAAAATGATTGCATATAAAAAGATTCATTACCTAATCCAACATGATCCAAATTATTGGATATAAGAATGTCTATTACATGTTTATCCTTTAGTATGTTGTGTCCTCTAAGCAAATAATCAAAACTTTAATGTCAAATCTTGTGGTGTGCAAGTCATTATGTACATAACTTGAAATTATGAAGTAATAATTACAACATCTTATCACCACTACGATGGTATGACATTAAATTCTGAGAACTATGTCCAAAATAAAATTATTCCTCTATTTCCTGGCATATGAGATGTTATATATCTATGTCATATAAATCTCCAAAGGAGTGAGTTTGAATTCACCTTAGACACTCCTTAATGTAAACTCTAATCTCTGTTGGCTCAATGATCATGTGCATTACAAATTTGTCTGTGTGTTAGAAAATCTAATAGTTGTTCTTTAGCAAAGCACAGAACAGGTTCCATAACATTTAGCATTGTACAGAAAGTTGAATGAGTAGCCAAGCATATTAAATGCACACTGTTAATAGAAACATAGCATTCAATGTCAAAATACTGGAAGTATAAAAAGATACTTTAATTGTTACAAAAGTTTTTGAATTCAATAATAATAGTGACGATACATTTCAGTGGATAGTGTACATATTCAACATTTTTTGAATGCTGAGCATATTCACATTTCATTAAAAAATTACCTGCCATGAAAGAACTTGTTCTATTTGAAGAAGAAATTTTGAAAGCCTACAATGCACAATAAAGTATACCCTAATATAGGTAGTGATTTTGACACATATAATTTGGACAAAGGCAATTTCTTAATTAACAATAGTTTCATATTTTCCAGGGATACAATTTGGGCAGCATCAATATATAAATGATAGTTTTGTAATTTTGAAGTATATTATTCATATTTTGAATGTTTTTATGATATTTAATAAATATGGATTGAATTTTTTCATAACATTACCGTAATAAAATATTTCAATGCCCAAATAATTATTGTCAGTATTGTTGTGCATTAGGCTAGTTCCATGCCAACAGTTTTCCTATTTGAATCCCCCTAAATAACGCATTCTAGTATACACTAATAGTTTTACTAGGGATGCCATACACAAATGTGGACAAGAACCCCTAAGGTTTCCCCACAAGGTTATCCTTGAAAAGAAAAATAAGGCTACTTGCTTTTCCTAAGGACAAAAAGATTGAAGGACAACACAGTGTTGTTAAGGGCTCGATGATATTGCAGGTAAAATGCACTCTGCCAGGATAGTTTACAGGAAGATAGGCTTGTTAGTTGTCATTAATATCACATCCTACATATCCTTTCCAACTTGGAAACGAAGGGGAGATACTAGCTCTCCTTTTTTTAGGACGGTGGATCCTGTGTGACCACTCCATGACTCCTAGATATCACAATCTTCATATGCATTTTGCTATTCAGAAAATGTTGTAACCTAGAAAGATCACTCTGCAAGGATATTTTAGAGGGAAACAGGCATGTAGTTGGCATTATTATCACATCCTACATATCCTTTCCAACTTCAAAACGAAGGGGAGATACTAGACTTGTTAACTTTTCTCTACTCATGCTTGCCTCAATTAGAACTGAAACTCCCACTCGTTTTAACTAAATTTACAACTGCCAATCGATTTCTAGTCAAACTGAAGGAATACTCAAAACTGGTCCTCCAACTCTACGCATGGATTCTCCAACTCCATGAACTCATCCATGGTCAACGGAAAGAAAAACTTGGTCTTTCTGGCTAAGACACAAGCTAGAGAATAACTTCTCTCACTAGAATATTCAACATTTTCTGAATGTTGAGCATATTCACATTTCATTAAAAAATTACCTACCATGAAAGCACTCATTCTATTTGAAGCAAAAATTTTGAAAGCTTACAATGCACAATAAAGTATATCCTAATATAGGTAGTGATTTTGACGCATATAATTTGGACAGAGGCAATTTCTTAATTAACAATAGTTTCATATTTTCCAAAGGATATAATTTGGGCAGCATCAATATATAAATAATAGTATTTTAATTTTGAAGTATATTATTCATGTTTTGAATGTGTTTATGATATTTAATAAATATGGATTGAATTTTTTCATAACGTTACCATAATAAAATATTTCAATGCCCAAAGAATTATTGTCAATATTGTTGGGCATTAGGCTAGTTCCATGCCAACAGTTGTCCTATTTGAATCCCCCTAAATACGCATTCTGGTATACACTGACAGGTTTACTAGGGATGCCATACACAAATGTGGACAAGAATCCCTAAGGTTTCCCCACAAGGTTATCCTTGAAAAGAAAAAGAAGGCTAGTTGTTTTTCCTAAGGACAGAAAGATTGAAGGACAACACAGTGTTGTTAAGGGATCGATGATATTGCAGGTAAAATGCACTTGCAAGGATAGTTTACAGGAATATAGGCATGTTATTTGTCATTAAGATCACATCCTACATATCCTTTCCAACTTGGAAATGAAGGGGAGATACTAGCTCTCCTTGTTTTAGGATGGTGGATCCTGTGTGACCACTCATTGACTCCTAGATATCACAATCTTCATATGCATTTTTCTGTTTAGAAAAGTTGTAACCTAGAAAGATCACTCTGCAAGGATATTTTATAGGGAAACAAGCATGTAGTTGGCATTATGATCACATCCTACATATCCTTTCCAACTTCAAAATGAAGGGGAGATACTAGACTTGTTAACTTGTCTCTACTCATCCTTGCCTCAATTAGAACTGAAACTCCCACTCGTTTTGACTAAATTTATAACTGCCAATCGATTTGTAGTCCAACTGAAGGAATCCTCATAACTGGTCCTCCAACTCTACGCATGGATTCTCCAACTCCATGAACTCATCCATGGTCAAAGGAAAGAAAAACTTGGTATTTCTTGCTAAGACACAAGCCAGAGAATAACTTCGCTCACTACACTATTCAACATTTTCTGAATGCTGAGCATATTCACATTTCATTAAAAAATTACCTACCATGAAAGCACTCATTCTATTTGAAGTAGAAATCTTGAAATATTACAGTTCACAATAAAGTATATCCTAATATAGGTAGTGATTTTGATGCATATAATTTGTATAGAAGCAATTTCTTAATTAACAATAGTTTCATATTTTCCGAAGGATATAAGTTGGGCAACATCAATATATAAATGCTAGTTTTGTAATTTTGAAGTATATTATTCATGTTTTGAATGTTTTTATGATATTTAATGAATATGGATTGAATTTTTTTATAACGTTACCGTAATAAAATATTTCAATGCCCAAAGAATTTTTGTCAATATTGTTGGGCATTAGGCTAGTTCCATGCCAACAGTTGTCCTATTTGAATCCCCCTAAATAATGCATTATGGTATACACTGATAGGTTTATTAGGGATGCCATCCACAAATTTGGACAAGCATCCCTAAGGTTTCCCCACAAGGTTATCCTTGAAAATAAACAGAAGGCTAGTTGCTTTTCCTAAGGACAGAAAGATTGAAGGACAACATAGTGTTGTTAAGGGCTCAATGATATTGCAGGTAAAATGCACTCTACAAGGATAGTTTACAGGAAGACAGTCATGTTAGTTGTCATTAAGATCACATCTTACATATCCTTTCCAACTTGGAAACGAAGGGGAGATACTAGCTCTCCTTGTTTTAGGACGGTGGATCCTGTATGACCACTCCGTGACTCCTAGATATCACAATCTTCATATGCATTTTGCTGTTTAGAAATGATGTAACCTAGAAAGATCACTCTGCAAGGATATTTTACAGGGAAACATACATGTTATTTGGCATTATGATCACATCCTACATATCCTTTCCAACTTCAAATGAAGGGGAGATACTAGCTCTTCTTGTTTTAAGATGGTGGATCCTATGTGACCACTCCGTGACTCCTAGATATCACAATCTTCATATGAATTTTGTTGTTTAGAAAAGATGTAACCTAGAAAGATCAGAGATTACTGCAATTTAATATTGAAAATAAGATTTGATAATTGCATGGCTCAGTTGCAGATATATTAAAATCACCAATTTTAGGTTACTGGCGATAGAGCTGCAATAATAAAGGGGCACTGCAAGGTTTGGTTGTGGGCCCTCAAGTTGGAAATCTCTTGGGTCATTTTCAAAAGGACTTTGAAGGAGAAACCTCAGTTTTTCTTCATCCTAGAACTCTATCTATCATGGAGAACAATAGTACTAAAAACTTATAGAATAAGTTAGCGATGAAGGTATTAACTATTTTATTTACAGATGTTAAATTGATTACATGTAGTGTTTTAATATAATTTCACATTGTGTGATTGAGAGATTTGACATATAATCTATTCTATACCCTGCAGTCTACAAAAATAAATTTTGACAATTGTTTACAGTGGACACAATTGGTAGCTGCAAGATCAAGAGGCATTGTCCTCTCTGCAAATGGTGCTTCAGCAGCCAACAATATATTGTATGATCATGTTGCAAAAATTTGGGAGATTGTTGTGATTGTTGTTAATAATAGTAGATAAATGAAGGACAACCAGCTTGAAGAAGGAGAAATCCCCTTCGACCAGGACCACGAATCTAACTGTAACCCCGATGTTGCATTTTTCTACATTGCAACTGCCCACAATGTTCTTTTATAACTGCACTACAAAGTGATGAAAAGGGCCATAGTTTAATTGTTGCATTCCATTCAAAGGCTGCATGCTGAAATCACAATGCCTGCGTTAATAATAAAAGGTCAAATACAAGCCTTGGAATAGTTCCCATCTCTTTAAATACCATCTTCATATCTAACATCTATGTCAATGGTTTTGTTGTTGCTCAATCTGAAAGTACAAGTTCTCTTCTTGCTAGACCTCAAATATTGTTTTTTTGGGGTTGATGTGGGATGCTAAACTACAAAATGTTCTGGGTCACTATCAAAAGGAATTTGAGGGTGAAATTTCAGCTGAGAATTTTGGTGAGTAGAAGGATGTGGCATCAGCAATGTGTTGGTTTAATAAAAATTCCTCTTTGCCATTTTCCCTCCATGTTGGCAACATTGTAGTGTTCATGTAGAAACATAGAAAATGGCCAACAAATATATACACAATTTTGAAATGAGATAATGGTTATTATTTTTGGTCCTTTTAAAACTATCTTTGGGTTTTCTGTCACAATTATTTGGCATACAAAATAGACTACCAGTGTATTCTTAAGCTAACACATTTTCTTCTCAAAAAACAATTTATTTATCTAAATTGACAAGTTGCTTGTTATATCCTTGTAACTCAGAAGTTTCTTTCAGTGACTGAATTCAGTACTAGGCATGTAATCCTAGTCCTTGTTCCAAATGATAACCAGGTTTATGATCTTCCATGGAAAATCATTATGGATTTCAGTGCAATAGAAGAATGAACTCATGACTTAAGCACATTCATTTCTTTCAACTGAGTTGTTTGGATGCACTTATATACTTGATAATGCAAATGAAGTTAGAAAAAATAATTAGATGGTACCATCGAAGATTAAGGGAAAAAAAAAACCATATCCTTAATCTTAAATATCTGAAAAAAATCTGCTATGAATTATGACTATGGACATTCTTCAGATGGTTTAAGGAGGAAACTAATCACATGTTTCTGAATTTCTTGGCACGAGATGGAAATTTTCTCTAATTCTAAGTCGATCTGCTCGAATGCTTAGTAGATCTCTTGCTGAGTCGTTCTCTTCATCTTGCTGAGTCGGTCTTCAGGTTGAAAAACTCTCCTCCCACTCTCCTCTACGTGATTTCGTATGGATTTCCCTAACCCGCTCAGGGACCAACCCCCTCTCACAGACCAACCCTCTCCTCTGCATGATATTTCCCTAAACCTCTCACAGACCAACCCTTTCCTCTGCGCGATATTTCCTTAACACTCTCATATACCAGTTGAAGAAATCGCAGCTGAGAAATCAGAATCATGTTTACCTCCCTAACCCCGCTCCTCCAGTCCAAGCCAGTCCTCCACCTGATATTTCCCAGCTAAGGCCAACGTCAAGTCCAGATTGAAGCTTTGTCCCTATGATGGTAAAATGGCTCATGAATGTCTTCTCCTGATGGTGAAATTGATGGTGAAATGGCTCATGAATGTCTGCTCTTCTCCTGATGGTTGATGGGAACCCTAAAACAGTCGAACCAAAAATCCAAGCAAAACTCAAAATCACATCTACCTCTCCTCCTGTGCTCCTCCACGCTCTTTGCCTTCTGTTTGCTCCTGATGGTGAAATGGCTCATGAATGCCTGCTCTGCTCCGAACCCTACACCATTCGAACCAAAACTCCAACCAAAACTCAAAATTGTATTTACCTCTCCTCCCGTGCTCGTTCGCGCTCTTTGCCTTCCCACCTTCCCACGACCTTCCTAACCCCTCTTGGCCAAATTTTTTTTTAAAAAAAACCTCAAAATATTTATATTTTTAGATAATAAATAAAAAACCCCCTCCCCTCTATTTATAGAGGCAATATAATGTTTTTTTATTTTTTAATTTTTTTTACCCCAATATGAACACACGTGATAAAATATTGGTTTGTCAGTGACGCCCCTGTGGGTTTGGGAAGAAGCTATATCTAACCTTATCATGCTATAGCTAATCTTATTATTACATGTGACAGGATACCCTGGGTATTTACTCCTTCATCCCACCTCTCACATCCCTTGATTGCATTCCCCCATTGAAAACTCACATCCTACTCATGTGTTGTTTATGCTATTAACTATATCACCAAGTATTTCTGAATTCTAGTTTGGTATAAATATTTATTTCTTAATTACTAATTGTCTCGATATCACTTCGCAAAATATAGCTGTGGTCAAACATAACAAAAAGGATATGTCGACGTCCATATAAAGGAGCAAACATTAACCATAGTGCATGGGTACCAACCGCTGCAACTGTTGGTCTTGTAGGATGTCCTTCACATACATGGTTCTGTCAACCATTATCACTTCATACATGTACCTGTATCTACAGATCCCCCTCCAACGTGGGTTTTATCGGATGACCCGTAACCATGCTCTTCCTTCATCAGTGACCTTTCACTAGACTTCTTCATCAACGACCTAGCACAGGATCTCTTCATCAGCGACCTTGCACCGAATCTCTTCATCAGTGGGTGAACATTGGCACGTACCTGTTTCCAGTTTACTTCACTGTTACACGTGGTTTCTGGCTGACCACAAACCGACACTGCAAAATGGCTTCTGGCTAACCATGAACCTATAATTACAAAGTGGTTTTGCGATTACCACGAACTTTACAGGGATACACATGCCTTACAAGGCTTACAAGACAACTCCAACTCTTAGAGTTATCAGGTACATACTTTACAAAAACCACTATAAAAATCATCCTAGACTTGCTTACAATTTAAAATGTGTGACTCATAATACAATATGCTATTGAGTCTATTCCAAGAAACTCACACAAAACAAACTTTCACTTTCATTTTCCATCATCCTTTAAATGTTTCCGCTGCTCATTTACATCATATTCTGAAATTTTCACATCTTGGGCATCTTTGTCTTTATCAATTAGAACTTGGAACTCCATCCTTAACCTGTCATTTGTTAGAGTAGTCAATTCTAACAAAAATGACTTCATATTGAGGTGACTAATATCAATATGTATATTAATTTTTGTTCCAAAATACTTTCATCACTAAAAAAATCCCAATTACCCAAGCATGCACTAAAAAATATCTTCAATCAACATCTTCAAACTTTTGTTGGTTTTTGTAAGCTTTTCGTCACCACTAACAAGCAACACATACTTCTGTATCATGCTAAAGGCTTCTCGCAACTGTTCACCAAAATTTTGTCTACTAGGAGTCACAAAAACTTCATCATAGTGCTTAGCAATGGATAAATCTAACTTTGAAAGTACCATTTCAATTAAATCAATTGTGCATTGAAAAAATGGAAATTCTCTATACATGGTTTGTAATTCTTCTTTGTATCCTTTTTCACAGGCTGCTTCAAGGCTTGCTCCAATACCAAGGCATTCAGGGAACACAAATCAAGTTTGTATCCATTCAAATATCCAAGGAATTGCACGAAGATGCCCAATCCCATAAGACTTTTTCCTCCTCATTTCCCATCCAATCGTCAATCTACCTCTTCTGTTTGTGAAATCTATAGATGAAAAGTTCCCATGGTGGTCGTTGGTTCTGTTCTAACCTTATCTAATCCCACTTCGCATCTACGTGGGGATTGTGAGGTTGAAATCCAAGGAGCCCATGTATAGCGAAGTGGCTCCACAGTGATATGTGGTGTGGGGGGGGGGTGGCCCTAGTTTGCCTAAGATATTCCACCGAGGGAGCTGGTTGATATTGACTACACCTATGAACTGCTGGAAAACAGTTTTAGCACCCCTGGCCCTTAAGATATCGATGTGGCCGTCAGGTGGGCTGCTGGAAAATGGTCTTAGAAGTGCCTAGGAGGATACCTACAAAGAGATTCAATGAAGATTGTGTACACTTATTGAAATGATGGGTTTTTGAGAAACAGAGCTTAATCCTCTCTACACAATATCTAAGCTACTTAGAATAGCGAGGGCAACAACAAAGTCGAGGGAAATGCCAAGGATGTGACCCACCAGAAAAATATGGGCAACAGCAAGTGGACAAGACCACTTTCCTCCTCCCTGTCCGCAATTGACAAAAACTTTCCTCCTCAAGAAAATCGCTTCAGACTCTCCAATTTGACTGCACAACCACTCCTTCACTTCTCAAAGAGTGAGAAGGCAAACCCTCCTTTCCTCCAGCTCTTGCGTAAAGCTAGAGATTACCCACATTTTCTCACGAGCAGCGTTGCTCACAGTAGACTAGCAGATCTCATTCGCACTCCGACCTCAAAGAAAATAATGGAGAAACAAATTCTAAAACAATACAAATAGACTCACTTATTTTCTTTGGCCTTGGAGGGGCCAAGGCCAGGCCCTAATGAGCTCTGATACCAAAATAAAATGTCACTATGCAAAACTATTTTTAATTAATCAAATAGAGTTACATATATACATGAGGAATTGTCTCAAGATAGAGAAGCTATCTTGGACGCACAATAAGTTGGTCGAGAGAATATCTCAACCTCACACCAAACTAGGAACTTAGTTTTAAATAACTCCTATTGAATAGAAATAGACTCTATACATAGAAAGTCACAATTGAAGACAAGTAGGAATTACATATTCCAACACTATTAACTGCATCACCAAGTATTTCTGAATTCTAGTTTGGTATATATATGTATGTCAGCCCTACTTTAAGACAATCACATGAAAAGGTTTTTCATGTACAATGATATAAGAGAAATTGATGCATTAAATTTTCTTTTACATTTGAGTTATGGATATGTTTTGAAAGTGATGTTATTTGCTGTAAATATGGAAAACAAAAGGAAATCTGATACATATGCTTATATACTATCAATTTTTTAAATACGTTAAATTTCCTCAAAGCATGTAAAGGAACCAATGTTTTAATTTTATTATCAAGAATTTAATCATTATTTCAAACGATAAAATGTAAGTTCGTCGATATCATGTTAAAAAAATTTGGATGACAATGTTTACAGTTTACAAGATTTGTATCAACCAACACAATTAAATGAATAATTATTATAAGTCAGATACACCTATGTTTTGAACTGTTGATATGAGATGACATATTTAATATTTGATAATGTAATATTTATGGTTCATATTAATACAGTGGTGATAAAACTAGCCATTAGCAAGTAATGTAAGGCATGGTTGATTTGATTAACACATGGCTATGAAATATTTAGGAAGGTTTAAAATATGTTTTATGATGTGGGAATTTATTTTGTTTCTACCATATCACCCTTTTCCAATTATGATTTTCATTGAATGAACTTCCCATGGGAATGATATCTCGTGCTACATATGATTTTTGACATGTATTGAAGTTTGTTATTTATAATGTCCAATCCTCTTCTATAATATTTGGTCACGATCATTTATTAATGTCATGTCTATCTTTCCCTCATTTTTTTGGGTGTAATATGACATTCATTTAATTCCTTATGACCATCCACTCAAGAAAAATTCTAACTTGTCATATCGACCGCTAAAATGTTTCCTATGTGGTAAATCCACATTTGTGATAACTAGAGATCGATACTGATGTGAATCGCACGTGAAATTTGTACTTTGATCGTTCCCATGTCATCGTCATCCAACTTGGAGATCCTTACACTTGATTTACTCTAAAATTTACTCTCCACTATGCCTCAAGCCTTGATCATAACATGCCATTTTTACTCTTCCCCTGAACTTCCAGTGGTATTGAACATGTCTAGCTCCCCACTTTCCAGTTATTCCTTTTCAAACTACGTCAAACTACTGTTGGAAGCTGATGACAAAAATGAATATTCTTGGAATATAGTGTAATGGTTCTTACACACACCAATCCATCAAGTATGCCCGAAGACAAGTAACTTATTTCAGTTGTTAATGGGTTGAAGTTACATCAATTTATATTTCCCTATCCTTGTTCTTCTTGTCATTTTTTGTGAATTTCTTAATGGCGTGTCAAAAATCCTCTGAAATCCTTCTATTGAAATCGAAATCCCGTTTTTTTTCATTCATGGACACTTTGAAGTTCATAAAACTCATTACTATTTAAAATATTTACTGTACATGCATGTATGAAGTTAATATTTATTCACATGTAAAGGAAAAATTTCTCCATGAGGTATTGACATAGTTTTTCTTGACTTGTGGCCTTCTCTACTCAATGTTCTTGTGCCATGCAGTGTGATCCCTTAAGACTTAAATATTGGGCATAAAGGCACCTTGTGTTTTTCTTAATCTTCCTGAATTGGTGCCTAGGCCCCCACATTTTGAAATCACCATTTCATTTAGCTCTTTAACAACCTACACAAATTTCTTGACCTATCAGGACTATCTCTATATTCTCTAATCTCGAATGAAATAATTTATTTGTACATATGTTCTTATTCAATGACTATAACTATATCATTTTTTGATGTATGTATTTCTCACCTTGTGATAATGGTTATTCGGAAACGATAATATATACAAAAGTACTACATCTTTAGTGATGCAGTGTGCAGGCCCTATTTTATTTATTTTTAGTAGAATTTTCAAAAGGGTTTTGCATATAACAACATTTTATCATTTTAACCCAAAATTTACTTGCTTTCATAATAATGGGTGATCCCTTTGTTAATATTAACACAACGTTGATCTTTCCCTCCATATATAAAATAGAACGCTATCATGAAAATTATTGTTATTCTTTTTTTTTTTTTATTGAGTTCTTTGTTTTATTTTGAGTCTTTCCAGATCTTCAATGAGAGAGGTTGGATGTGGATGTGGATTCAATCATGTAAGCCTTTTTAGGAACTAGTATTGACTTGTTTCTGCACTTTGGCTCTCTGAAACTTGAATCAACCTTCTTGGAAATGAGGTCCTATAATCCACATGCCTAGAATCCAATGAAAATATAATAATACACCTAGGGAAGATCTTTCACTTCACTCCCCAACAACGTCACCAAAAATGTTAGCCTCTATAATGTCCCAAGGTTGAAAGGATATCGATGGAGGTAAACTCAAACCAAGCTTTAAGTTTGGTAGCTAGCCCTACCAAGCTAGATAGGGATCTCTCTATGAAAAACATAGCCAAGGGCATAGAGTGACTATTAGATTGATCTAGAGAAGACAAAAGAGAGTTTGAATATACAAAACCTTCCCATGACAAATTGATCTCTAATAATTGATGGCAACCAAAACCTTCACCAAGCCATGGTGAAAAAAACTAGCATGATGATTCTCTCCCTTTCTCCTCACCTTCTCTGCCATCTTAACCATGCTCTTGTAGAGTTAATGAGGTAATTTTAGGGTTTTTACACCAGTTAAATGAATAAAGAGTCTCATATGATACAGGTATAACCTTGAGTTCCTTCCCTCACATGTGAAGTACTTCATGATCGATTTCATGACAGGGGCATATTTATCCAGCAAGTGTCTAAATGGAAATATGTGTTTAGGAGTTTCCTTGTATGTTGGTTTCAAGTAAATTTTGTAGCTATCAAGGTCAAGGTCTCTACTCTTGAACTGATTTTCTTGACTGTTTGGAATCCCTATGGCTGAGGCAATGATCTATGTTGAAAGATTGAACACCACTTCTGAAATAGTCACCTTATCTCTCCTCAAGATAGTGGAAAAAGTACTGGTGAATTTGTCATGAAAACTAAATTCCTCAACCTTTTGGGAAAAGGCAAGGCAACCAGCATCCTGAAATTATTTTTTGGGGAACGGTGAAGACATGATGTCATCTGTTGAAGTGGGATCATACCTGTTGATCTGACCTCCCATGTGCCTTTTCTGCTTAGTGGTTTTACAATCCATTGATTACCCTAGCTCAATGGGAAAGGGGTTTAGGATTTAGTGAGGGGGGAAAATAGGGGATTTGGGTAATTTTTGGGAATGAAGGGAGATGAAGGGGTTTAGGGATTCCTAAATTCTTGATAAAATTTTGGGGGATAGGGAGAGATGTTAGGGAGTATGGGAAAGTGAAATTTGAGGGAATGGATGAGGGGAAGGGGTCCAAAAAAGGGAAAAAATAGTCGTAACCTAGAAATATCTAGTCTAAGCTAGGGTTTGTAGGAAAATGTGGAAAATGAGGAGTAGGGGATGGGGAAAGTGATTAGGTAGGTGTATAATAGATGAGGGAAGGTGGATGAGCTCCAGTCTGAGAGTTTATTTTAGCAATTTGTCAATGTAGACATGAAACCAAGCAAATGGACTACAAACCCTAGAAGAGGGAATTTCTCTTTCCAATTACAAAATGAAGACACAAGAGATGATTTGGAGGGTACACTGCAACGATGATTTGTGCCAATAATGGAGAAAATGTAGCATGTGCGTAACACCTACACAACACAATGGAGGAATGAGCTCTCTTCAGAAAATAAATTCATTTTCTGAGGGCGAGAGTGATTTTTCTTGTTGGAGAGAGGGGTTTTGAGGATGAAATGAGAAAATGGAAACTATTTTGGGTCTTTTATAGCTTTGGAAATAAATTTTCACTTTTGGTGGTTGAGTGGCCCCACCAAGTCTTTTCACTTTTTATTTGAAACTTTGGAGTTTTAGAACCTTTGAAAAACATATTACATTCATGACTGAAATGAAATTACACTTTAAAAAACCTTATTGAGGATTTTTCAATATTACTACTCCTTCAATTCATAATTCAATGGTGAAGTGACCGATTTTTTATGATTTTCACCCTAAAACCTAATGGGGACACTTCATGAAATGATGAGTGGAATGTTGACCATGGTGATGTAACTGAGATGGGGATGGAGACATTTGAGTGGTGACTCATCCATATGAATTATGGAAAGAGAAAAACATGACCTTTGAAAGGAGTACTAACACACCTAGACACACTAGCTAGTGACCAAATTTTTATTTGAATACATACTGAAACCATAAAAAATTGACTTAAAACCATAAGAAAACCTTGTAAGAGCATATTGGATCATTGATGACTAGCAGGACTGGTAGACACTAACAACAAAAATACTAATAATTTTGATATAATTTTTTATTTGAAATTTAAACCTTGATAAGCTGACTTAGTTGATTTGAATGCACAATATTGATTTTTGTAAGACTGGATACATTTTTTTGATCAGTATAATGTTTGCATCTAACACTGTATGATTTGAAAAGAGCTTCCTTAGCTTGGTATGTCCACATTGACAATTACCTAGTGAAGCTAGGAAGATGTGCCAATCCAAACATCTACTTCAAAAGTGGTCTAAGGTATGCCTTTGATTTTGGTTTTATATACTGATGGTCTATTATTGACAAGAAAGGAGGCCCTAATGATCAAAGTAAGAGGCATTTGGCCTCTGAAGTTTGAAATGAAGAATCACGACATCATGAATTAGTTTCCTAAGTTTGGAAGTAAACTATATATCGTGAAGCTATTGAAGATTTTTTGGAAAATAAAAGTGAAAATCCTCGGACACTATGATTGAATTTCCAAAGGTTATGGAGAGATATTTTTTAACCTACCTTGGAAAACGACAGTTGATTGAAGCATTAAGGTTCTGTGTGAACACCCATCCATATATATGTTTGCGAACAACAAATTGAGTCAATCCATGTTTGAGCTGCTTTATACAGATTGCGTTTCCGCCAAACACACATTGAGATAATTGCATGAGACAACCAATTTCTGGTCTGAGATATTCTTCCTATGATAAGTGACTGTATAGATGTATTGATGTTGTTTGGGATCATTATTGATGAGATGATCAAATCTAGGTTCTTCTTTGTATGATATCTTCCATGATGTTTTGGATGAAAATTCTATAGCATTAATCACGACCAAGGTTGAGTATGATGTTGTTAGCATGGATTGATCTAAGGTACGTTGAAGAAAATATTTAGAATTTTTTTTTTGAATAGATTTTGGATATGACAATGATAATGAGCAGGATCTAATTGGTAGAGAATCCTGTATATAGGTGGGACTGAGGTATCTTCATATATTGATCTTGTTTTATTGTAAGATACAAGCTTAGGCTTGTGATTATTTCCTCCATGAGAGGGATGATGAATAAGGTATCCTTTTTTTTATATATATTTGTTCTAAGATCATTTTTGATTTGATGTCTTACATTAACAAGAGTTTTCTGCTATTGAGACATTATTATTGAACTCTTCAGTGACTTGTTTATGCCGTTACGATATATGAGCATGATGATATGTCTCTGATAACCAAAGAGAAGGATTGATTGAAAACACTGAGCCAACTCTTCCCCTCTTTCTGAGCTCCCAAGGTGAGGAATTGAGATGGAGGGATCCTAGGGTTGAGGGATATCTAGACAATAGGGTCATATATTTTTCTCCCTTATTTTTAACCCATAGGGTTAGACATGTTACCTAGCCTATCTTGGTCTAGGCATATTATACCCTAGTTGGAACCATACCCTCAAGCTGGGCTTGTTGGGAATACCACTCCCTGATTGGCCAACAACTTGAGAGAGTGCTTGGAGGTGTACAACTCAAGGTTATTATAATACAAGTGTTCTACCACATGACTATTGAGCGTCAATGCTGGGAATATCAACTTGCAATAGGATGGTTCCGATCCTTACCTCATATAGAAAATGGTATCTCTCCCATTGATAGCATCATGGGATGTTTGCGATCCTTGCTTGGTAAGTGGCATCTCGCCTATGGCTCGACATGGGGTGAGAGTGTCTCGTAGGACCTTCCCCACTATCATAGACATGAGGTGAGAGTGTCCAATAGGAACTTACTCATTTCCATGGTTTTCTAGGTTGAAATGTGCTCCCCGTTATAGATCTTGTTTGAGTAGGGATACCTAATGATAATTTATCTAATGTTTCCCACGTGGTAGCATTGGGCTCCCCACTGACAGTGATTTTGGGTAGTATTAGTGGTTCCCCAATTAATATAGGGTGGTAGCTTAGGCTCCCCTTCGATATAAAATTATTATTCTTTTAGATTTGATACTATTCATCACATTAGCAGAGACAATAGAGAGATTAGGATAGATAAGCAGTGATAACATTTGATGATGAGAAACTTGAGATGGAACATGATATGATGACAATATTGGAATTTCTTAGCTGAGAGGGAGTGTTAATTTTTGTAAGTTAAGTAACAAATTCCAATCATGGGTATAGATTCCTCTTTTCGATAGGACCAATTTTGACTATTGAAGTGCTAAATTTCGATAAGGGAAAGTGTATTTCCTGGGAAAAGCCAACATGTGCACAAAAGGAGAGGTCGAACCAAAAGAGAAATTGGACCCACATGGATGGCTATAAATAAAATTCAAGTGACCCTCATTTGGACATCATCATCATGAGGCATTATTTTATTCTCTTCCTTGGTTTTGGCTCACAAAAATCTGAGGCAAGTTTATGGAGATTGGCTCGCACAGGTCCAAATTTGCATGGTTTGAAGCTCACACATGTGTTCTATGGATTTTTCTTCTTGGCCATAGACATGCAATGTGGAAATTTCGATTATAATCACAGATGTAGAACTATGCGTACGATTGAAGGGTTTCAACCACACCCACGACACTCTCTCCATGTGGTTGGGACCTAGGATTTGGTTTTATCAATTGACCACAGTTTTTGTCAGTTGATGATAGAGTTCGGTGATTGAACGCTGGCAGTGACAGTATACCTAAGGCTTCTGAACTAGGTTTTTTATTATTAGCATTTTTTATTTCATCTCAACGATGTTGTTTAGACGATTTTGCTGGATACGATTATGCTTGAAGATATGGATCATTGTACTCTATTTTGCTTAATCATTTAATGACATTCTAATAAGAAGAATAATTTTAAAGTATTTTCCATGTAGTTTGCTTTTCCTTAGTCTCCGACCAATCCTAGTGTCTCAATGTGTGTATGGTTTTCTTTTATAGTTACTTTATGTTCCGTTGCATTGATGTTGTTGTTGTTCTTTCTATATAATTATATATGTCATTGAGTAATGATGTAAATCTGAATAATATTATGATGTTGTTGGGTTAATGAATATGAAGTGGTGAAACACAATTATCAAAGCAAAGAAAAATATAACAAAGAGAAAATTTAACAAATCTCAGCATGTGAAAGATCTATAATGGAGACACCCGAGGTTTATTTGCATGTGAAAACTAGCTGGTCCATGCATTTTTCTCCTTCCAAAGACACATATGCTCTCATTCGGGCTACTGTAGTAGCAAAATCCTATTTCTCTTGAAAAAAATTTGGCACTTTGGCAACCTATTCCCATTATGATTATGGTCCATGTCCACCTCTTTCTAAGGGAATTGATATTGGTTCTCGCACAATTGTTAAGGTTATTTCAGGTGGTAATTTTAAGTGTTGTCGTCGTAGATCAAAATCCATTCGACCTGTGGAGGATTCACAAACACTGATTTTTGGACAAGATGTTACCCATGAGGTATTAGGTTGAGGGAGGAAGCCACCTATGGGGGGATTAAATAGTATCAACATTTGAACAAACTAGTGTCACTAAGTGGACAACCCTATGTCAAGAAGCCTCAATGTTTCTAGATGCATAACTCATATTAAGTATGAGGTGTTAGGTTCAAACCTAGTAGGCACAAGAGGGTTGAGGGTGGAAGCCACATATGGATGAAATAAATAATGTCATTCTTCCATTCAATGTTTGAACTAACTGGCATCAATAACTATTTCAAACCATCATATGTGTATGTGTGTCTGATTTCTATGTTTTATAATTTCGAATTTAAGTGGGAAAACTAATTTTGGGTGTTTAAATTTATGTCGTATTGTGAATGTGAATCTAATCAATATACACTCCAAAGAATGGAAGAGCTAGCTAAAAAATTAACATGCACTCCAAAGAATGAAAGAGATAGCTAAAAAATTAACATAATTGCAATATATGAAAATATCAATTCTAAATAACATAGAATCTCAATGAATTTCATGTTGGACATTAAATTAGGCCATATTCATAATATTCTAGGTAAGAAATTAAACTTCTTCAAACTTAAAATGAGTAAAATCTACAAGGTATCATGTATTGAAAGGGATCTTGATTAAAAGATTATTCAAAGACTTACAAATTAATATAATGGGATAAATCTTTCCAATTTGGCTTATTTTCCACATAGAATGACTAACACTCCTCCATACATGCAAAATGAAATTACATTAATTCTCCATCCAAATGAAAGATGAATAAAAAAAAACATTAACAGAAAAATAATTTTCATAAAAAGAAGTTTCACCTTAGTACTTTGGCATATGCCAAAACTATCATTAAATACACATTTCTTCTTTAATAGTGCATCAAAAAGTTAATCAATACCAAACATACCATATATAAATAATATATTCCTAAATTTTAAGCGTTGTTATATTTATTAGAAAATATGTTGAATTCCTAAATGTGAAAAATTAACTATCGAAAACATGTGAATTAATAAACATGTAAAATACATAATCTATTAAAATTTAATTTATACATGTAAAATAAATCATGTATTAAAAAAAATTATTAAAATAATAATATTCTTATAAAAAAATGAAAAAATCATGTATTAAAAAAAATTATTAAAATAATAATATTCTTATAAAAAAATAAAATATTTTTTTCATTTATGTAAAAATAGAAAATAATTAATATAAAAAATCTAATACAAAAATCATTTATATAAAAATGTAATATGATTAGCAAACATTTATAATTTTCAATGGGAAAGATTTCTTTAACAACTCCTAAGAGTTAAATAATAATATATTCATTTGAAAACAATCAAATAAAGATAAATATTAAAAATAAATTTAGAAATACTTATGAGAAAATAATAATTTTATAAATTTGCAATATCAGTATTTTATTAAAAAAATTAGTGAAAATACTTCAAAAAAAAAAAAATTATTTCATAAATATTATTATACTCATAAATATTTTGATTAATAATATGTTTGAAATACTCGTTTTATTTCACGATTTTGTCCCATGGTGCATGCAGGTGGCTTCAATGCTAGCAAGGCGTTCAAATCACACTTATGCTCATGCTAGGGGTTGTAATTTTCAGTTATATTCGACCATGCTTGTTTGGCATGGGAGGGTTAATTCTAATTAATTTATAAAAAATGAAAAATAAGGTTAACTTGTGTGTATTAATTATATTTATTTTTTAATATAGTTGTGTTAATATATATGTATTTTTCTCATTATTTTTATATGGAATATTTTCATTACTAAAATTTAAATTATTTGTAAAAGTGAGTATTTTCATATTATTCGTTAGGGATTCTTGCTAAAAGTAATTTATTGGAAGAAAATTATTCAGAAAATAAATTAAACTAAAAATTTAAAAATTAGTGTTAAATAATTCTTTATTACAAGTTACATTTGAAAAAAATGTTTAGAAATAATTATTGTAAAATTGTTCTTTAAAATATAAATATATTAAAAAAAAATTATTAAAATTTAAACTAAATTTATTTTAAAAAATAAAAATTAATTATACATCATTAATAATTACAAAATATTAAATTTAAAATTAAAAAAAAAAAATATTTTTTTTGGAGAAAAAAAGGACAAAAAAATCTTATTATAAATTTTCAATCCTCCGCTTCGTGCACATAAAATTAGTTAATATAAAATTACTCCAAGGAACTCAAGGAATGAAGCGGCTGATTGATTAAAAATTTAAGAAACATATTATTTTGTTTTATAAAAAAAATGATCAAAATATTATTTACAAAATAAATGAATTGCTCGATATGCTGCTAGTTTTCATTAATGCCCGATGTGTACTTTTTTTTTCATAAATTCTTATTATTAATTAATTATTGGTTTTAGTTTTTATTAAATATTTAATTTTATAATTTTTATCTATATTATTCAAAACAGAGAGAAGGGAGGTTTAAATTATTCACAAAAATGAACATTCAAAGTTACCTTTCAAGAATTCTTGGTCAGAAGAAATTTATATGAGGAAAACTATTCACATAATAATTAAACTGAATATGTATGGATAAAAAAAATAATTGAAAAGTTATTTAAAAAATATAATTAAAAACATATTTAGAATAATGATGATTTAATAATTTTATATAGAAATATTTACTAATTTTAAAACATAGACCATTTATTTAAAAGTTTCATTAAATTTCTTTTCAAATTTAGTGTAATTTATACGAATAAGTCATACAACATAGTTACAATAATGGATTACAAATTATTATTGAAATTTAATAAATAAATATAGTTAAAAAAATAAAAAAATTAAATATAATTTTTAAAATAATAATAAAAAAAAAATTATATAAAAAATAATATAACTTTTTTTAATCATCTATATAGTAGATATGAATTTAGTATTATATTTTAAAAGAGTTTTTGTTTGGTTAAGAGTTTGTTTTTTTTGGATTTAAGGTAATACCTTAACTACTCAAGATTCACATGCATTTGGTAGGAGTGAAAGCCTCGGGAAGAGCAATAGGTTGTTCAAGCTGCCTGGTTTTCTTGAATAAGGATAACGAATCAGCTTAAATTTCCTAATAACAACAAGTATAGTTGTACTCACTGCTAAACTAAATTATCGTAGATTTAAACTTAATATAAAACTCTTAAAACATAATGTAAGTGATTGGTATTATAGATCTTTTAGTAGTGTAAATTTTTAATTATCATTCATTTTCATGTAGCTGACCTTTCAGCAAAGAAGAACATTGTGTCTTTTTCACAACACTATAACAAAATCCGAGTTCAAAGATCACACTTATGTGTTCACTTCTAGTAAATTCCAAATTCCAATTTTTTAACAATAAGTTAGTTTAATTTACTCATAAGACAAATTATCACACTAATTTCAAATTTTTTTAACAATAAATGAATTTAATTTAGTCTATCAATAAGATAAATGATCACACCATTTTAAGCATTTTTGCACATGCATAGTTAAGGGCAAGTTAGTTGTCTAAAGTTGGTATAAGTGAAACTAAATGGATGTCAATACATCAATCCTCTTTTTAGTTCAAAAAAATAATACCCAATATGCCAATCCTCTTGTAAGTTGAAAACAATACCTATTACATAAAGAGGAAACTATTTTTAAATGGATTTCAAACATCTTTCCTCCTGTAAGTTGCAAATTTGTTAATAGAATGAAAGAACTCGCTAAATAATTAATTAATGATTTCATTTTTTAGAATTTGATAAAATCTACAAGTTTTAGATTTCTAACCCAATATACTACAAAGAATAAAATAACTAACTAAATAATTAAATAAAATTTTCATTTCTTAAAATTTATACTACAAAGAATAAAAGAACTCGCTAAATAATTAGATAAAAATTTAATTTCTTAAGATTTAATAAAATCTACAAGGTTTAGATTTCTATCCCAGTATACTACAAAGAAGGAAAGAACTGGCTAAATAATTGAATTACAATTCCAGATAAAGATACAACTTCATCAAATATGATCCTCGTCATTCAAATAAACTTGAGTTTGATATACGAAACCCTAGCATTCCATTCCCAGAAGGAAAGATATGAAATCTCTTCGAATTTGATAAAATCTACAAGGTAGAATTCCAACTGCGGTATCAAATAAACATGCGTTATCAAATAAGCAAGATCTACTTAAGGAAAGGATCTTGATCAGAATACTTACAATGACAACGACATCTTTCCTATTTAGCTTCTTTTCGCGAAAAGGAAAAAAAAGGCCGGCACTTCTGCATACAAAATAAAATTAAATGTGTATTTATACCCCGTGAATCAAAACATGAAGATGAATAACAAAAACCTCCAAATGAAAAATGATTTGTATAAATAAAAGTTTTATGCCTAATATTTTCATTGATTTGTATAAATAAAAGTTTTATGCCTAATATCTTCATTAGCAAAATGCTTTCAATAAACACATCCAAATTCTTTTTTTCTTTAGTCTTGCAACCACAACTTAACAATATAGAAAATCAGAACACACAGAATGCAGTCAATATAGTCAATATATTAGAAGTCTAAGCTTTATTGGAAGAGACAAAAATTCATAAATCTGCAAAATGCTCTTCAAAATGGCCCTCTGAAACAATATAGTTAGATTAATTATCTTTCCATATGAAAGTGAATAATGCATCTGTAAAATATCCTTAAATGAAAAATAATCTGCATACATAAACAGTTACCTGTTGAAGACAATGCTATGAATAAGCATTTCTGACATTCTTTCTCCAATCTTGTTTGTAAAGGTTCCTCAACTCTATTGTATTTTTTTGAAGAGGCAGATCATTAAATTTGTAAACCTGACCATTCATAAAATCTTCAGAAATATTCATCTGATATAAATGGTTGCTTCCAAGCAAATTATGAGAAATACTTTTCAAAAATATTTAGCGCTCAAAGTTACATACCTGAACCTAAATGAAATAGATGTCCAGAACTAATCTTTATGCAAACTGCAAATTATGAGAAATACTTTTCAAAAATATTTAGCGCTCAAAGTTACATACCTGAACCTAAATGAAATAGATGTCCAGAACTAATCTTTATGCAAACTGCAAATTAATTATCGATGACAATTTCCCTTCTTCATCATCATAATGCACATATGCATAACAAAAACAACAATGCTACAACTCAACAAACACATCATACATTCACATCCAAACCCACACATAACCCAGACATAAAGCAAACCAACCAAACTCTGACACACAAGCTAGATTAAAGAAGAGAATGATTCGGTCCGCTCAAGCAAAGATAACATAATGCAAAGCCACTGCTTAGTTTTTTAACAACGGCCAAATGCAGAAAAAAGCCCGTAAAAGCTTGTTAACAACGGCCAAATGCAGAAATAGCCAGTAAAAGCTCGTTGGATTCAAAGTTATCAGCCACCTACTATCGATCCATGTCGAACGGAGATTATAATCGTTGGATTCAAATTCATCAACAAACCACTATCCATGTGGAACGGAGATACGGAGATTATAATCGTTGGATTCAAATTTATCAGCCAACTACTATCCATGTGTAAGGGAGATAATTTAATGACAAGTAATTATTTTATGTCAGACAAAACTCATAAAATATTCCACCATGGACCACTTCGGATGCTTCACGTATGTGTCGAGGATATTTGAATCTTGATCATTAGCAGGTAGGTAAAGTTCGCAAAATATGTACCAACCAGAATATGAAGTTAGTAAAATATTGAATATTGTTTAAATAAATATAGTATTAGCGAAATCATGTAATTGATATAAATTAAGTTATTTTAGTTTTTTTATATCAATTAATTTTTATAAATGAAATCAATTAACATGATTTAATATATATATTAATAAATATTAAAATTAATATTTATTATAAATTAATTATAATAATAATATGTCATAAACTTAAAATAATAAAAAATTACTATTATTATTAAAATCAATGATGTAATCTAAGTTTCAATAGCTATGACAAATGAACAGATCGACACCAAATGCTAACATCATAAATATAAAAAATTAGGGATTATCCTTGTTAAAATTGCTATTGTTATCAAGCCTAATTCTTATATTTTGAATGATGAAAATGATTATATCATGCCCTATACTATGAGTGGATCTCATCTCAAGACATGTATAGGACTAGGACAAGAATAAATCATCAAAATCAATTTCTTACTTGTATAATTTTTTTTCAGCTTTTCTCTCATTTTACTTTTGACCTTTCCTTTATCATGTCTTTTTGAATTTCTTAAGTTAACCTCTCTTTTTTTTAATTAGATTTTTGTTGATTTCATAGTTTTTTTTTCTCATAGTCCCTTTAGTTTTCATAAGTTGGAAAGTACATTTAACAAGAAAACAACACATTCATACAATTAACTATGTTAAGCTTTATATATCTGAAAATATTTATAGGTTGACATCTTTAACTTGTCAGTAACAAAATATATAATACAAGGACAAGGAACCTTTCTTTTTTGTTCAAGAGTTGGTTTGGGAAGAAGCAATATCTAACCTTATTATGTTATATCTAACCTTATTATTACCTGCAATAGCATACCCTAGGTATTTCCTTCTTCATCCCACCTCTCACATCCCTTAATTGCATTCCCCCATTGAAAACTCAAATCCTACTCATTTGCACTCTATGGAATTAACTGTATTACCAAGTATTTATGAGTTCTACTTTTCAATATATATAGTATGTCAGCCCTACTTTAAGATAATCACATGAAAACGTTTTGCATGTATGATGATATAAGAGCAATTGATGCATCGAATTTTCTTTTACATTTGATGTAACGTTAAAAAAAAAAAAAAAAAAAAAAAAAAAAATATATATATATATATATATATATATATATATATATATACATATATATTTACCTATTACCATACCAATAAAACCTCAACATTAATCCAAATCACACATTTTAATTAGAATCATAAACCATTCAATCGTTCCTTTGAAATATTAGGGTTTGGACCTTATTATAAAATGGATTTCATTAAGTTTGATGTTATGCATATAACTCTAATTCTACCTATATACCTATGTTAACACCTCTGTCGACGGGGTTCATTATGAGACTATTTAATGCCTCGATATTCTCGAATCCACTTAGATCTTTTCATCGTTGTGATGGACTGGCTCATTAAATGTTTGATAGCGGTGAAATTTAATGGCATGGGATATTGTGTTAATGGCCACCTGCAACTCCGAGTGCTGTCTGATTTGCTTAAGATCTACGGTGGCTTCTCTATGGAAAAAAGTTTAGGTAAACCTTCTCTTTCACCTCGTCATTTCTTCGCGCATCTTTGTAAAAATTGGGTTGGCTCTACTTTTGTTTTCTGCAATTTCCAGCGTTCAGTAAAACACAGGTATGGTGCTTTAGTTAGCTTCTTGGTGCTTTCACATTTTGGAGGTTAGACACCATTCTCTATTTCTCCATCCAGATTTTTCTAGCAGCATTCGTACTACCGACCAAATCTCTGGCCACTAGCAGGTAACCTTCACCGAATTGTTTTGGTTAGCTATTACTTTTTTTTTTTCAATTTTCAGCTCTTAGATTCACAATACAATTCCCTGTTGATGAGGGTTTTTTTTCTCACCTTCTACAGGTCGACATTCATTGTCATCAGAAGAGTTCATGAAATTCCAGGTAATTACCCCTTAAGGGTTTTTCTATTTAACCCTACTGAGCTTAACTCGTCTTAATCATTTTTTTCATTCCAATACTTACATCTATTTGCTTCCTTGCTTGTGTCACAGGTACTCCCCTTCCAAAATAATTGGGTTTGGTTGCTGAGTTTAATTGTCGGATTTCCAACTAACAATTCTACGCTGCCCCTCCACTCCAGGTATTTTCTCAGTGAACCACTTCTCCACATGGATATATTTTCTTCTCGCCGGCGGGTTATGAAACTTGCTATTAGGCTTACTGTATTTAGGGTTTTAATTTAGTATAAACTTGAGTAGTGAGCTCGTAGTTGCTCATTTACCTGCTTATCTGTGGTTTTGACACAATAATGCTTTTACTCGAATTTTTATGTTAAAATATATAGAGGGTTTTCCTCTTGTATTTAACTCCTTCATTCTCAGTTGGGTTTTCCGAATTTTCTTGTATGAGTTATTATAATGGAAGAAGAGACCAGATTTAATATGTTTATCTAGTTTTCAAAAGAAGAATTCAACCATTCGTAATTACTTCTTGTATTTGAAATATTGTAATATGTTTCTATTCAAAGAACTCTGGTTATATGCATTCATCTAGTTTATTCATGGAGATTTATTTTGTATGTGCCATGGTATTTGATTTATATACATGCACGGATATTTATTTACCTATGTCCTTACGTTAATGTTTACCATGATGTGCCTGAGCCTCTGGCTGGTTTAATTTTCTATAACTACTTGGTTTATATTTAAATTTATATGTTTCACTCGGCCTACGCTTGTACAGTAGATGCTTATTGAATAGCAGTAAAGTTCTAGAAAAGAATTAGTTTGCTTAAACTTCACACTGTTAAATTCATTTAAGTTTACCTACATAGGTTTCTATTTTCTACATGTTGGTGACTGGACCACCTGCTTTCTTGTCCATGTATAGCTAGGCTCGAGCAACAACGAATTCTGGGTTGAGGTTCTCCTTGTACCCAGAATCAACAGTTAGCTCCTTAAGGGTTTAGATAAGTCCAGCAGGGTTTTATAATTCTAGTATATACTTTAAATTGTACAGTTTGTAACAGTAGTTCATATAGCTTATTCCGCCAGTTAAATTCCTGTTTATATATATATTTTCAATTAATGTAATGACAACTTCTGCTTTATGAAAAATAATAACACGTTTCGTTACAGTATTACTAGGTTGTCCACTAGCAGTTTTCCTTGAGTTGCAACAATAATTCTTCTACAGTTAACTTATCAACTCCCAGAATTAATTTACAGAGTTCACCACTATTTTCGAGAACCTTCTCATTTCCGTCTTTGGACCATTCCTAATACAGCTTACAGGAAAATAAATAAATAAGACACACCATTGTACAAATATTATAGTATTGTTCCTGTATATTTAAAATAACAAAAATAACCAGTAACTTATCTGAATGTGAACATTGTTGATGATGTTTCTCCCAACCTTCAAGAGAGACAATTACGTCCTCCTCTTTCCCCCGTGCTCCACTCTTGAGAGGTACAGGTTGACAATATTTTCTGCTATGACCTCAACACCCTTGTCCATTCAGTACCAAAAACTCTCAGAAATGGTGAGTGATTTCCACCGGTATTTACCAGCTCAGGAAACTTTCAAACTTTCTTCCTCAGTATCTGAACAAAACCCCTATTCCTCAATGGGATATGCCTTTTATCCTCATAGGAACATGTAACTATTCAAAATGTCCAACCAACTTTTAGTTCCTGGAATACTTTTACCATCAAAATTTTTACTTTTTATGGAAGAACTTTCCATAACCAATTTTATTTCCAAATAAAAAAATAAATAACTTTTCTAGAATGATAATAGTCTTTTTTTTTTTTTAATAATAACTAAATTGTCATATTACTAGCTAACAACTATTTAATGCCAAATTCAGCTGTTACAACTTCCCCCCCTTGAAGTAACATTGTCCTTGGTGTTTTACTCCAGCTCAGAAAATGGCTCTGGGTAAGCCTCATGCACAAATCCATCATCTTCCCAAGTAGCCTCATCCAGGCTGAAGTGCTTCCACTGCACTTTAACCTGGGTGATGACTCACTTCTGGAGCATAATTTCTCTCCTGTCAAGTATGCATTGAGGCTCGACCAGAAACTCACCATCTGGCTCTACCTGCAAACAACAAAGTTTCCTGTCAAACTTTCATAAATAATTTATGCTTCAAGTTAGGATTTTCTAATTCTATCCTATTCGAATATTCTGCCAATGAATTACATGCTTCAGATAATGCACATATCGCTTTAATAGGGATATATGAAACACATCGTGCACCCAAATGTGGCTAAGTAAAGCTAGCCGATATGCCACAGGTCCTACCTTTCCAAAATTTGTAAGGGTCCACAGAACATGGGGGCTAACTTGGCACAAGAGGCCCACCTCAAGGTACTCTTCTTGGGTTTGATCCTCACATATACATGACCACCCACTTCGAATTCTCGATAAGTCCTCTTCTTATCTGCATATATCTTCTACCTATATTTTGCAGCTTTCAAGTTTTGCCTGATCTTCTTTACCTCTGATTGCATTTCAGCCAACATTTCTGGTCCCAAAATTAGTTTCATTTCAGGGTTGCTCCAATTTATGGGTGTGCGACATTGCCTCCCATATAGAGCTTCGAAAGGACTCATCCTAAGGGACTCCTCATAACCATTATTGTAAGAAAATTCAAACAGGTGTAAATACTCTTCCCATTTAGTTGATTGTTGCATCATGTACATGCACAACATGTCTTCCAAAATTTGGTTTACCCGCTCTATTTGACCATCTGTCCAGGGATGATAAGAAGTGTTAAAGTTTATTTGGGTCCCCAAACCTATAAAAAAAAATTTATAGAATTCTGAAGTAAAATTCACATCTCTGTCCAAAATAACAGTCTTTGGAATGCCATGCAGTTTGAATATTTCTCTCATAAAAATATTTGCTATCTGTAGAGTCTTGTAAGTAGACTGTACATGTATAAAATGTGCAGACTTACTCAACCTGTTGACTACAACCATAATGGAGTCATTGTGCCTCTTTGACCGTGGTAAACCCGTAATGAAGTCTATGGATATGACCTCCCACTTCCATTCAGGTAGCGGTATGGGCTGCAATAATCCTCTGAGATGTCGATGCTCCACCTTGACCTGTTGAAATTCCAAACATTTTTTAAGTATTCAACAGTGTTTCTACACATACCAGGCCAGAAATTTATTTTTCTAATAACAGTTAACATTTTCTGGTATCTTAGGTGTCCTGCATAATTAGTTCGATGATATTCATTCATGATTAGCTCCTTTAGATCCACACGGTTTGGTATATAAATATTTCCTCTAAAGGTTAGCATTTTTTCTTTACTAACTCCATATTCAGAAGTGTTTCCTTACTTTTTGGCCTCTTCCATTTGTTTCCATAGGAATTGATATTTGGGATCCTTCTTTGCTTCCTCTTTTACTTGATCCAAAAATTTTCATTCAAGCTAATTATAGTAAAGCTGATAAACATAATGCAACTTCCTACTTAAGGAATCCACCACTCAGTTTTCCTTACCCTTCATGTGTTGAATGTCCATATCAAACTCACTTAGGAAGGCATTCCATCTTTCCTGTTGGGAGTTTAAATTAGCTCGTTTGAAGTAACTGGTTAGGCTACTATGATCAGTCTTTAATACAAGCTTCTTTCCCCGCAGGTAGTGTCTCCATACCCAGAGTGCATGTACCATTGACATTAACTCTAGATCATAGGCTGAATATCTTTTTTCATGCTCTTTTAACTTTCTTGACTCATAAGCCACTACCTTTCCTTCCTAAGATAAAACTGCCCCAACTCCCTCTTTACAAGCATCTGTACAAACTTCAAATTCTTTGTTGGGGTTAGCTACCCTCAACACTGGTACAATGGTCAATAGCTTCTTCAACCTCTTGAAACTATTATGGCACTCATTAGTCCACTTAAATACTTTTCCTTTTCTCTGCAAAGAGGTGATTGGAAAAGAAATTCTAGAGAATCCTTAAATGAATCTTTGATAGTACCCAGCCAAGCCCATAAACGATATGATATCCACCACATTTTTGGGTAGTCGCCATTCCATGATTTTCTTGATTTTCTCTGGATCAACAATAATCCCTTATGTTGAAATAACGTGGCCTAAGTACTAGATTTCCATTTTGAAGAAATCAAATTTGCTGAACTTAGCATACAATTGGTGTTTTCTTAACATTTCCATCACAATCCTTAGATGTTATCTATGTTCTTCGTGGCTCTTAGAATAAATTAAAATGTCATCAATAAATATGAGTACAAATTTATCCAGGAAAGGGTGAAATATACCATGCATTAACCTTATAAATGTCGCTGGCACATTTGTTAACCCAAAGGGTAACACCACAAACTCATAATGCTCGTACCTCATACGGAAAGAAGTATTATAAATATATTCATCCTTGATTCGGATCTGGTGGTATCCAGACCTTAAATATATTTTTGAGAATACTGTGGCCCCTTTCACCTGTTCAAATAGATCATTAATCAGTGGTAAAGGATATTTATTTTTGACCATTAATTTATTGAGTTGTCTATAGTGCATGCACGTTCAGATGGTTTTGTCCTTCTTCTTTACGAACAACATTGGTGCTCCCCAAGGGTACACACTCGGACGAATGTATCCTTTGTCCAACAATTCTTGTAACTGCATTTTTAATTCAGTTAATTCTGGAACACTCAATCTCTAAGGAGCCCTTGACATAGGTGATGCTCCTGGCATTAATTCAATGGTAAAATCAATATCTCTTCTTGGTGGTAATCCGGGTATATATTCTGGAAAGATATCCATGAAATATTGTACTACTGGTATGTTCTCCATCATAGGAGACTTATCCTTGGAATTAGCATATCCCACATGGATAGCATAAATTTGACATCCCTTCCTCATACAATTATTCATTTGGGATGATGTAATAGGACGTAGTTGTAGCACTTTTTTTATTCCCTAAATCTCTTTGCATGTTCCATCTTGCATTCTGTAATAAATAATCTTTTCTTTACAGTCCACCAAGGTCCAATGTTTTTCTATCCAATCCATAGCAAACAAACATAATAGGACCCTAATGGAAATATGTTCAGGAGTACATTTAACTGCTAGTCTGCAATTTCCAATGTGCAATTTGGAATTTTGGTAGTTACTTTTCTTTTTTCTCTTGTGGCTAACTATACCAGACAAAGAATTTTTAATTTCTTCCATTTTAATTTACATACTTCCACTATTTTGGGATTAACATAACTTAGACTTCCACCTGGATCAACCAAAATATAAATAGATTGAGACAATAAATTACCTTCCAAATCTATCATTGTTGGCTGATAATCTGCCTGTCGATCATCCAATGCTGCGTTTATTCGAGGTATGTTTCAAACCACATCACCTACTATAGAGGCCTCCTATAAGTTTTCAACTGCTTCACTTCTCCCTCACTGTGGGCAATTTTTATAATAATCTGCCTCAACACACCCCCAACACTATAGAGGTGGCTTGGACACTTGTCCTTGTTCAGGTTTTCTAGAAGACTTGATAGGCCTCTCCTCAGTTGGCCATCAGGTTCTTTGATGATTTCTGCCAAACTGCTTGCTTACAGAACTTCATGCAGAATTCTTAAAATTATTACTTCTAGCACCCTTGTAGTTTGAGTTGTTTTTCTGTCCTTTTCTTGGCTGCCAACTTTTTCCCACTTCCCCTTTTTCCTTGGACTACTGGTAGCACATTCGTGCCTTATGAATCGCTGTGTCCATGGTTCTAGGGTTTACGAACTCAATTTGTTCCTTCATATGAGTTTGCAAACTGCTCAAAAATATTTGAACCTTAACCTTTTCATCTATAAGGTATGGAACCTATCTTAACGGGGTGGTGAAATTGGTAATAAACTCGTCCATGGTCATCTGCCCCAGCTTCAAGTCATGAAATTATATATATTTCTCATCATAAAAATGTTTTGTCAGACATTTATCTTTAAAATATTGCTGGAATGATTCCCATGTGACATCTTGATCTTCAATGTTGTGAACATTACTTTCTTCCTCCCACCATAGGGTGGCTTTTTCTCTCAACTAATATATGGCTAATCTGGATTTTACGTTGTTGTTATACACATACACTTGAAAATATTTATTCGTATTTATCAACCAAGCCTATGCCACTTCCTCAGCTTCTCCATCAAATGTATATGGTTTTATTTTTCGAAACTCACCTTGAAGCTCCACTTTTTTATTTTTAACTTCTTGTTGATCTGACACATTTCCAGAATCTACTCCATTATAGTTTATATTTTTTTTGCTTCGATGTGAAGGGATTATTTTCACTCTATGAGTGGTGTGGTCCCTTGCTTGTTTCTCGTTACCTTCCTGCATGCCTCTATCAGGACTAGGTTTTTCCATTCCCTGATTTTGCTTATCGGAAAAGCTCTTGATTATATTTTCTTGTTGTTGCATCAAGCACTCATTATCACTCAAAACCCACACCATTTCTTCATGTAGTTTCTGCAATGTATTTAACAATATGATAGTTTGGTGCAGTTGTTCCTCCAACAATCTACTTGTTTGCTAGTGTTGATCCACAATCAGCTGAATTCACATCTCAGGATTCATTTCTGGTCATGGTTGGGGTTCCCCAGTGTTCTCGGGTGGGTGCTATTTTGACCCACTTCTCATAGCATCTCTTGTTATGCTTCTTTTCTGTGCATCAGTATACACACAACTTAAATCGTTAGATGACCCCTAGGGTCGTAGCATGCAAAAGCTGCTCTGATACCACTTGTAACGTACAATATTAAAAAAAAATATTTACCTATTACCATACCAATAAAATTCAACATTAATCCAAATCACACATTTTAATTAGAACCATAAACCATTGAATCGTTCCTTTGAAATCTTGGGGTTTATACCTTATTATAAAATTGAATTCATTAAGTTTGATGTTATGCATATAAATCTAATTCTACCTATCTACCTATGTTAGAAAATCCGTCGACGGGGTTCATTATGAGACTATTTAATGCCTCGATATTCTCGAATCGACTTGTATCTTCACATCGTTGTGATTGAATGGCCCATTAAATGTTTTACAGCAGTGAAATTTAATGGCATGGGATATTGTGTTAATGGCCACCTGCCACTCCGAGCATGATCCGATCTATTTAAGATCTACGGTGGCTTCTCTACGGGAAATTTTTTAGGATAACCTTGTCTTTTGCCTCAAAATTTATTTGTGCATATTTGTAAAAATTGGCTTGGCTCTGCTTCTGTTTTCTGCAATATCCAATGTTCAGTAAAACATAGGTATGGTGCTTTACCCAGATTCTTGGTGCTTTCACATTTTGGAGGTTAGACAACATTCTCTGTTGCTCCATCAAGATTTTTCTCGCAGCGTTTGGACTACCGATCGAATCTCTGGCCACTAGCAGGTAACCTTCATCGAATTTTTTTGTTTAGCTACTCCTTTTTGGTTTTCAATTTTCATCTCTTAGATTCAAGATATAATTCCCTGTTGATGAGGTTTTTATTTCTCACCTTCTACAGGTCAGCATTCATTGTCACCGGAAGAGTTCATAAAATTGCAAGTAATTATCCCTTCAGGGTTTTTCTATTTAACCAATCCGAGCTTAACTCATATTAATCATTTTTTTTGTTCCAATACTTATATCTATTTGCGTCCCTTCTTGTCTCACAGGTACTCCCCTTCCAAAACAACTGGATTTGGTTGTTGACTTTAATTGTCAGATTTCCAACTAACAATTCTGCACTGCCCCTCCATTCCAGATATTTGCTAAGTGAATCGCTTGTCCGCATGGATATCTTTTCTTATTGCCATTTGGTTATGAAACTTGCTATTAGGCTTATTGTATTTAGGGTTTTGATTCACTATAAACTTGAGTAGCGAGCTCGTAGTTCCTCATTTACCTCCTAATCCGTGGTTTTGACACAGTAATTCTTTTACTCGAATTTTTATGTAAATATATAGAGAGGGTTTTCCTCTTGGATTTAACTCCTTCATTCACAGTTGGGGTTTCTGAATTTTTTTGTGTGAGTTATTATAATGGACGAAGAGACCAAATTTAATATGTTTGTCTAGTTTCCAAAAAAAATAATTCAACCATTTGTAGTTACTTCTTCTATTTGAAATATTGTAATATGTTTCTATTCGAAGAACTCCAGTTATATTCAATCATCAAGTTTATTCATGGAGATTTATTTTGTATGTGCCATGGTAGTTGATTTATACACATGCACAAATATTGATTTACCTATTTTCTTATGTTAACTGTTTACCGTGATGTACTCGAGCCTCTGGCTAGTTGAATTTTCTGTAACTACTTGGTTTATATTTAAATTTATTTGTTTCACTTGGCCTATGCTTGTATAGTATATGCTTATTGAATAGAAGTACGGTTGTGGAAATGACTTAGGTTGCTTAAAATTCACACTGTTAAATTCATTTAAGTTTACCTACACATGTTTCTCTTTTCTAGATGATGGTGACCGAACCACCTGCTTTCTTGTACATGTATAGTTAGACTCAAGCAATGATGAATTCTGGGTTGAGGTTCTCCTTGTACCTAGAATTGACAATTAGTTCTTTAAGGGTTTAGACAAGTCCAACAACGTTTTATAATTCTACTATATACTTTGAATTGTATAGTTTGTAACAGTAGTTCATATAGTTTATTACGCAAGTTAAATTCCTATATATATATATATATATATATATATATATATATATATATATATATATATATTCAATTTATGTAACAACAACTGAATCTACTTTATGAAACAAAATAACACATTTCTTTACTATATTACTAGGTTGTCCATTAGCATTTTTCCTTGAGTTGCAACAGTAATTCTTCTACATTTAAATTATCAATTCCCAGAATTAATTTATAGAGTTCACCACTATTTTCCATAACATTCTCATTTCTATCTTTATACCATTCCTAATACATCTTATAAGAAAATAAATGAATAACACACCAATGTAAAAATATTATAGTATTGTTCCTGTATATTTAAAATACCAAAAATAGCCAATAACTTATCTGAATGTGAACATTGTTGATAATATTCCTCCCAACCTTCAAGAGAGGCAATTACGTTCTCCTCTTGCCCCTGTGCTCCATTCGTGAGAGGTGCAGGTTGACAATAGTTTTTGTTCTGACTCCATTCGTGAGAGGTGCAGGTTGACAATAATTTCTGTTCTGACCTCAGGACCCTTATCCAGTCAGTACCAGAAACTCTCAGGAACACTGAGTGATTTCCACTGGTCTCTACCAGCTTAGGAAATTTTCACACTCTCTTCCTCAGTCTCTGAACAGAACCCATATTCCTCACTTGGATATGCCTTTTATCCTCAAATGAACAAGTAACTGTTCAAACTGTCCAACCAACTTTCAGTTCTTGGAATAATTTTACCATCGACCTTTTTACGTTTTATGGAACCACTTTCCATAACCAATTTTAATTCCAAATGACAAAATAAATATTTTTTCCATAAATGATAATTGTCTTAATTTTTATTTTTTTTAAATAATAACTAAATTGTATTACTAGCTAACAACTAGTTAATCTAAAATTAAGTTGTTACATTTGAGTTATGGATATGTTTTGAAGTTGATGTTTTTTGTTGTAAATAAGGCAAACAAAAGGAAAGCCCGGACATATGCTTATATACTATTAGTTTTTTAAATATGCTAAATTTCCTCAAAAAGGTTTTAATTTTATTATCAATAATTTAATCATTATTTACAAACAAAAGGAAAGCCCATACATATGCTTATATACTATCAATTTTTTAAATATGCTCAATTTCCTCAAAGCATGTAAATTTCCTAAATTTTTTGAATATATTATTTTATTCAACTTCTTATAGTCGAAAATAAATATATTATAGTCATTCGTGGAAGGCTTGAACGTTTTATGTTTATATGAGTTATGATTTCGAATTCATGTTACACATGAAAACAAGGATGATAGCACTTTATTAATTTGATTGGTATATTTTCAAGGCCAAGACTTATCATCAAATATTTATAAAACCAAGATCTTATAATACCTTGGCTGATCATTGATAAAATATAAGTTGGTCGATATTTTGTTTTGAAGGTTTGGATGACTATGTTTACGGTTTACAAGATTTGTATCAACCAACACAATTAAATGAATAATTAGTATAAGTGAGATACGCCTATGTTTTTAAATGTTGATATGAGATGATATATTTAAGATTTGATAATGTAATATTTATAGTTCATATGAAATTTTTTTGTCTCACATAATTCACAGTGGTGATCTCTAGCCATTAGCAAGTAATGTAAGGCATGCTTGATTTTATTAACGCATGGTTATGAAATTTTATGGGAAGGTTTAGAATATGTTTTATGATGTGGGAACTTATTTTATTTCTACCATATAACCATTTTCTAGTTATGACTCTCATTGAATGAACTATCCATGGGAATGATATTCCGTGCTACATATGATGTTTGACATGTATTGGAGTTTTTTTATATATAATGGCCAATCCTCTCTTATAATATTTGTTCCAGATAATTTATTAAGATCATATCCATCTTTCCCTCCTTTTCTTGATGTAATATAACATTAATTTAACTCCTTACGACCCTCCACTCAAAAACAATTCTAACTTGTCATCTTGACCACTCAAATGTTTCCTATGTGGTGCATCCACATTTGTGATAGCTACATGTTAATACTGAAGTGAATCCCACGTGAAATTTGTACTTTTATCTTTCCCCTGACATAATCATCCAACTTCGAGGTTCTTATTCTAAAATTTACTCTCCACTATGCCTCGAGCATTGATCATAACATTCCATTTTTACTCTTCCCATGAACTTCCAATGGTATTCAACATGTATAGCTCCCCTCTTTCTAGTTGTTCATTTTGAAAATACCTGAAACTACTATTGGAAGCTAATGAGAAAAAGGAATATTCTTGGACTATAGTGCAATTGTTCTTATACACACCAACCCATCAAGTATTTCCGAAGATGATTAACTCAATCTAGTTGTTAATGGGTTGAAGTTACATGGATTTTTATTGCCATGTCTTTGTTCTTCCTTGTCTTTGTTTGCGGATTTCTTAATGGCGTCTCAAAAATCCTCTGAAATCCTTCTATTGAAATTGAAATCCCCTCTTCTTTCATTCAAGGACACTCTCAAGTTCATAAAAATCATTCCTATTTAAAATATTTGTTGTACATGCATGTATGAAGCTAATATTTATTCACATGCAAACGAAAAAATTCTCCATGAGGTATTGGCATAGTTTGTATTGTCTTGTGCCCTTCTTTGCTCAATGTTCTTGCGCCATTCACTATGATCCCTTAATACTTAAGTCTTGGGCATAAATATACCTTGTTTTTTTCTTAATCTTCCTGAATTGACACCTAGGCCCCCACATTTTGAAATCGCTATTTCATTTAGCTTTTTAACAAGCTACAAAAATTTCTTGACCTCCCAGGACTATCTCTATATGCTCTAATCTCGAATTAAATAATTTATTTGTACATATTTTCTTATTCAAAGAATATAACTATATCATTTTTAGATGTATGTATTTCTCACCTTGTTATAATGGTTATTTGAAAATGAGAATATATAAAAAACTATTGCATCTTTAATGATGCAATGTATGATGCAATGTGTAGGCCCTATTTTATTTATTTTTATTATAATTTTCAAAACGGTTTTAAATATAACCATGTTTTATCGTTTTAACCGACAATTTACTTGTTTTCGTAATAATGGGTTATCCCTATGTTAATATTAACACATCGGTTATCTTTCCCTCCATATTTAAAATAAAACCCTATAGTGCAAAATATTGTTAATTTTATTGTTGTTTTATTGAGGTATTTGTTTTCTTATGATTCTTTCAGGATATTCAATGAGAGATGTTGGATGTGGATCTGGATTCAATCGTGTAAGCTTTTTTAGGAGCTACTCTTGAATTGTTTCTGCACTTTGGCTCTCTACAACTTAAATCAACTTTTTTGGAAACGAGGTCATGTCACCCTTAGGCCTAGAATCCAATGAAAATATAATAATAGACCCAGGGAAGATCTTTCACTTCACTCCCCAGCAACGTTAACAGAAATTTTAGCCTCCACAATGTCCCAAGGTGAAAAGATATTGACGGAGGTAAACTCAAACCAAGATTTTAGTTTGGTAGCTAGCCCTACCAAACTAGATAGGGGTCTCCCTATGAAAAACATAGCCAAGGGTGTAGAGTGATTGTGAGATTGAGCTGGAGAAGAAAAAACTGAATTTGAATATACAAAACATTCCCATGAAAAAATTATTTATGATAACTGATGGAAAAACAAGACCTTCACCAAGCCATGGTGAAAAAAACTAGCATGATGATTCTCTCCCATTCTCCTTACCTTATACCATCTTTACCATGATCGTGTAGAGATAATAATGTAATTTTAGGGTTTTTACACCAGTTAAAATCATCAAGAGTCTCATATGATATTGGTATAACCTTGAGTTCCTGCCCTCACATGTGAAGTACCTCATGATCGATTTCATGATAGGGGCATATTTTTCCAACAAGTGTCTAAATGGAAAGATGTGTTTAGGAGTTGTTTTGTATGTTGGTTTCACGAAAATTTTGTAGCTGTCAAGGTCAAGGTCTCTACTCTTGAACCAATCTTCTCGACTTTTTGGAATCCCTGTGGCCGAAGAAATGATATCTATTGAAGTATTGAAAACCACTCCTAAAATAGTCACCTTATCTCTCCTCAATCTAGTGGAAATAGTACTAGTGATTTTGTCATGAAAACAAAATTCTTGAACCGTTTGGAAAAACGCAAGGCAACCAACATCTTGAAATTATTTTTTGAGGAAGGATGACGACATGACCTCATCTTCTGAAGTGGGCTCATACCTGCTAAACTGGCCTCCCTTTTTCCTTTTCTTCTCTGTGGTTTCAAAATCCATTGATGGCCCTAGCTCAATGAAAAAGGGGATTAGGGTTTAGTGAAGGGGAAAAAAAGGGGATTTGGGTAATTTTTTGGAATGATGGGAGATGAAGGGGTTTAGGGATTCCCAGATTCTTGATAAAATTTAGGGGGGTAGGCAGAGATGTTAGGTAGTAGGGAAAACTGAAATTTGAGGGAATGGATGAGGGGAAGGGGTCCAAAAAGGGAAAAAAAACATTCCTAACTTAGAAGTGTCTAACTAGGCTAGGGTTTGTAGGAAAATGTGGAAAATGAGGATTAGGGGGTGGGGAAAGTGATTAGGTAGGTGTATAACAGATGAGGGAAGGTGAATGAGCTCCAGTTTGAGGGTTTCTTTTAGCAATTTTTCAATGTACACACGAAACCAAGAAAATGGACTAGAAACGCTAGAAGAAGGAATTTCTCTTTCCAATCACAAAATGAAGACACAAGAGATTATTTGGATGGTCCACTCCAACGATAATTTGTGCCAATAATGGAGAAAACGTAGTGCTTAAGCAAAAGTGCAACATGTGCCCAACACCTACACAACACAGTGGAGGAATGAGCACTCTCGAGCAAAGAGGTATCGTCGTCATAGATCAAAATCCATTCGACCCATGGAGGATACACAAACACTTTTTTTTGGATAGGATCTTTATACAAAAACACTGATTTTTGGACAAGATGTTACCCATGAGGTGTTAGGTTGAGGGTGGAAGCTACATATGGGGGAAATAAATATTATCAACATTTGAACCAACTAGTGTCACTAAGTGGACAACCCTATTTCAAGGACCCTCAATGTTTCTAGATGCATAACTCATGTTAACTATGAGTTGGTAGGATCAAACCTAGTGGGCACGATAGGGTTGAGGGTGGGAGCCACGTATGGAGGAAATAAATAATGTCATTCTTCCATTCAATGTTTGAACTAACTAGCATCAATAACTATTTGAAACCATCATATGTGTATGTGTGTTTGATTGCTATGTTTTCTAATTTCCAATTTAAGTGGACAAACTAATTTTGGGTTTTCAAATTTATGTCCTATTGTGAATGTGAATCTAATGAATATACAGTCCAAAGAATTGAAGAGCTAGCTAAAAAATTAACATACACTCCAAAGAATGGAAGAGCTAGCTAAAACATTAATGTAATTGCAATATATCACAATATCAATTCTAAATAGCATACAATCTCAAGGAATTAAATAAGGCCATATTCATAATATTATAGGTAAGAAATTAAAATTCATCAAACTTAAAATGAGTAAAATATACAAGGTATCATGTGTTGAAAGGAATCTTGATTAATTCAAAAAAGACTTACAAATTAATGTAATGGGATACATCTTTCCAATTTTACTTCTTTTCCACATAGAATGACTAACACTCCTCCATGCATGCAAAATGAAATTAAATTAATTCTCCACCCAAATAAAAGGTGAATAAAAAAAAACTTAACATAACACTATATTCCTAAATTTTAAGCGGCCTTATATTTATTAAAAAATACGTGAAATCATAAATATGAAAAACTAATGGTCTATCAAATATTGGGAAAAATGTGAACTAATAAACATGTAAAATAGAAAATCTATTAAAAAATTAATTTATACATGTAAAATGAATCATGTATTAAAATAAAATAAAAAAATATTTTCAATAATAATATTCTTATCTAAAAATTAATCTCTTTTTTAATGTAAAAATAAAAATTAATTAAAAAAAAACTAATATAAAATTATTTTATATAAAAATGTAATATGATTAGAAAACATTTATAATTTTCAATGGGAAAGCTTTCTTGTAACAACTACTAAGAGTTAAATAATAATATATTTATTTGAAAAAAACAAAGAAAGTTAGAAATTAAAAATAAAATCAGAAATACTTATCATAAAATAATAATTTTATAAATTTGAAATATGAGTATTTTATTAAAAAAATTCGGCAAAATACATTAAAAAAAAAATTAAATATTTCATAAAAATTATTACACTCGTAAATATATTAATAAATAATATATTTGAATGCTGGTTTTATTTCACGGTTTTGTTCCATGGTCCATGCAGCTGGTTTCAATGCTAGCAAGGCGTTAAAATCACACTTATTCTCAAATTTGGCGCTGTAATTTTCATTTATATTCGACCATGCTTGTTTGGCATGCGAGGGTTAATTCTAAATAATTTATAAAAATTGAAAAATAAGGTTAATTTGTGTGTATTAATTATATTTATTTATTAATATAGTTGTTTTAATATACATATTTTCCTTATTATTTTTATTTGGACTATATTGATTAGTAAAATTTCAATTATTTGTAAAAGTAAGTATTCTCATATTACTCTTTAGGGATTCTTGTTAAAAGTAATTTATGGGAGGAAAATTATCCAGAAAATAAATTAAACTAAAACTCTAAAAATTAGTGTTAATTAAATTTTTATTACAAACAATATTTGAAAAAAAATGTTCAGAAATAGATTATTTTAAAATTAGTTTTCCGAATATAAATATGTTAAAAAATTTTATTAAAATTTAAAATAAATTTATTTTATAAGAAAAAAAATTAATTATACATTATTAGTAATTACAAAATATTAAAGTTAAAATGGAAAAAATTAGATATTTTGGAAAAAAACAGCAACACATGTTATTATAAATTTTCAATCCTAGGCTTCATGCACTTAAAAAAAGTTAATATAAAATTCCTGTAAGGGAGTCTAGGAAAAAGTTAATATAAAATTCTTGTAAGAGAGTCAGGAATGAAGCGGGTGATTAACTAAAAATTTACGAAACATATTATTTTGTAGTTGGCTTAAGTGCCAACTAATGGTTATGTTATTTTACGTTAAGAAACTAAAACATTTCTTTCTTTCTTCAGAAATATTACTTGATGAATAGAAAACAGTTAGTTCAGACAATTACCCTTTCCTCTGATGATAAAAGTACATCTCAGTGAGGAAGAGGGGTTCTCTTTGGTAGATGAGGTGAGGAGAGGAACTAGAGTGAAGAATTACTGAGTTAGTGGTGACCAGTGGAATTACTCAGATTCCTGAAATTCCTGGAACAGAAGACTGGACTTGGAGTCTTGATGTCTCTTTAGGAATCCTCTCTCAAATCACTTAACTCAGGTGTGGAGCACGGGGGAGAGACGACGACGTAATTTCCTCTCTCAAGGTAGGGAGGTGTCACCTTCTTACCTAAAGTAATTACCCAAATAAAATAAAAAAATTGTTTTACATAGCTCTAATCATTTATAAAAGTCAATTATGGAAATACGACATCCATATCATATCACCATTATAATATGAGAACACGGATATATATATATATATATATATATATATATATATATATATATATATATATATAATGATGTTGCCGAAGGTCATTGTGTTCAAAACTAAGGTTGTAATCATATTTCACATATGCAACAGTCTATTGTAATTTCCAACTTATATACACCGTGTCGGATGCTATGCCTTTACACTGCCATACTACCAATCAAGAGTTTAACAACTGTTGAATCGTATGGAAATTTAATTCAAACATCAATAATTTTAGATACGATTTATTTGGTTTCAAGTCATATTGTTATGGAGATCTGGGACATGCTACAGAGATCTTTATCGCCCTAAACTTGGCATTGCACAAGGCTCCTCCGTGGCGATCTGTCATCTCCATTCAATATTCCCCTTCCAGAGGTTACTCTCCTCGATACAGCTGTTCTCTGCTTGGGATTCCTCGGATTTTTTAGTGGGAAGCTCTGTAGTGTATCTGCAGCTAGTTGAAGAAAGTAGGGTTTTTTCTCATTCTTCCTCGGTGTTTCCAGGCTCGGCTCTCTTCTTGCGAGCTCTGCCTTACCCCTTTAAAGGTATGTCTTCTTTTACAACAGTTCCAATACACAACATTCAGTTCTATTAGCTCATCTCTGGTTTTTTTCTCTACCTCAGTTTATCCGCTGGCATTTCTGACTGAAAGTTTATATAGGTTAAATTCCTCCTTAGAGATGGTAACTTGGCAGTTCTTACCCTGTTACAACAGATGCAAGGAGGAATAAAGGATTCACAGATACAAAGGTTTGTTGAGACTATTTCTATATGCTCATTACTAAGCTTAACAAAAGTCTGAACATCCATCTTGTGTTTTTAATGGTTTAACCTCTAAAGTCTTTTCTCCTACAGATGGTCTCCAACGAGGGTTTCAACCTTCTTCAGGTATTAAGCTCTTTAGAACTTTAACTAAGTTTATCTGATGTGCATTCGCTTGTTTTACTCCACATACAGTAGTTAACCAATTTGTCATTGGATATGAGATTGCAGGTTTGTAAATACGATCACGTCCAAACTACAACCGTGGCTTCATTTCAGTTCTTAGGCTATGTTATCCTCAGCCCAGTTGACAACTTTACCTTTGCATTTTCCAGGTATCTAAAAAATCTCCGCAGGAAGGCCGTTTTTTCATAGATAATCAGTGTGTCGGACTGTTCTTTATCGTTTAGAAATTTATCTGTGTTGACGGTTTGAAATCCCAACCTTGGATTTTTTTAACAATATGTAACCAACTTTGTATAAGAGTTGTACTAGGGTTTAATATCAAGTTTATTGAGGCTCAGAGCACATTTAACTCTGAAGCAAATTATGAATGTGTATCATAATCTATGCTTTTCCATTTGTGTTTTTGTAATATTCTATGGTTGACTATTTAACTATAGATGATCTAGTCTGTTTTAACATTTTCGAATAGATTTCCCATTCTGTGCATTTCAAGTTTTACAAAGTTTTTCTTGTCCAGTTTTCATCATAATTTTTTGTTGCATGCATTTGATATTTACACTATTAAAGGAACAAATTCTGGGTTTACCATTCTTTATTATGAATAGATATTTTTTATATTGAAACTATGTACACTACATTTAACTGCTAATCTTTGTGAATCCTTTACTGTCGATAAAGATTTCTGTATTGTCTAGATCCTTTGGTAATTGTGAACTAGTGCTCTTCTTTGTTCGAGATACAGTCTTTCATTACTCTGCTAACTTCTCACATAGTTTGTAGGTTCATACTATGGTGTCCAGGCCACTGATTTGTTTGGCCTGTGTATAGATCTTGGGGTTTTTAACCACGAATGATGTACCCCTGTTCTGGGTTTATTCCCAAGACTAGGGTCGACAGTTCGTCGGTCCTATTCCCCTGTACTAGTAATAATATCTCTTGAAATATAAACATGCAAGACTCTCATGCGTTTTCTCTTTTCATTGTGATTTCCTTCTAGTAAGTTATGTTTACGATTTTTATGTTCCACAGTACATGAAATTATTGTATATCTAATGTACATTATCCATGTAACGATTATACAACATATTTTATTTTTGTTTTTACAGTACTACATGTTATGTTTCTTATGTATATACATTATCTGCAGAAGGGGTTAACTTTTCTTAGTTTTTTCTTTCGCACAGTTTGCAAAGATTTAAACCATAACTCCTTTAAGAAAATATAATAAAGAAAACATAAGCTAGGTAGTACTACCATTTAGTCTTTCTCACACATTTAGAGACATCATACACATATTACCAGGTTTTCCTATCTAGA